>CM063285.1:4547159-4964659 GCA_032173965.1 Sitta carolinensis
AACCATGAGATTCAGAATAGCACTGGTTTGGCTTCCCCACAAGTGGTGGAAGGCAGAGAAATGCACAGGATCCAGTTCTGACCAGTCATTAGATTTAATCAGAACTGCTTTTGCAGAGAGCCCTTGCAGGCCTGTAAAGCTATATCCAATTAAGCCAAGATCACGCATAACATCAAAGAGGAAAATCACATGCTAGTAAAGGGCATGCTGAGCAGTTATTCATTAACTAGAACATTCCCGTGGCAGAAGTTTTGTAAACACTTTGAGAAATTGAGTTTACATGCTTAACAAGATACCCAGAAACCTTATGAAAAATACCACAGTGATATATCCAAATTCTACATATGTCTTCTCAAGAGTTGTGGAAGCACTGTGGCTATTCCTCATGGTACCTGGTCACAGAGTAGGGCTTTAAAATCTAAGAATTCTATTAATCAATTATTTCCTCAGCTAACTGAACACAGGCAGGCGTCACATCTAAAGTCCATGGACTTCTGATTCAGAAGGAAAAATGGAGAAAAATTTAGGTGGCCATTCTGCCACCTTCCTCCATAAGGAATGGCTTGAAATAAGGAATACCTCAAAAAAATGTGCCACCTGCCACTCCAGATCTACCACAGCACATGCATTCAGCGAGCCAGAAGGTTTCAGATAGCAAGAGGCACTGAGGGCTGATGTTTTTATGGATGGCCCATGTTGTCCCTGAAAATAAGCCTTCTGATTTGTTTTAGTATAGTGGAGTCAGTTCTCATGAATTGTAAGATAAACAAGAATCATGTTTGCATTCCTCTGTGAAAAGATATCACCTGATGGACTTCTCAAGTGACCAGTGAAGATGGAGAGGTAGGAACTTCTCTGTCCAATCTCTGGTCACTGTCCAGAAACTTATAAATACAAGGTCAACAATAAACTAGAGTTCTTTTCTTCTTCTCTGCCTGAACACCTGTGGTGTGTGCTGCTGTGTGTTTCTATCTGTGTCACAGTGACAGGCCCACACCTGAACGTGTGGCAACAAAGGCTCAAGGGATCCTGGTGCTTCCAATACAAGTTTTGGTTTCATGGGCTGTACTGATCAGAAAGGGTCAGTTAAGGTTAAAGGAACTGCTCTTAGCTTAGAATCTGGATGTGAATTTTAAACAACTCTTAATTCTTCATCAGTAATTCATTGATGGAAAATAACAGATCAAATGAACAGATTTCAACAGGGCTGGGAACAAAGGTCTTGGAATAACACAAAGAAGTGGCTGTCATGGACACATAACACCTAATAAGGAGTTTTTAATTATTATTTCCCATCAGCTTTCTGCTCAGATGTTCCCCAGCAGTAAGTGCTGTTTTGAGTGGATCAAAGACAGGCGGTATTTTCTTCTTCCCTACAGAATTTTGTAATGTACAGGAAAGGAAAAACCCTACCAAAACCATTGGTAGCAGAATTTTGTTCCTGCCTGAATAATTTTTTTCTCTTCAAGGCTTCTCCCAACCCCACAATCAGTGTGATGCTGGCAGTTGAGAAGGACAGATAAACTCCCACCCTGGAGTTTAGAACATCTGCACACCCCAATAACCTGCTTGCAAAACTAACTCTGATATAAGAGCAGAATTAGTTACAGGAAAGAAGACAATCTTGAAAACATCAGTAGGAACTTGTCACAGTTGGTCACAATAGAGCCTGTGCTATTTCTCTGGCCACAGCCAATGCCGCCTCCTTCTCCACAACTCTGCCCACCCAAATTCACCACATTATTGAACATTCTCACCATTCCATGTCTCCTCAGATACTGTTTTCTCCACTGACCCTGCATGTTTCTATGGAAGTTCCTGTGGTATTTAAACAGAGAGCATCTGCTTCAAGATGGAGTTTAAAGATATTTGGCTCTGACTCTTCAGATGCTACCCTCTGAGCTTTGACTTCTCCTATGACATGACCCTCAAACCCCAAAAGTCTGGCATTCTAATTTTTTGGTGCCATTCCCAATGGAACTTTGACCTGTATTTCCAAGAAGGTTTCTATACCTGGTATCACTGATGAAGATGATGTCATGATTCTCTTGTACTTCTTCCCATGATATTCCCTGCTAATTTTATTTTCTGCATCATGTTGCATAGCTTACATCCAATTGATCTGCTTTATGCAATTATGGGTTACGTTTACAGGCCAGTTTTGCCTTTTTTTCTACATAGGTATACAATCTGTGAATGAAGTTGCCATAATTCAGTAAACCAATTAATAAGATAAGTGTAGTCAGCCTAATGTGCCAGTGCCACCATAGTAAGGGCTTGACTGAGTCCAGCTAATGTCCATCTTTCTGTTGACTTCAGTGGGACACGGACCAAGTTAAACATATGCCTCAGCATTCTGCAGTTCTAATCTAGGGGCCTTGACAGAAAATGTATGTAAGAAAGTAACCAAAACAAATTTTACACAGAGGACAGCAAATTAGCAGCATCACCTCCATCAGTCTGTCCTCTGCCCCAAGGGCTGCTGTTTCACTTGGGAGTTTTAGATATGGAGAGTTTCTGTATCAGAGCATATGGGGGAAGAATCAACAGCTGAAGCTCTTCTTGCAGCAGCTAAGGCTGTACCCAGGCACAAAGGCAGCTGTCTGCAAAATTATCAGTTAATCCTTTATTCAACTTCCAAATATTTCTCAAACAGTTAAGGGTATAAACGGGGCACGGGCAGCTCTAATTCACACCAACACCTTGAAATGCAATACACATGCACATCCTCCTGGCCAGCCTCCAGCAGGACTGAACTCCAGCAGCCAAGGGCCTTGGGGAGGGGGGCATGGGGGGGCAAAGAGCCCCAGTGCTACCTCAGCTGCAGGTGATAGCTGATCTCTGCAGTAGTTCTGCAGTGAGCCCCTCGCTGGCTGCGATCCTTCGTTCCAAGACATCGCCCCTGACTGCCTGCTCACCAACCCTTGAAAGCAATGATGTCACTACATTGCTGCTGAGGCTTGGGAGCAAAGAGCTGTGTGGTCTTGCAAAAGGGCAAATGGCAGCACCGAGGAACAGCTGAGGAAGAAGCAGCTGAGGAAGGTGACAGAATTTGTATAAAAATTTGTATAATTTGTATATATTGTTTGCATAATTTGTAAAATAATTTCTCATGCTTCAAGAAAAACACGACAATTTAGCCCTCTCATTTGGATTTCTGAGTCCAGCAGAGCTTTTAAAACAGCACTAATATCCATCCTCTTCTTCCCCCACACAAAGTTTTTGTCCTTGTCATAAAAACAGTTTCTCCACACCCATCCCAAGTGCCCTAGCACCTTACTATCACTCCTCGTCTCCCTGCCTCAGACGTGTTTCCCTTCCAGTACTTTCAGCTGACATATTATGACATCCAGCCTCCTCTTTGCCCTCTTACCCCAAGTATTTCCACGCTCTGCTTCGACAGGAGTATGTGCAATGCAAAACAAAACTGGCTATAAACCCCTCTATGCAGCAGGTGAAAAGGCAAATGCAGGCTGCAGGGCAGCACAATGAAGTGGCAATGCAGCCCTTGCACCAGGACAGTGCATTGTAGAGCTACACTTCATTCCATCAGAAACCTCTGAAATCAAGGACTCAAGCACCTGCACAGATAAACATTTATCACCTTGCTTTGCTCCCTCTCTTCTCCCTCCCTCCTTCCACATAGACAAAATACAGATATAAACTCCTTTTCCTGATGCTCTCCCAAATAGGCAACTCAAAGCATCACAGGTCTAATTCCCTCGGTGTTCTCACTCAATTCTTCTCAGAGGCACTGCAATAATCTCGTCTCATTCCACCTCATTCCTGAATTCATGGGCAATTATGTAGAGGAGACAGTATCTGCTGGCCAGCTACAAACAAATGAACAAAGGAGTAAATAAATCATTCATGGAATGTTGACATCTGCATTGTTTAATGCCTTTTGTTTCAGTGCTCTCATCTGCCCCTGCACACAGAGCCCCCTTGACTTCTCAGAAGCCACGGCTTCACCAGCACAGCAGAACACAGCCACAGAACAGACCTACCTTTGCGGAAACTAAAACACCGCTTAATTCTCCTGTAAGTAGTTTTAGGAATGAAGGGAGCTGCTGCTAAGGCACCTGGGCTGCGGACTCCAGCATTTCTGTCTTCAGGCATCATACAGGCCAAAGCCCCCACGTCCCTCCAAAGCTCTCCTTTACCAGCAGCATCCAGACAAAACACCACGATTACTCATCTTACTGACTGCTGAGGAGTTTTTATAATAGTGTATTTTCCTCTGGAGCTAGGAGATTTGTGGTCTTCTAGATCTTGGGTAGGGCTTGAAACGATTTTGATGTTCTCTTCCCTGCTTCAGTTTTGCTTTGGGGAACAATTTCTTTCCATCTATTTCCTTTCGCTTCTTTTATTTCCTGCAGTGAGACAACTGCCTATTATGCAATGTCACAACAAAAGAGTTTCAGCAAAAAGATGTATCTTCCATTCAAACAGGAGTGCCTGCACAGATGGAAGGGGAGAAGGACCTCTTCCTCCCGGCTGGAACAGGAGGCTGAGTGCCAGAGACTCTAATTCCACAGCAAAAGCTCAGCACTGTGCAGTGTGCAAGGGGAAAGAGATGAACAATACCAAAAAGGCCACAGAAGAATCCTTCAGGATACAACATTCCTTGCTGGCACCCTTTATTTCTGCAATCGAGAAGCAAAAATAACAGTCCCTTCGCCCGAAAGGCTCTTTGTCCATCCCAGATTCCTCTCAAAAGTCCTTTTTTACGGCCAGCTCCTGGAGTGACGCTCTCATGAGCTTCTCGCTTCTTTTACTGCCTTCCAACTACCGGAGCTCTCCCGGGAGAGGCACGTCAGATGCGGCAGCGGCGCATCCTCGCCGGCAGGAGCCCGGGAACCGCTGAGGAATCGGAGCCTGCAGCGGGGATGCTCTGGCGGCTCGCCGGCCCCACGGCCGGGCTGCGGCGGGGCTGCGCTGCTCCCGCCGGCGGGCGGCAGCTGCGGAAGGACGCGGCGCGGCAGCCGCAGCGCAGGTTTGTGTCTCCTCGGGTGACTTTGAGTTGACTTCAGGCGCCTGTCATGTGCGACGCCTGGGAAAGCGAGCAGGCTGTGCCTGGCTCCTGCAGGAGGTGCCAGACCTTACACTACTACCCCTGCTAAAATGCTCATGCTCCTTCTTCTCGCCTCCTCCCTCCCCACCCTTAGTTGCAGGCTCTGTAAAAAATTGCCTTTTTAATCTAATCAGGAAGGGAATTTCATGTGCAAACAGGCATTACATGCCCTGCCTCATTTGCATTTCTTTTCCCTTTCAGATTTTTTTTTCCACAGTCACCTTATTCTTCTGTTGCAAAAACCAACCTGTTTCTGATGAGCTTAGCAGATTCCCACCTGACCCCTCTCCCACCTTCTCCTTCTAGCACAGGTTAACAAATAACAATTTAACGATAAAGTTAATCATTTACAGAGCTCCTCGCTCTGGTACCAGGAGTCCGCTCCCACTGCCAGACAAACTTTAGATATTAGTGGCTCAGCAAGGCTGATGCACACACACACACACACACACACAGAGCTTACTTACAATGCTTAGAAGAACCAGAAAATTCACATGTTACTCGAAGTGGCACTTGACTTGTGTGACACCAGGCTATCGTGGTTTACCATTAAGTACTGAAATCCAGAAAGCTGATATAAACCTAGTGTTTTCTTTAATTACCTGTCTGAAATAATTTTGTGTTGCAAGTAATTACTTGGCTAGTTGTCATCATGTGATTGCAACTTTCCTGCATCTTTTTTACAGTTATTATAATATGTAAAACCATTTTTAACTTCAGCAGCTAGAGATCATAAAGGTAGGCTCTTAAGACATCTTAAGTCAGAAGTGTCTTAAGAAGAGTCACTGTTGTAGCAGCTGTAGCAACATCCACATAGCAAAGGATAATAAACATATAAGTGTACCTGGTCATTCATAACTGCAGAACAGTTAGCAGGATTTCTTTACACTTGTTAAGATAGCTCTGACTATCAAGTAGTTAATAAAATAGGGGACATGTTGGTAACTCAGATCTTAACAGTGACACCCTGATACTGTCTTTGCCTTGTTACCACATCAAACCTTCTCCATGAACACTACAACCTAAATTATGTTCCAGATATTTTTGTGTTTTCCAGAGAGTTAACTCTTTGCTTCCCAATACAAACAACGCTGAATCAATATACTTGCTCGAGAAACCCAAAAAGAGAAAAAAGAATATACTTCAAAGTGTTTTAACTGCAAATGAATTGAAAAGGTAATGCAAGGATTGCACCTCTCTAGTTTATGCAGATCAGCAAGCAAAATCTTCATGAGATGCTTCCCTCGGTAACTGGAATTAAACATTCCTAGAACAATAACGGTGTCCTGAGAATTTTCTTGGTGGCTGGAATGATTCCCAGCTGCAAATCAGAAATAGCTCTTGCCCTATAAAAGCAAATGAGAAGCTGGTGAAGAAAGCACAGGGTCAGGACTTGAGAGATTTGGTTTCTATTTGTAGCCCTGTTCATTGACTTGGGCCAGAATTTAGCTTCACCTAATCACAGCTCTCTGCCTGTGACATGTAGAGACATCTCCACTTGCAAAAGAACAGCAAGGCTGCCTTTCCTTATTATCTGCCACAGAAAGATTATGTGATGCAGGAAGCCAAGCACAAAAATCCAGAAAGCTACTCTTTGAAGAATCCACTTCTCCTAAGCCTCCAAATTTATTACTGCCACAGAAGCTTATGCTGCTACTGGACTGGAGTAGGAGCATGCTGAGGAGCTCAATACAAGGCCTACTTTCTGAAGAGAAAGCTGGGGATGGGTAATCTTTGTGTTATATAAAACCGCAGGTTTCTTACCTAGCCTAATTACAGAAGAATCTACTACTCATACCTTCCCTTTCCCAAACCAACTCCAAACACCTGTTGCAATTCATGCCTTTTAAGACAAACCTTTCGCTTTGTGAGTTTTGGGGTTTTGGTATGTTTTTTTCTTTTCTTTTAACCATTCTAAGACCTACATTCCCAGATTCAGGACTGTGCCATCTTATTTAACATAAAGGACCAGATGCCAGTAGCATGACTGCTTTGCACCATCTTTCCAAGGCACATTTCCCCAGGAGAAGCCAGTAATGTTTCAGAGAAGCCAGGCAGGCCCTAGCTGACCAAGTCCCTCAGTGCAGCCCACCAGTGAGGCCACAAACTTCTCCTAAACACTGTGTTACCTGAATAAAGCAGAAAGGAAGATGAGGGGCTTACAAGAAAAGTTTTCCTTAAAATTTCCATTAGTCTCTCCCTCCTCCTTTCTGTGTTCTACTCAGCAGTTCCAAGAAGTCAGCAATAAGTTTTCAGTGATAACTGCACTTCTTGATCATGAAACGGCACAGACAATCCTGCCCTCCTGACTTTTTTCCAGCAACTTGCCGACAAGAATAATAATTTGCTGCAATAAAGGTGGTCTACAACTATAGGAAAATATTTCTGTTCTCAGACTTAGAAATTTGAGAGCTCCAAAGGAAGAGACTGACTAACATACAGACATTTTGTGCAAGTGTATCAATTATACTTGCATTATAATATGGATATTATCACCAGAATAGTAATGATGAAAATTATTAAAATAATTTGCAGCCCGTTCAACATAAGAGAGCTTTTTAAAAGATAACTAGACCCCCAAAAATAAATTTTGGTCCAGTACTACTGAAATCATTGGAGATGCCAATCAAATTCCCATACTGTTAGTTGCTAATATTCTGAGGCACAGCTTTATATAATACTATTACCAGTCTTAGCTGTCACTGGCAGGAGAATTTGCTGACAGCTTTTCGAACAGGCATTTAAGAAACACCATGGATGGTTTTTCAGCTGGTGACCGAAGGAATTACCCTGCCTCTCCCCACAGGAAAGCTGATTTCATGCAAGACCACTCTTCTGTGAAAATTTCCGCTCACACTATCATGTCCTATCCTCATCAAGGGAAGTGGTTCCAGGCAGTTCTAAGTCTTTTAACTGAGCCCTCTACATGGAAACATGTTTACTCCGCTTTTCTGGAAAGATCTAGACCATTCTCCTCTACTTCAAAACTCTGGCTGTGACTCAGAGATAACAGAAGAACCGCGGTGAGCCTTTGTCTGTGAGCACCGCGTGTTCCCTCAGTGACTCACCTCCTCCGAACGGTGCCCAGATAACCCTGCGGATGGATTTCACCCAATCCTCCATGTCATTCTGCGTGCTCGCCATGAGGAGGTAGGTCTCATGATTAGCTGTCATCCGCTCTCGGTCTCCTCCTGCAAGACAAGATAATGGCACTCAGAAAACCTTTTGCTTCCGTGCCCAGCCAAGCTCCTGCCAGTTGGACTGCTGGAAGCGCCAGCAGCAGCTCCATAGCAAGCAGATATGGATACTGTGCAGTGCAGTGCTTGCTGTCAGACATGGCATGGAAAGGTCCTTTAAGTGCATTCCCCATGAGAACAGTGAGAAGCTGTCCTGCTTCCAAAAGGAAATGAGAGGGTAAATGTCATCAGTAAACAAAAACAGCCCCATGCTGTTCCAAGAACCACAGGGGCTTGCACTAATCTGTAACTTGATACACACACTGGAAATTTTGCAGCAGTTACTGTACCACAACAGAGAGAATAAATGCTGAGACCGATAAGGACGCTTTGAACAAGTGGGGATGACTCCACTCTTATTTCCAGGAACACACTTGTGCCACATTCAGGGCAGTAACACTTGATACAACCAAGTGTTGATGTGACTCCCTAAGGAGAAGGCAGACAACACGGTACAAGCCGCTGCCTTAGACAGGTCTGATGAGGATTAGATTAAAAGGGAGCACCACTGCCTTTTTATCCTTTCTTTAAGAGATGGTCCCACACTAAGAAGGTCAAAACCAGAACCTGGCTTGCCACGGCTCCACGTTTTCAGACTTGTAGTACTGCTTCATCACCATTCTGAAAGGAACATGTTAGTGCAAGGTCACTGGGGTTCAAACCAGCTTTCCAGCACTGCAGAATGTCAAACCCTTCCAGAAAAAGAGTGGTATTTTGATGCCCTTTCACTGAGCCAAGGGCATACACGAGTACTTCACACACAAATGCAATGCACCTAGAAATCCTGTCAGTCCTGTATTCACATCTTTCCAGCTTCTTACATTCCCAGTTTTTATCCTAGCAATATCTAAAGTAAATATCTCTGCTCATTACAGCAGGAATACTGCTCCTGGAAGGGTGTCGTGCTTAGTGCTGGGCATTGAAACAGCTAAGTTTTCAAAGAGAAATTTCTTAAGGTGCAGAAAATCCTGGCACAAGTATTCTCAATTAATCTACTCCTGTAGACCATGCTTCACAAAACCAGGACATACAACTGTAAAAAGGACTTAACTAAAACTTGATGAATGCAAAATCCAGACATTGGCAGATTCTACTGAAAAGTTTATTCTTAAGGATTTCATTGTTATTCAAAACTTAAATTTTAACTTGGAGGTAAACAGGGATTCCAGTTTTCTACAGTCAAAACTCAGCCATTCATATACCCTATATTCCCCAAAAAGGCATCAAAACAAATAATGCAACAAACTGAACTACAGTACATTTTAGACCATACTACAGTTTAAAAGTCTAAAGAACACTGGGTTGTTTTTTTTCCCTAAGATATAGTAAGGATGAACACATTAAATGCCAATGCTAGAGAAGTACCAAGATTAATTTTTATTTTTTAAAAATCTTTTCAGTGACTAGCCCAAAATCAGTACAAAACATGGGGCTTACTTCTGTGCTATGTTCCATCCTTTTTACCACAGAGAATGAGGGGATGGAGACAGGGAAGCATCAGAATCCCAGACCTGAGCACTGCACATCAACTGTGCCTTGAAGAAAACACAGGCTGGCTGGCCCTGGCAACTTGCTCCCCATTTTTACCTTTTACCTAGCCATTTTGACCAGAACAAGGACAGATCTCTCATTCAAGGACAAAAAGGAGACATGATACCACCTTCAGTTTACTGCAACATCCTATTTTATACATCATCTAGAGTTCTCACCCTAAAAAAGACCAAAAAATAAGGATAGAAGCATAAATCCTCAATATATTCTCACAGCTATTAAATATAATAGTAATAAATACAGCATAGAGAAAAATAATGCACCACAATTGGGTCCTTTCTGTGGCTTATAAAACCTGAAAAAGATAATTTTTCTTATAATATTGCATTTTAGATACTTTTCATTTCAGTGGACTAGGTTCCTGCAAGATGCCACACAAAAAAAACATGCAGAAACATAATATGCATCAGATCCAGAAATAAAAAGTGGTGATGTGATTTTTTTTCACTAAAGAGACAACAAAATATACGACATGTGATGGTCCTCTCAGATGGTGCCAGATTGATCCATATTCTTTTAATAGCCTGCATACTTAAATTCAACAGATTATGTAATACTTGCTTAGCCCATGATGTAGTATTTACTGAGTTATCATGCTATGACAAATTGGAGGGTGTTCTCCAGATAGAGTGGATTAATCCCAGAAGTCTAGTTAGCTTATTTACAGTGTGAATTCCAGAGCAGTACTTTAGCTCAGGTAAACACCCAGTGAGCCAACACATAATCAGCCTGATTTTACAGAGAAAGAAAGCATAATGTTTGGTGACATTACCTTGTTATGAGAAAGTGAAGCTCTCCTAACAGAAAGAGCTTCATCACTTTACAGGAATTTTGGATTTACTTCGTAATTAATATCCCTTTCTTTCACAACACAATATTGGATCTTGCAGGATTCTCCTACTTGTGTGTTAATGTAGTTATTATTCACTAACTAAAGACTTATTAAAATAATTTTGGGACACAATAGCACTTGGATTTGTGTTTTTATTGCAAATATTAATTTTTAGTGAGACCGTATTTTAAATGCAAAATTTACAAGATGAGACAAGAAGAAATGTCCATGATTTTAGAAAAAAAGTAATCTCAGATAAGAAATTTCAGAAAAACAAAAATAGAATTAGGACCTTTCTGAATCTTCAGTAGGTCTGCAGGAACTTGTGAAAGACATTATTTGGAATATCCACTTCCACTCTTTTTTCCTTTTAATACTTGTTATGATTACAACGAAGCATGAGTAGATCACAAACTCTCCAAAAATCAGACATCTATTCATACCACAGACAACAGCATTAAAACATCAACCTGAAAATGGTGCTCAGCATGAAGTCACATTGAAGATGTGAATCCATACTCTTTTATGTGTGCAAACCATAACTATTTTACCTGTATTGTTTTCTAGCTTCAGATTATGTCTTCTCAAATTTCTGTGCCTTCATTTGCAGTCCAAGAAATGTTTAAGCCTGTCTGATGTGGCCTGGTTGTGAACAGCCAACTCAAGGAGCTGGAATATGAACTCCACTTTTTCCCCCATCTTTTTCCCTTTGTTTCTTTGCAGGTGTCACAGGAGCTGGAAGGACCAGAACCCAGACCACCAGACCATAGAAGCTGATTCTAGCATGTTCGAGATGCAAAGCTGCTGTTTGCACAACTGATGTGTATATCCTGTACATTCCAGCCTCTGGAAACAGCCAAAATATTTGGATCTACACTATCTGGAGTCTCAGAACTACAATGTACCATCATATAATGTTACTCCTGTAGCCCTAACCATATCCTAATCCGCTTCATTTTCTTGACAGCAGCAGAAACAAACTCTTATTTATTGAAGGAATCTATCCATAACACCCATGTGGGTGTCCTCATCCCTGCTCAGGGCATTAAAAACCAAAACCAAACAAACCACAAGTCAAAACTAGTTAAAATAGAGAGAAGCTAGCTCCTGCAGGGATCCACTCCAGAGGGGAAAACAGAGTGACCAGGCTGTGCTGGTGATGCAGCTCACACTCGGATGGATGGGGAGCAGGGACTGCATTTCAGGGGACTGTTTCCTGAAGTACCAGGCTCAACAGCTCTGCAGCTCCTCATCACCCATCCATTAAAGGAGAAGGCACAGACATCCTGGCATTCAGTCCTGAAAGGTGTTTTTACTGCTCTGTAGACTCTTCCTGTCTAAGCCAACACTTTTCCTTTACTTGGATGTGCCTGGGCTGAACTCTGCACCAAGTATTGCCTTTGTCCTTTTAAAAGTATCCTGGATTTCCTGCAAACATTGGTTCCAGCATTTCTTGAGAATGGAGTGCGAAAGGATTAAATTCATACCAGCTGTTTAAGAGAGAATTTTCTCCCAGGAGGAACATCAAAAAACTAGGATTAATCCGATTTTTCTGAGCTGAGAATGTCATGGCCAACCTCACAAGAACATTCACATACAAAAAAAGGGGGGGACAGACCAATTTCATACTCCCTTCAGCTTGGGAACTGAATGAATATGAAAGGCAGACTGGCCTTACAACAGAACTCACGCTGAACGTTTTCTTCAGAAACATCCTCCTACTAGGATGCTTTTTATTTGTCTCCTCAGGAAAATGCTAAATAGCAAAATTTTAGTCTTCTGATGTTTCAGATGGATACACTAAGTGCACCTCCATATGATATTCAAACAGAAATTCCTGGCTACTCACCACCTCACAGCATACTCTTCTCTGTGCATGGTAAGACTGTGTGACTTATCAGTCCTGATCAGGACTCAAAACACCAATAATTATGATAAAATTCACGGCTCTTCCCCTACACTTTGAGTTCTTGAATTTTCCACTTTGCTGCAAATGAACTGTACACTAATTGACATACTTAATCTAGGTCTCTGGGAAAACCCACCTGGCTTTCCTTCATCAACTTTCATTTTAAAGCATTTATATTAAGACATTTTAATCTGAAGCAGAAATCATCTCAGAAAATTACGGAGATAAAATATCTAAAAACAAAATTAACAACTTTTTTTCCCAATAAAACTCCTTGTTTAAGAAAAAACTCAGAAATTTTGGTTACCCAGCCTTGACAGTAAAACAGTATTAAGCACTGCTGCTTTAAGCACAGTTTTGACTTGACACACTGATGTGCTGCAGTTCAAATCCACATTTGTCTTCCATATACCAAAGCTGGAAACTATGGGATCCATCCAAGCTCAAGTAAGACAACGAACTCCATCATAGCTGTTAAACTCACCATCATGCTCAACTTGCATGAAATGCAAGAACTCTTCTGCTGGCCACTCCTTCTGTTCATGAACCCTGTGCACCTTGAGTGTGATGAAAATCACACACAGCTTCTTTCACGGATGATTTGGGTTCCTGTATTGAGCTGATATGGGACAATTTATCCTTCACTCTGCCATCGAACTGGTAGGTGACTTTAAACACTAAAATGTTTTATGTTCATCCGAGCCGGGACAGTGGAAAAACCTAACTGCAAAAAGCTTGGCTGGAGCATAGGCTGAGCAAAGACAAACAAAGGGCCAAAGCTTCAGAATGCAATTGTATTTTAATGAGATTTTAATGTCTTGTTGGGTCCAGGATTCATTGAGAACTTTTCTTCAAAGCAAGTGATAATCTGTGTTGAAGGCTGAGCAGCTGCTGCATCTCACACGACCAATTTGAAAACCAAAAGAGACAAAGCTACTTGAAACCTGCTCTGTGTTTGGGGGTTTGTCTGTGGTTTTGTTTATTTATAATTCTAAAAAGCTTCTTTATTCTGCATATGCCTGGTAATTGGTCCTGTTCTTCCTAACTGCATAAAACCTGACCAAGAATTTACAGCCTTCCCCTTAGTTCATCAGCAAATGAAGAAAGGAGCATATAGCCTAAGTTCAAGTCACTGCCCTCTTTTTCTATACTACAAAAGAGAAAGTCTGGACAACCAATTTCTTAATGATCATGCAAAAACTCATGTCATCAGAAGAATACTACACCATTGTATTACCTCTAAAGCCTTGATGACAGGTAATAGATTGGGTTGAGGGAGATCTACAAACTACAATTCCAATTACAATTTCCCAGGACTGCCCTGTTCTATCTGCTGTAATTGTTTGCCTCAAGGTTGCTTAGTAATCTAAAGGACAAAGATGTGGCTGGAGAAACACTTGTGCTTTAACTGACTGATGCCAGCTGAGAAATCTCAGCTTTGAAATACAGAGCTACCAAAATCACAATTTTTTTACTAGCATACCACATCAGGTGCCCTATTAAATTTCTCTCTTTACAAAGAATTAACACATATTCCTAGAAAGGGAATCATGTAACAGTGAACAAGTCAGTAATGAGGATACTGTTTTTTAAATACTTGGTACAAATATAATTTTTTCTTGCTCGCATCCAGCCAATCTTTTGCACTAATAATCTGCAACAGCAGTGTTTTAAACTATGGGTGTATTTTTTTGAAGTGGCATATTAGCTTTTCAACATAAAAGCTGAAGCCTAATTTAAGTGCTAAGTGGCAAAAGATTGCTAACACAAGTACATTCCCTGGTGGGCATTGTGCTCTAGCACAATTTCCCCACTTGCAGAATGCCTAGAAGACAGCAGGGCTTTTTTAACAGAATGAGCTGTTTCCATGAAGCACTGAACCAGCTGCTGTCAGATACCTGAAATCAGGCTCAGGAAATGAATTCCTCATGTGTAACACAATGAACACTGTACAGGTAGGTCTCTCCTGTGCTGCAGGGCTACAACCTCAGCACCATCAGTCTGTAAGAGTAAGCTTAGTGTTTTGCACAATAAACCCATAAAAGCAGTGCCATATTTAAGCATTTTCCATTTGCATAGCTGTAATTATTGCTTAAATACCTGAGCAAAGAACTGTGGTACTTGCTCATCAACAGTTATAATTGTGTGAGAAAGAGACCATTAATGAGGAAAAGAGATGTGAATTCAAATCACCCCTTGCACAATGTAAGAGCTCCAATTTTTTCAGAGCCCTTTAATCTTTTCAGGCATGTCTCATTCTTCCCCCCTACTTTTGCTGCCCTTCCTTTACTCCTAATTTGAACTTCTGCTATGCTTCAAACAGATTTCACAGTCCTCCAACTTATCCTCAGCCACAGATCCCAAGTGGTACCTATTTTACAGTGTCTGTTCATCCTACCCTTCCCTGCCTCTAAGATGTTGGTGCCTACACAGTTCACTTTTGTATCTTGCCCTTTTTTCCATGTGCCATTCTCACTTGAAAAAATCTCATCTCTCTTCTTGCTCTGGGCACACCACGCAGAACAGTTTGTTTACAGGTTTTAATAGAAGTCCATCAATCTGTGTGGACCCCATCACAGCTCTACACTTTACCAGCCCCTGAGCACACATTGCCTCTTGCAATGGAATTTCATGTGGGCTTTGTTTTTTTTCACAGAAAGATGGGAAAAGCATAAATAAACAAAAGCCCAGAGACTGGCCATAAGAAATCCACTCCTCTATATCATTACTACTACGACTTGAGACATATAAAGTATTGATTCAGTTAGAGAAAAAAAAAAAAACTATTGCATGCCACACTTGTCTATATAAATGTACAGTGCTATTACAGTACCCTATTTCCAGAACTTGAACCATAAAGAGCTTTCCTCTGAAATTTTGAGTTAAAGAAAGTAAAAATAAAGCAGAGTTTTGCCTAATGCCACAAACTATTAAAAATCTACTGTGGCTTTTGTAGTTAAAACTTGTACACACAAAAGATATCAAATCGTCAGGGCTTGTTTCCTGGGGAGAGAGACGAGAGATATTTGCTTTCTGAACAATAGTTTTGTTACTATCAGACAGCAGAACATGTTTGAGACCTCCTAGAATAAACAGCAGAGAAAGAAGAACATGAGATTTTCAATGACCTGTGAAGGGAGGAGTTTAAGGGTCACATAATGTTAAACATTAGTGGTACTGCAAGAACTTGTGCATGACTTCACTGTTACCTGTTGTAACTAACTTATTCTAAGAGAAAAGCACAAATTCAAGTTACTACAGCAACTTATTTTCTCTGCCCTACATGACACATCTTGAAGATAAATTACTGTTATTTGAGAGACCCTTCTTTGAAGTATCTCAAGTTGGACACCAAAATGACCATTATGTTATTTGAAATCTGGCTGATCTCCGAGGAAGTCTCTGCAAACATATCTCTGTTTCTAAGGAAAGAAGGGGAAAAGCCCCATGTATTTGCTGGTGTAGTCATAGTCAAACATGTAAAAAATGCTTTAAAAGAATTTGACTGTTAGGACTCTGTTTTGGGAAAAAACAAGATCCTGGAGCTCTTGCTGCTGGGGAAATGACTGCCCTGTGCTACCGAATTCTTTCTTTGCTCTTTGGCCTCTCATCATGAATTGCACTGAAGTGCAAACACTCAACCTGAAATGGATTCTTCTGAAAGGTCAGGACCACAGCACATATTTGTATGGCATTTGATCTAGCAGGAAATTAAAACTTCTGATGATTTTAAGAAAGGAAGGATCAATACCTGAATGGAAGTCCTCAAGTGTAAACCTACCCCGAGACTGGCAGGACTTACCCATATATACATTGGCATGTGAACTTCAGGCTGCAAAGCCAGCATGTCAGAGCAAGGCTGTCCTCAGAGACTAACAAGAACGACATTCAAAGCACATGCTCACTTCACCTCTCAGCATTTACTCATTAAGCTCTCCAGCTCTCAGCATCCATTCATTAAGCTCCCCATTCCTCATGAATATGGAATGTCCTGAGCCTTCAGCAGATAAAAATCGAGATGCTCTTTTATCAGTCTAAACATGCTCTTGTGTGCATAACACAAGGTGGGGAATTAACGCAGGACAAAACAGCTAAATTCATGTGGTGTTTCTTCAGAGAGGCCAGCCAAAAAGAACTGTCATCAGGAGGTAACAGTACAGGACACAATTCACCAGTGAATTGTGTCTAAGCTATAACTTGAGACAGTCTTTAAAATTCTGTTTCATACAGTGGCCTACTCACAAGTAGTGATCTGCCCCAAACACAGAAAACATTGCATGCATTCTAATTTTACAGACAATTATTCTGTAAACAGACAGAAAAGATAATGTCTTTCCAAGAGCTTCCAAGGAAAGCAGTTTTCCTTCTCCACGAGGAACTGACCATACTCCTCCCTGCTTCTGGACATGGTGCTTTCCAGTCTGCACTAAATTAGACCCAAACACGGAAATACTTCATTCCAGAGAGCGGCCAGTCCTTTTAGCTCATATCCGACTTCAAATGCGATCACAGATAAATAACAGCATTTTGTGGCAGAGATACAAAACCAAAAGGATGCAAATATCCTAAATGAGCAAGTATATATTATGCATACATGTAATTTTATTGAAGCATCATTTATTTAATAATGCAAATTCATGTTTTAGTAGTTCAGTAAACAAATCAAGAATAAGTTATTCAATAAAGCGTGTGGGCTAATTGACATATGCCAAAACCAATTACCTAACAGAGTGTTAAGTCTCAGCATAGGACAACCTTACTTATCTAAAGCAGCAGGAGATTTTAGTCATCAGTTCAGGACCTTTGTTCCACAGCTCATCTAAAATCAACCATCTCCAGGACCATTGTGCCTCTTAGCATTATTTTGGGATATCAATTCAATATTGACTCAAACAAAAGTGTGCTGCTTAAAGAATTATCAGCTCAACTCTCCAGTCCTTTAGACATTTCAGTCTCTGAAATGTCAAATTCAAGCACAGCTTTCATGTGGAAAGAGCCATCTAAACACCAGCTATCTGCAAAGCACAAACAGAGCTTAGTGTTCTGTACATCTCTGTACCTTGCAATGAACAGAATGAACAGAAACCTCATTTCAGTCTTGTTCTGCTGTATTTATGACACAGAGATGTCCATAATATGGTCTGCATTTCCCCTCTCTTTAATAAGCACAGAATGATCCCAGAGTGAATTTACTTCTAATCTGGGTAGGTCCATACCTTTGCCTTGATAGCAGGAGCCCATATACCACAGAATGGTTTTTTCACCCAAAAATCACTTGGGTCTCATTTCTGGCAGAATGCATTAACAGAAAGTGTTTGCAAGAAGAAACCTGCTGCACTTTGAAGTACTCTTTTTTAAAGGACATTATACAGTGAGTATCTACAAACCATTTACTTGTTAGGAAATATCAGTAAATCTATGAAGCAAATAATCTGCAATTAAGCAGAAAAAGTTATTCAAGATGCTTGATTTTCTAGTAGGAAAGAAACAAAGCCTTCTTACGAGTAAAGTCATGACTGCATGACAAACCTGAGAGGTTACCAGCAAGCATTTCTGATTTTGGTATACAATTATTGACAAATTTCTGTGCATTGGTGAAGGGATTCCAAGTCTGATAATGGGAAAGGCAACAAAAATCCATCACTGACAATATGAACAACAACAAAGCATTAACCAACAAAGCCACACACTCAGGAGACATTACCCGATACTGAAGAGACAGCCTCTATCCTCCAGGTAATCACTGCCCTCTCACAAAACACAGAGCCTTAACCCAGAGAAAGCTACAAGCTTAGGATAAGGACCTAACAATGACATACAAATACCTACTACTGACAAAACAGGACACAGGAATTTAACCATCATCAGCTCTCCTTTGAAAAGTTTATTGCTCATAACCACCATGTGCACTGTAAACTGAGGCCACTCTAAAGAAGCTGCTACGACTTCCTGATGCCCTCACAGAACAACAGAAGAGCATGCTAATGTTAGATAGGAGTTACACAAAGAGATTTCACTGAAGTTTAACAAGATTCTCTAGCTACATTAGAATCTACAAAACTGTTGAATGCCAAGTTATGGCAGATTCTTTAAAATTCTGCCTTGTGCTTAGACTATGTTTAAACATTCAAAAGAAAGGTAATTAATTCACTGACAGGTTACAATTCACCGAGGATGCTATTTCCATGTGGAGGGTATGGACATTTTTTGTTAAGTGTGCTGAACACGGAGAAGAAAACAACTGTCCCTAAACCATACAGCATATATGGCAGAATATATTTTTATAAGAACAGGAACAAAAAAAAGTATGTTAAGACAGAAGTCAGTAAGAGAGAAGTATTTGCTAGTAAGATTACTAAATGCTTGACCAAGATTCATCACCTATTCAAAATACAAAGAGAACTGTAGGATCTCATATCATGTTGTACATGACAGCTGCCAAATCCTGAGTGATTTTTTGGAAAGGTGTATCTGGTATCTTAGAATGCCTCTCAGTATCAGTGGCACAGCTAGAATTGGTGATTATCACAAATTCTGGGTGAGAGCCAGCTCTTGTAAGGTTTCCCACATTAAGTCTTCTGACAGGGACACAGTCTCTGATGCTTATCCAAGGTGAACTGCTGAGTCCCTCTGGAGTGTACCCAGGCACTGATTGTGGAGAGAGAGGGAGGCCACCCTCAAAAGGCAGGGTGGTTTTAGGTGGCACAGCCCCACTAGTGCACAGCTGCACTGCCAAGAGCTGAGCTGAAATTCCAGGTAAGCCTGACACAGCACTTTATTTCTTCAAGTATTTTATGGTACAGCTGGCCAGGCAACATTCCCCATCATACTGAAAGTGGAGTTGCTTCTTCCACGTGCCACAGAACCTCCTGTGTTTTTTCTCCTCAAATTTTGTGGTCAATCTATCAGATACAAAGCAATTAGCCCCCAGTTCAAAACCACCTTCCCCTTGCAATTTCCTCTCCAAAAATGAAACATTTAGTCTGCTGCTGTTCTATGCATTCACACAGAGCTAAATTCCAATTCTAATTCTACCTTGCTGAATGAAAGGCAACAACGGCATACAGCAGCCTTAGAACATCCTGTGGGAATGTGTGTGGACTGTAGGTCTCCCTGTTTCTACACAGACATGGAATACAACCAGTCTCATCGAACCCTCTTCTGAAGGGCTGCTCAGCCAGTGCTGGGGGATGCAGAAGTGCCTTCCTAGGTACCAGCATCTGCTCAGGTTTTCAAAATGAAAAATGAAGGCGAGGAAAGGAAAATACTTGAAAGAGGATGCTTAGATGAGACCCAACCATGTGTTGGTGCCTGCACTGCCATTTTCACTTCCTTTCAAAGAATTCTTCTTCAAATCACCTCTGTGATCCTTCGCAAACATATTCGCCCCTGTCACTTTCCAAACTGTCAAGAAAAGTAAATTGGATACAAAGTCACTTTGAATGTTCAAACATTTAAGCAAATTCCCTGGAACTCTGTTCTTTGTTGCCTCCTGTGATTACTCTACTGTAAAAGCATTTATTGATCACAAGCTGAACAGGAATACACTTTCCATAACACATGCTAAATTTTGAAGTTAAAAGCACAAAATTCACAGGAGAACCTTTTATTCCATAATAAAATCTTACAAAAAGAAAAACTCAAGTGGATTATGGCTAATTAAACAGGGAAAATACTAAAACTTACTACAATTTAATTTTTGCAGATTGACAGATGGTCACATCCAGTAAATCTCATCCTGTTCCTTACATATACAAT
The DNA here is from genome assembly GCA_032173965.1 of Sitta carolinensis. Classification (NCBI taxonomy): domain Eukaryota; kingdom Metazoa; phylum Chordata; class Aves; order Passeriformes; family Sittidae; genus Sitta; species Sitta carolinensis. The sequence goes on from CM063285.1 coordinate 4,567,520, forward strand.
ACAGCATCAGCCAATGCCCAGCATTGCAAATTACTCTGTGACTACACTGAAAGGGAGAAACTTATGCTTGGCGGCCCAGAAGCTGGAGATTTTTTTGAGCAGAAAAGAGTAGTTTGAAATGAACAGCATGAAAACTGAGCTTAATGACCAAAGAAGACCCTGCTAAAAATTTCAAAAAGCCACATTTCTCCACCTGGAGCTGCTACAGTACCCACAGATGGAGAAAGAAGTGACATGACTAAGAGAAGAAGTAACTCAAACCAGGTTAAAATTCCCCACCTGGGAAGCAGGGTCCATAATACAAGAACCAGGCTGTAATGAGAGTTGTGTTGGCTGTGGCCAGCCTGCTAAACCACTCCTGAGTGAGCCACGCAAAACCTGACCTGGGTATGCCCATGGGCACTTCAGGGACAACACCTCAGGAAAAGTCATTCCTGCGTTCAGGCTACTCAGGCACTGGGAAATTCTGCACTCACCTTTTGTAGGCTGGAGCTCTTGCTCAAGTCTGCTGTGGCAGGGGAGAGCATTTTCTGCTGTGATTTCTCTCTTTACAGCCTCTGACTAGACTCACTTCTCATGCAGAATCTCTCCCAGTGAATTAGGTTTCAGCCCTTGGATAGAGACTGAGCAGGGGAATGGCCCTTTCGACATTCAGATTCATCTGTTCTCTAACTGATATGCACAGAGTAAATAAACTTCATTTACATAAAAGAACACGATGATTTCTCCTCTAATGAAGGATTAACTATCAATGCCATGAAAGGCATCTGGCAGCAGTAATCCATGAGCCTTCCTTCTTAAGGGCCTGGACTACTTACAGAAATAACTTCTGTTCCAGCTGGCAGGACACTGACAGATCAACAAATGGATTACCACAGTCCCAAAGGCTCACAGATTCAGTGCTGTGCCCCAGTGACCAGGCTGTCCTCTACCCCAGTACTCAGTTGCTGTCATAGTTATGCTGTGTAGGCCTGAATTGCCATGTGAATATTCCAATAATCAGGCACAGGATAGAAGAGCAAAACCTGTTTTCTACAGTCACAGAGCTCTCTGCTGCTTATTTACTCAGGAATCTCTGAGAAGTCGTGTCATTTTCCTGACCTTCAGATACTCTAAATGGAGACAAACACTTCTGCCTTGCTCTGCTTATTATTCTGGCATAAAACACTATCTAAATGCTGATAAAATAATTATAAAGGAGACAGCATCCCATGGAAGAGAAAATGAAAACAGCAGCACGATCTGAGGGGACAGTGTAAGTTAATTCAAAACGATAGCAGAAATATAATGATACAATTAGAGTGGTAAACAAATCTACAGGTAATGAATCAATTTACTAAACTAAATGTCACTAGGCATTCCTACCATGTAGGCACAATTCTCAGAAGAATGCCTCAAATAAATCTGAGGAACTCAAACATACCAAGATTGCAATTAAAAAGACTAATGGCAAAGTCTACAAATTTAGGACTGCTAGTAAGATTTCTACAGTTTAATAGCTTTTCTCCCTAAAACAGATTTTGCTTAGCCATGTAGCTAAGCTCACAGATCTCTGCTCTTGACCTTTTATGGCAACTTCCACGACTGTACTAAAATATACACCACACTCCTAGGTCTGGTAGACACATTTGTTGCCACAGAGGCTGAGTCACTAGAAGGTTAATTCTTTCTGTAACTGCTTCTCAGCAGGACTCTGGTATCAAGTCCAACAGCTCTGCTCCAGTATGAAGTGATGAAATGAAGGTGTTTACTTGTACACGAATGGGTGGGTAGGAACGCATCCCTGTTTGTGGGGTGAAATCCTGACACACCCATCCAGACATCAAAACTGGAGGTTTCCAATGCAAAGACTGCCATAAATAAGGAAAAGTCTCCCACCACATGATGCTCCTGAAGCTTAAGTCCTCATGAAAAAATTAAACTTTTAGCTAAAATGGGAATTACATTTCCATCTTTGGAAAAGAGATCTTCTTTCCATATAAGATATAAGCATCTATTTTTTTTATTATTTTTTATTTTTAATGTGATTATTTCTCATGACCTCACAGATCTGAAGAAGTAACTCATGAAATGCAAGGTTATTTGTTACCTTTGGAGGGAGGCCACAAAAGTCTGTGTTTGTGCTAAGACAGGATCTCAGAAGCGACCTCTGGGAATGGGATAACAGGGATGCAAGTTTCATCTCCAAAGACGCTTTTCTGGACACGGACACACATCTGGAAATGCCAAGGGATGGGTGGGTGACAGCAGGACTTAGACACTTTCTGTTTAGGCTCCAGACACCTAAAGCACCTGGGATTCTCCAACCACTCCAGGATGAACTCTGGGATCAACCCTCCAGATACATATATGTGAACAGCCAGCCAACAATAAATCTGCTTTGCTCCATTTACCTCAGGTATCCTAGAAACCCAACCATTTACAATATTCCTTTCCTTTAAATTTGCTAGTGTATTACTCTTCCCAGGCTGAAAGAAGCATATTGAACTCTAACAACCAACTGCAGCACATGTGGAACAGCTTCATTCACCCTCCCATGACATGACAAAACCCCACATTTCATGGAAGGACCAACAGATGCACACAATCCATTCATGCTGCATCAGGAGAGAGAGGAGAGAGGTACAGTACTGAAACTGGAGAGGAGTTCATCCTCCCAGAAATCCCCTCCCAACAGCAGCACAGAAAACCTCCCTTACAGCTCCATAAATCACACCACCTCAGGAAGAGATCTGCTCATCAGGTAACTGTGCCAGTTATAAGTATAAAAATATATATAAAAATTTATATAAAAATAATGTGCTCCCTCACTGTAAAAGGTACAATGCTATCGCCTACACACCAGCACACTGCCACTGCACATCCCAGTGTGCTATGGGCACATTAGCCTCATAAAGCTCCACTAAATCAGCAAATTCAGTGTACATACAAGCCTGCATGAAATATTCCACCTCACTGTTTGCTGGTGTGGGACAGCTGCAACACAGGCATGTCTGACCAACAAACAGGTCCTTTTATTTGCTTTGGCTAAGCTTTAAAATAAGGCTTCAAACCTATGGAAGCAGCTGCATGCTGCAGCAGTAAAACCCCTGAATAAGAGTTTGTTTACAAAGCAAACTGAATTTCTCTGCAACAATACCAAACAAAACTGAACCTCCCAGACAGCCTGTCTGTCTCAGAGACGGCAACAGAACCACTTCAGTTCCCATTAGTATTTAAGCACACAATTGGGCAAACACCACAACCAGGCACCAAACCTGCTGTGTCGGAGGCAGGTGACTCTAAGGTTTCCCTCAGAGACTGCTGCAGGAAGAACCAACCCCACACCTTCAGGACACAGCAATTCTCAGCTGACTTTCACACATGTGGCCTCTCTCTAATGGCACTGAAAAAAGGAGTCACAGCACAACATTTCAGCAGAGCCCTTTAGAGCCATCCTAGAGCAGGCTGTGCTCACTCAGCTCAGTTAATGTGCACTAGTATGCCCCAAGAGAGCCCTTTTACTGCTACCCACACTGCTGCAGAAGACACAGACACGTGTCACCTGTGCCAGCTCAGCCGTGGAACAGACTCTCTGTCATCACTTGCCAGGGTCCCCAGCTGAACTTGGCTCTGTCCAGAAGATGGGATGCTCCCACCACTTCCCATGACCATCACAGCATGGCTCACCACAACTTCAGAACACCACAGGAAGCTCTGCATGCCTTGCAAACAGCTCACCTTGGCCCTTGCTCATGTCCAGTCTGGATGTGTCATTCTCACAGAGACCCTGGCTGTTTTACACGCGGGAACAGGGAAACTCTGCTCAAAATGCACTACTACTGCCTGCAGCTTAGGTCATTACCAACCTTCCAGGCAGCTCCACAGCTTTTTGCTCTGATATCCATAGAATTCACCTGTAGTGCCTTGCAAAACACTTGCTTCTTTGCAGGTGGCCTCTCAGTTTCTCCCCTCCCTCCAAGGGACAAAGGAGGCTTATCATCAAAAGAAGACAGACACGGATGTCAGCAGCCTACCAAATCTGCTTGAAGCCATGCAAACAACAGCTCTGACCTTGGAGACAGTCAAAATAAAATCACATCTTATCTCATTCCCAGAATGGGTATCTGATTAGTTGGAAGGACACTTAACATGGCGAGACAGAAATACCTTCAGAGCACACAGGAAAATCTTACCTGCACACAGCAAAACAACCCGATAGTAAATTCACAAGAGTAAATCTGCAAGAGTTAATTAATGAAAGGTGGTGGCTGCATCCTCAAATCCGCTGCTTGCATGCCATCCTATCTCTAGGGTTGCTTGCCATTCCAGCCTTAGAATTTAGTATCTGATTCCAGTGCTGGGCTACCCATATGCAATTCCATCAGAGAAGAGTTATGCTTCCAGATTACACTTGGGATAAACTTCTAATTCTACCCCAATATACAGGGCTAGAAAGAACCTGGCAGGTTGGTGTCATTTGCATCACAAACTATAGTGGTCGAACATTCTCTGCAGTGAGAGGGTGAGGTGAAGCACTTCAGCTGAGTGAAAAGAGGAACTTCATTCTGGGGTTATGGTATACATCTGGCAACTGAAATGTACCTGTCATCTAAACACATCTTTGCTGGGTATTTTGCTGGGGTGTGTGTGCATTTGAGGTTTTTTAAAGGAATGAAATGCTATCCAAAGAAGTTATTCCAGAGCATACAGTATCTGCTGTAAGCCAAAACCCTTACTGTAGAAAGGAGCAAGTTGTGGGATTTGCAGGATCCAACCACTTAAAAAAGCAAATCCTCTCTGAAGACAAACCACACTGAAATTGCTCCCAGGCTGCATTCAGGGAAGGGAGGAAGAATGCTCAAGTTCTGAAAGAAAACCTTGCATTTTCTCACCTGGTCGGGTGTAGAGACACTTTATTTAAAAAACAAGCAAACATGTTTTCTAACACCCAAACCCACTTCCTCAGTCTATAGTCTCTGAAATGTTAATTTAAACATAAAGGAGTTCCTGATCCTCACCATTGACTCCATAAAGGAAAAAAAAAAAAAAAAAAAAAAAAAAAAAAAATTTTGAGAGCTGGTTTTGGAAGAGATACTGGAGAAACAGACAAGTGTCACAGCCAGGTTTAGGGAAGCAGTAATTTACTTGTTCATTTGTGGATGCCAGGATCCATAAGCTTCATTGCGTTAGAAATTTACTGAAGACTCATCAAAACACAGAAAATTAGCTTAATAAAATTTCAGATGATGGATTGTCGTAGTTTGGGAAAAATGAGTTTTTTCTGAACTTCAGTGGTCAAACCAATGAGTGCTCAGGTTTAAAGACTGGCACCTGGTGTGGCCACTGAAGACAAGGATCCGCCTCTGAGAACACAAGGGTTAAAGCAGAGGGCTCCCCGGAAAGCTCTCTCTTGGTTCGGTCCCTGAGGACGGAGGGATCTCCCCTGCCCAGCGGCTGGCTGGGCGGGGGAGGGGAAGCCATGCGGCCTGGGTGAGGTAGGCTGGAACCTCGGGCACAGAGGGGAGAGGAAAAATCCTGCAAGATGGAAAGGTGGAGAGAAGTACAAGAACCTGAAAAGCATCAGACAGCCTTCTTTTCCCTTTCCTCCCCCCCTCCTCCCCCCCCCCCCCCCCCCCGGAGAGAGAAACTGAGAAAACCGTGTCTATGATCTTCGTCACCTTAAAATTTGATATCAACAACTAGACAGCACGGCCGAAGGAGTATGGGGGGGGTGGCGTGGAAAAATGCCCAACAGCAAAGATACCGTGAGAGTTCTGGGGAAACAAAACCCAAGATTTTAACCCTTTTCGTAAATGATGGAAACTTTATAAATACTAATCCTCCTGAATTTGAAGAAGAAGGATAGAAAGAACTAAACAAAGATTATGAAAGTTTGTGTAAGTAAAAGATTGTCAGAAAACACTGAAAAGAATCCTAGGTGGGAGGAGATGATAGAGTGGCTTTGGCTAGACTCTTTTGTATAACCATGAACAGACTCATTTTTTTTCCTATAACATAAAAGCTGTATCTGGAGAGAGGCATTGGCTTGGAGCCAAGAGTGGACAGTAGTATGAACAGAGATAAGAAGTGTCCCAAAATTGAGAAACTGTCGTTTCTTGGAACTAACCAAAGCATTTTTTAAAAAGAAAAACCCTAGAAACAGCTCTGGTCCATGCACAGTGGTAAGAGCACTGAACATGGAAGAAGAGGCCACGATGTGGTGCAAGAAGGACTCCTATCTCTCCTCAACGAACTGAGTACTGATTATCAGAAGAGTGGTAATAAACTGAAGATTAATTATCTAAAAAGTGGTAACGTGATGGAGAATTTTTCAGTTTGTTTTGTTAGGTTGAGAACTAGTGGGGGGGGGAGGAAGAGTTTTTTTAAAAGTTTCCATGTTCTTCTGTATGTGTCTTCTTTACCTATTATTAGTAATAAAGTTTTTTTTCTGTTGCTTTCTAAATTAGAAACTGTTTTGCTCTGTTTTTAGTCACATCTCACAACAGATACCAGGAACAGTATATCGTTATAGGAACACTGGCCTTGTGCCAACGTCAAACCTTTGACATGGATGAATAAGGATACTGTCATCCTGTCCATCTGGTGATAACATTTGGGTACATTTACCCAAGACATACATTGTCCTTTCCATACCCTGCACATACACACACTGCTGTAGGCAGTACAGATTTCCCCATGGTTCAGTGTGCTGGAAAAAAAGGCTGTTATATAGATGTGCAATACAGCCTTTACTGTGCACAATTTCAATACTTTTTCTATCATGTGATCTGCAAATGGTCCAAGATAATGATTTATATTTAATATATTTAATGAAATGAGATATTTAATGAAAAGGTCTGTGAATATTTCATTGTTTGTGATGACTTAGAAAAGAGGGAGCTATTTCAACTGCTGATCAAAGTAAGCTCCATGAGTGGTCTGAGGTTACAGAGTCAAGCAGAATTTACCCCTATCAAGTAAGCACAGACTTTTCACTGGACTACCACAAGAACAGAAATTTCCTGACACACCAGTTTTCAAGGCACATATGATGCTTATTGATATAAAAACGCTGCCTTCTGAAAGAACTGCATATTGCACGTGGTCATGGTGCTGTTCTCAGCCTAAATCCTCTGCTGAAGACACTGTAAACACACCATACACCAACAGTCTGTGCTTGAAATTCAAAGCTAACAATTATTTGATTCATAAAATAGAAACAAAAAGTCTCAAACAACAAAACAAATTCCAAGTAAATCCAAAATGTAACTCCCCCATCAGAGAAAAAATGAAATTACAGAATCCTAAAGATAATGGCAAATCGTCCAGAGAACTGACTCAGCAGTTCTCCATGTCTCCCCGAGTGGGTAGCAGTGGAGGCATTTCAGGCTCAGTTGCTTAGTGGGAATCTCCATTCCATTCCTAGCCTCAGGATACAGTTCCAACAGGAAAGCTGAGCTAGGGAATCAACACAGATCCTGACAACCCCCTGGCTGGTGGGGCACACCAGCCACACAACAGGAGGGAGCCACACTTATCAGGAGCAGCATTAATTTCTTCCCTGAGAACAAAAGCCTCAGGTATGTGCCACAGGAAGATAAGCATCTGGCTCCTCATGCACCGGCAATAAATGGCATTTAGACCCCAGTGCTTCCTGAAGGACAGACTTGAGGACTCCAGCAGGCTGTACCTGCCTGGCAGCAGGGGACTGAGACTTGTTTCTGTGCCCTTAACCAGACCTAGGTCCTTGCACTCCCCTTGAAAGCACAGCCAGGACTGAAACACAGCAGTGGAAGGGCAAAGGAGGCACCTGAGGTTTTCATGAGTGCATGAGACCTGGTAGCAGCATCCACAGCCTCAAAGGCAGAGGAAAGGCAGGTCCCAAGTGACGCTTATGTAGCCTGTGAACAGAAAATGAGGCACAGAGAACCCATCTGGGTTCACAACCACTGAGCTGTGTGAAATAACATGGGGATACTTCAAGTTTAAAAACATAAAGAGACAAACATTCACCCAAATCTATCCACACCCCCAGGAACCATAGACTGCAGTGGGGAGAACTGGGGACAGAAATCCCAAGTATGACACAGAAACAACAGCAATAATCAGTGGGGCACAGACCTCACCACAGGGCCAGTGGCTGCAGTGACCCTGTGACCCCATCCCCACACCATGCTCTGCTCACAGAGGTTGCCCAGGGTGCTCCTCTTTGATTTGAGATGTGCCAAAAATTTGTCCCAGCTGCTCAAAGAGCTGCTGGGGTTTAATCTGCTCCTGAACAAATAAATTCCCTCTCTGACAACCTCATGTGCTAGACAGCAGGAGCCAGATGCGAGACATGCCGTTTTCAGGACATCCATTAACAGCAATAAGCATAAATTCATTATGTGTCTTACCAACTCTGGGTAGGTGATAGTATTTCCCCTCCTGTAAATCAGCCTATAGAAAATTAAATCCCTAATTTCAGTACAGGGATTTGTATTAGCATCCACCAGCCTTGACTTTAAGCTGCTTATTTCACCTCAGACATCACTGTTTCATTGATTAGAACATATAAATAGAAATGTGTTTCTGCATCAAGCCTTTTTCTGTATTGCATAGGATAACAGATATATTATGGGGCCACACAAGAAGTAACCAGCCAATTCTAATCCCAATATGAAGTGCAAGTTTGGAATATTTCCACTGAGAACAGTAGGGTTAAACTTGTCCAAACACATTCATAGTAGGCTTCTGCAAGCTGATTTTTAACTTACGATAAAAATGTACCTCTCACTCCTGTTTATTTCTCAAACAACTTCTGATATCAACGGTAATCATGTCATGAAAGAATACACAATTGAATATACTAGAACAAAACACATTACTCAAAAAAATATTTCATTTTCCATTTTATGGAAAACACTGCAGTCCTCATTTGGTCTTCATAAAAGATGAACAGATTTTTTGGTTTTTAATCACGGTAAAAATGAATTTAACTACAAGAGTGAATCCAGCAGTCAGAGGCAAGATTGCAGCCAGCTCTTGCAGTTCCACTCAATGTGCACACTGTGTCAGGAGCTGCTCCAGAAAACCCTCCTGCTGCTGAGAAGCACCTGTGTACCATTGTGCTGCATAAATCCTGGGAAAACAGGGCTGGAGACCAGGCCACTGATCCATCCCTCATCTTTGCACCACACAAACTCTGCCTTGTGATCCCTCCACCATCTCCTGCTGCCCTGAGAAGCTGGGATGTAAGGGCAGAATGGGCCACATTCACAGAGCCAGGCTGTGCTCTGCTGTCCATGTGCCATTTCTGTGCAGGAAATTCAGGATACTCAAGTCTTATTATATTTGATACTCTGTGCCTCTAAAATTCCCATCAACCATGGTGGTGTTTTTTCCACTTCTTTAGTATTAATTACAATATTTTCTTAAATAACTGGTTGAGTATCTATCCCTGAAACATATTCCAATGTATTTCTTAATTTAAACTGAAATTTGTAATCCTTTAAAAAGGACCTTCCAGGATATTCAGTTGCCCAGGGTTAGGCATTTTCATTGCACTTCTCTCTGCACTAATCCCAGCTAACCAAGCTGCATTCATTAACCACAGACAATTACTTAATCCACTATTTTCATAAGAGGGGTGAGATTCCACAAAATGTTGTCATACCACTTATTCCATCCTATGAGAGGAAGAAGGATGATGAGGCATCAATACTGACCCTAACTGTCACAGTTACAAAATGCCAGTTTGCAATTAAACTTCCTTCCCAGTTTGGGTTTTGCTTTGAATCTACATCTCATTGTAACATACAGAGCCATTATGTCCAATGCTATCCATGCTAAATATCCTGCTACAGGGTACTTAGGGCAGAACACCTTTCTAATGACAGAAATTACATTTCTATTAGATTTGTTGCACACCATCTCTCTACTGGAAATGTGAAACTGAGTGTTGCATGAAAAATCTAATTTAAGTACGAATTTATTTAAAAGTCATTTTCTGCTTACTTTGCCAGTGCCTTGAGGAACACTGTAGTAATGGAGAGGCTCTGCAGAACTCCCGAAGGTCTTACAAAAATAAGATATGATAATTCAGCAGTCCCTCTAGAAATCTGAAGTATTTTCAATAACATTATTATCAAACACTAACAGAGGAATTCCCAGCTTGCAATACAGGTATGGTGGTACTGCTGACAATATTTCATTAAAAATTCCTAGAGGGCAGCAGGGATACAGCTATGAAGACAGCACTAACATGCAAAGCTCTGAAGGGAAGAAAGCAGAATTTTGGCTATCATTTACTAAAAAAGAGCTTTCCTCTCCTGCTCATTCAGAACTCATTCTTTCAGACAGAGATTCAGTCCTTCAGTTCATGTAAAGCACATGTTAAAACATACCAAGATGGCATTTTGAGCTGCAGTATAGTTGTCTGCCAGGTTTTTCATCATTAGACACTTTGCTTCAGTTTTGATTCATGTAATTGTCATACTAAGTTCTGGTAGAAGGAGCACAACAAAAAAGGCTTTAAACCATGCTGTTATGGTTCCCTAGGTCTTGATGTGACAGGTATGTTATTAGTGCACAGTAACTGCAGTATCTATTGAGAATGATACTTCCAACTCAACACACTGTGTCTGTAATTCAACTTGGTAACATATCACCTTGAGCATACAGTGGTGTAATTGCTAAAGAAAAATGAGATGGAATTACAAATTTACTTTACTCTGACACATTTGAGAAAAACACACAGTTGGTAAATTGTGAGATCAAGAGAGGAAGACTGAGTGCCTGGGGCTAGAAATGTAATAATGTACCTCATCTCACAGCTCCCAGCCTTGCAAGTGCTCTGTGCAAACTAGGCTGGAGTGGACAGGCTACAGAGGCACAGCTTCCAGGTCATCAATGGCCAAGGCAGCAAAGCAGTTTATCTGCTGCTGACCAGCACAGGTCAGAGCATAGCCCATGTGCATCAACTCTTCTTTGGCACTATTCACAGGGGCTGTATACTGCAGATTTTACCTGCAACGCTAAAATTAGTGGTAGAGGAAGGAAGGAGAAGAGTGTTTCGGTGTTCAGGGTACTGAAGACAAACATTAACAGGCAGCTGCAATTTCTACCAGGTGCTTTAAAGCATTTGGATAAATATGTGCAGCCATAAAAATTGTAGATGGGTCTCCAAAACCTACTGACTACAGCACAGAAACCAGGGGAAGAAAGCAACTGACCTAGAAATATGTGCATGGCTTGGTCTTGCTCCTGACAACAAGGACTAACAGAAGACACTGCTCGTGGTGCTCAGCCCAAAGCTAGCACACAAAGGCACCCCAAGCAAGGAGCACTCCATCCCATTAGTCAGCTGAAGATGATGTTTCTAATTTGAGGGTATTTTAGTCAGAATGTAACCCTACACTACACCCAGCCCTCAGACTCCAAATGCAATGAAGCTCCACAGGGATTTATGGTCCTGAACTTGTATTATGTGCAAGAATCTGACAAAACTCTTATTTCCCCTCTTCTCTGTTCATTTAGCCTCTCATTACAGATTCATAAAAGTGCCTCAGTAAAATGAGGCTATTACAGTCCCAAGCAATTTTGATTTAAGACAACACAAATGAAAAATGAGAATGTAAAATATTTATACAAACAAATGACATTTTACCATTTTCCATGCTAAAGTGGCAAGAGGAGAATGAAAACACAGTTAACACTGGAATTCCTTCTCCCAGTAGGCAGAAATTAGAGATCAATCATACGTGACATAGAATTAAAAACCAAAAAAAGTCAGTTCAGGAATTTAACCATGCCATGGCTTGCATTTGCAGCTCCAGCCTCATTTCTTTGCGTACATCTTCTTCTATATGTACAGCAGAGAAACGTGCAAACCAGTCCCTCTCTTGGCTTCCTCATCCCCTTTTCTGCTCTCATCTAAGTTCAGCTTACAGAAGGCAACTCTGAACATGACAAGTCTACATATTGCTGATGTGATGGGTGTGGAGATGCTTGGCTGAGGACTGCTGGCCCTAAAAGGCTTGATTCCAGTTATGCTCATGGTTAAGCACAAGGCCAAACTATGTTGGCTCTTAAACTGATTGTTTGATACTGCATTTAACCCTTATGGTACACATTAAATACCTTGACTGAATTAGGAAGCCATTCTTAAGGCACATAGCTGCTATGGCAACAGTTTTTGTAGGAAGCAGATGTTCCACTCTCTCCATAAACCCAGCAGTTTTAACAGCACCTTGTGTTGCTGGTGATACCCAAGGAAATACTGCAGTCACAACAAGTGAACCAGACAGCCTGCTGTCTGCCATCAGCACTGCTGTTTCACTGGAGACATCCTTCAAAAATTGAGACCCCAAAACCAAGTTAAACAGCCAAAGCTGCCTCACACGGGGATTACTTCTGAAGAGTTGCTGAACAGCAGCTCTACTGTATTCTCAGCACCTGCATAAGGCATTAGCAACCATCACAACTAGCACAGTGAAAAGGCATGGAGAGGTGCTGAACAAGTGGCTGCTGCAGACATGGATTATTAACAAACACAGGCCTTCCAGGTTGCTGAGCACCCCTGGCATATTTTGATAAGAGTGCAGAAAGGCAGCCACTTCTTTTCATGATTCCTTGCAGGGGTGCCAGCCTCACACTAGCACAGCCATAGCAACACAGACAACAACAGGGCATCAAGGCAGATGAAATCACAGCGAAAGAAATGCAAAGACTACCCGAGTGAAGCCATTTTCATTAGTGACTGCCCTGCACCAGAAAGCAGCACCTGAGCACCTTCCCCTAGAAACACTCTGGTAGAGCTGAGATGTGAATCAGGACTTTGTGCCTTGAGCCCATGCTACTTTTCACATAACGTTTGCTTGTAAGCCAAGTGTTTCCATCACACAGGGAAGAGAACAGGAGACTTAACTTGGGCTCTCAGGGTGACTACAATTACCTCCACACAGCTCTGGCACACAGCTCCTTTTTGTAATGCGAATGTGGAGCTCCCCTTTACAAGAGGCCTTCCCTATAATGATAACAAAAGCCCATTATGAGAAGGTGAAGACTCTAGCTGGTAGCATATGCCAGCCTGCTAATGACCCCACAAAGGTGAAGTAAGAGCCAGGGCTTAACCAGCTAATAGCCTCAGCAGTTGCCATTGGGCCTGGCTCTCTTGGAGCAACAGGAGGGGATGCACCAGAAGCAGCCACAGCTCTGCCTCAGTGTCAGAAGGATGGTGTAGCAGCAACGCTGTGCACCCAGCCTTACACCCACCCAGACAGCTGCTCATTCCCTCTGGGGCTGCAAAGATTAAAAGAACACGTCAGATACCTGTTGTCCTCGAAACACTACTGCTTCATTTTCATTAAACTACCAACTGCTACTTCAGAAGAAGAGGCAGGAAACAAACCTTTGCTTACCTAAGAAATATAGGAAAGAAGAGAAAACAAATGGCTCCATCCCAAGCAAAGCCCTCTGCTCTACTGATTACATTTAGCAGCATGAACATGCCTTTTCCCTCACCCTCCCTCCAGCCTGGTGTCATCAGCCTGCCCCAGGACCTGTGAATTAACCCTCCACAGGAAGATGCGACCTGTGACACACGAGAGAATGATGCTTTTATTTTTTGAAATCCATTGGTAGTCCAGCCAACCAAACCCAACAGGTTCCCTGAATGAGGCTGTGAGGTAGAGGGCAAACACAGTCACTGAGACTCCTTTAGCACCCTGCCTAGAAAAGCAACATAAGGGGAGACTTGAGGAGAGGCTCTCAGGCTCTGTGTGTCCCTCACACACACACACACACATTTGCATGGAAAGGAGAGGAAAGGAGAAGGAAAACAGTCCAGGCAGCTACAGAAATCAGATCTGCTTCTAATTAAACATCTTCTCAATTGGGGAAGAGATTGAGAATGTGAAGCCAGTATTTCCTTAACTCAGCCCACACCTAGGGAGGGGATTCAGTCTACTCTGTCTCTGGGCACTCTGAGGGAACTCAGCCTTCCACTGCTGTCGTTTATGAAAACCTCTCTCAACAAATACCTTTGATCCCCACATAAATCTTTTTATTTGTATATCTATCACAGGCTGTGGCCTAAAGACAACACACATTTTCATATCATCAGGGTTTTTTCTGTCATGTGTATAACTCAGTTAAGAAAGGAAAATGCACATATGTGAGAGTATTTTTCAGCAGTTTACTGTAGACTGGGAAAGCAGTTATTTTCTTTAGCTGCTGCTGTTATAAATCAAAATGTGTAGATAGGAAAATATTAAGGTATTTATAGCTATGTGAGTGAGTGAGTTTGTGCAGTGCTGGCCAAAGAAAGCCAAGCAGTCCTTCCACTGACTGAAAATGACAAGCTTTTTGGCTTTCTTGGTAAAACAAAACAGCAAATGCTCTTTTCAGAGCAGTAAAAATACACCATAATGCAATATTTAAAGTATTTTGTTCATTTAATGCCATATTTTAATAGCAATCTTGAAAATGTTAGAAGCAATATGAGGTTCTTTCAAAGGGAGTAACACCTAACCTGTTTGTTGAAAACATCATATAAAATCTACTCATATTTTTTTACCTGACCCATATGGCAAATTCAAATGCATTTCATGTATGTCTTTAGTTAACCAAGAATATCAGGCAAGTGTTCCAGCCCTCTTTTACTGGAGCACCCAAGCCTTGGGTAACACAAAATACTTCATCTGGTCTTGTGTGGTGAGGGCAATGCCCAAAGCTCTCTGTACATCCACAGCCTGAGTGCAGCTCCCCAAGCACTGACTTCAGCCACTACCTGTCCCATTCCTCATGTCCTCTCTGCTTTCCTCCAGCTTCACCCATTTTATTGACCAGAGTAAAATGAGTGTAAACACTTAAGCATTCATTAGCACACTGATACCTTGTCCACAGGCACACTGATTGCTACCAAGTCATTTTTATACCATGCCAACACATTACCCAGGACCTAGCTGCCAACTGTGGCATTTTGCTTATTTTATAAGCAAGATGACATTTTGTAGTTCTAGTAACAACAAACCATTAAGATGAGCAATTAAATACATTAAATGGGGAATTAGCTGTAAGGCATAAAGAGCAGCAGCAACATCTCTGGTCTGTTGCTGTACAGAACCAGACAGATGTGTTTGTGTTGTTTAGCAGAAGGACCCCAGGAGCAAGAAAGGGGATGGAACCTGACTCCCTGCACCAGCTGGGCCAGTCTGGGCTGAAGCCCATGAAACGTTGCCCAGTTTCTTGACCTGGGTCAAGCAACTACCTGCCAGTATGAAAGCTGATCTGAATCCTCAATGTTTGCAAACGATTTTTCTGTTCATAATGCAAACACATGTTTCTGCCGTCCCAGCTTTGAACTCAGTGTATACTTAATAACCAAGCTAAAAACAAAGCCATAATCACTGAGGTGGAAATAATTGTAAATACTGTTTAATAACCCCAACTGGTGCCTTTTGTTAGCTGAGCTCCAGGGGCCAGCACTATCAAGCTGTTCGTTTGGGGGCAATTTCTTTGGAGGTCACCTGAAGCCACAGGTGCCAAAATTGCAGCAGCTGGGCCTTCCATTCTGGCATTCAGATCTGACCCCCAGAGCCAATGCAGGCAATGTGCAGCACGGCCCCTCTGCCTCTGCTCTGGCCCATTATCTGCACTTGCCTGCCCAAGGCACCTTTGGGCAGTTAACAGCTTCTACTGGTCTTATTTCTCCTCTCTCTTTCTTCTGCCCATTCTCCCATAGGAACCCAGTCCAGTTTTTCTCAGAAATGCTTCTACCACTCTCCACTACAGGGAGACTGTGTCTTAGCTCACAGACAGTATTTAACATACTACAAAATGTTTATTTTCAGCTAATTTACACTTTGTTATTCTTGCAGTCATCCATCTCTTACATTTTTCCAAAGTTTTTTGGCTGGGAATGCAAATCCCAAGACTGTAAAACAAGCTTCCACCAGGAAAGGTGTTCTGTGAATTGCTCTTTTAACAAACAGGGAAAGGATTTAAAAGCCAAAGAGAAACACAACAGTGACGACAGCCCTGACAGAAACCTGCCTGATAATTCCTGCCTGTATTTCAACATCCCCTCAGCCACAGCACACAATATAAGCATTCTCTTCTGAGCAGACCCAGTCAATATTAATTAAAGGCACAGGCATTTTAACATAGCCACTAGGCTGCCTTCTCCATCTTTGTGACAAAGGCATCACTTTCTTGCTCCTGCTCTTCCAAAATAATCTCCAACCCTGGGTAAATTTACATTTCAAGGAAGAGTGCAGAAGGTCTCCAAGAACCTCATTAAAGCTCTCCTTTCACTGGGGCCAGACAGATGTTTTTATTTGCCAAAAAACAAACAAGAGTCTCAAGCCAGGGGCAAATGTCTACCCCAGAAAGGAGAGAGGTGAGAGCCTGCACTGGCAGGCAGGTTTCACTGTCTGCAATTTGCTTTTGCAAAAGGTTAATCCCTAACGTGTTTCAAGGAGGCCAACACCAACCTGCTGTACATGCTGCTGCATACAATGGAAAGATTTTTATGGCCAAGGACAAAAAGGTCAGGGATGCTCATCACGTTCACATTTCTCCTGGAAAGCCATGCTGAACAGCACGCTCCTGAATATGAGCCTCTGCTCACAGAGTAACAAGCACAAACTAAGCAATATAAAGCTGCAGGTACTAGGAAAGGGGCAGAAAAGTACAATGTGCAAGGGTTGTAAGGGACCTCGTTTGTCCCAGGCATCCCACATGTTCCCTGTATTGTGCTACCAGGCTATGAAAAAAATGATTCATTAACAATTGGATTTGGTAGACATGTGGTTTATAGAACACTAAGGCTTGAGATGTCTGATAAATAGAAAGAGAAACGCTTTTTTGTGAACACTAGAGCAAAGCAGGACATTTGTTGCCTCAAATACCACAAGCATTTAAGTTGAGCCTCAAAAGAGAACATTTTTTAGATCTATCCTTTAGATTATCCTTGGGAAATTCCTCTAGCTTAGTAAAACTGGTGAGCTAAATCATGCAACTGAACTACACCACACTATACAACAAGGAGTAGAACAGAACAATAAGAAGCAACAAGAAGACAGGCTACCAGTGCTTGCATGACTTGTACACACCTTGGGATCTTGCTTTCTCCTGAATGACTGGCCTCAGCTGATCCAGATCCCATTTTAGAGTCCCCACTGTGTAACCCCAATGCAGACGCAGCAGGAGTGCTAAGGAGAGGGCAGGTGTGAGATGCCACTGCCCTCTCTCTGCACGCATTGTACAGCCGAGCCCCTAAAAATGAGGCAACTCAAGCACGAGACACCAAAGGAGGTAACAAGGACAAGTCCTCTTGCAGACTGCTGTGCTGAGGGAGCTGACCCATGAACAGAACTGCCTTCCTCAGCATCTGGGCTAGAGGCAAAGTCCTTTATGAGCACAGCTGGCTGAACGAACTGGAGTAGTCCGTTCCTTCCAACTCGGCGGTAGCAATGAGGACGGGAAAAAACTTACATGCACTGTAATACCAAAGCCAGCAGAAGGAAGACTGAAAATTGGGATGGAAAAAAATAGAGAATTAAATTATCAAAGGAAGGAGAATTTTCCATCCAGATCTAACAAGTTACCACCAAAAACTGAATTAGTACTACAGCTCTAATTCTGTCCAGCAACAGATGTGTAAATTTTACTGAAATGATAAAAAATACCATCGCTGTAAATTACTCTGCCATTTTTACCTCTTCACAAACCTCTGCAGCTATGTTTTTGGGCAAGTGTTCTGACCTTTAATATAGGCAGGTATAGGGCTGATACAGATGCAGCCATTCCTTCCAGGTTATTCTCCCACACGTCCTCTCTAACAGCTCCCATCTCACCAACCACTGTATTCAGATAAAAAGGTTGACAGCTGAACTATAGCACTGGAAAGAAAAGGTGCCACAAATAAACCTTCGGGTCATCTGAAAATTGTCTCTGAGAGACAAACACAATAAATCCCAATCTCTTTCTTGAGTTACATTACCAGCTTTTTCCTCAGAGCTGTATATCAAAATGCCCTGGAACACTATCATATTTCAGGATGTTATTTCCTGTCTATTTACAAGAACAACAGTTTACCCTCTAATTCTTTTTCACTTCATCCCTTTCTAAATCTGAGCATATCTGCTTCTGTTACATTAAAATCTGTCCCATAGCAGGCTTATGTTAAAAAAGCAGTGATTTTTGTGAAGTCTCTGACAAAAGAAGCTGGTATTTTGTTTGAAGTATGAGAGTTACATTAATTTTCCTGTTTGCTGACAGCTTTCCAAACTACCACAATTCTACGCCCCTGTGATCTGTAACAGCTAAAGTATGGCTACAGAACAAGTTTAACACATTCTTAACTTGTTCTAATTCTGATCTTATTTTTGAGAAAGTCAAGAGGCTTTTTACTTAACCTTGTGATTCATTCTTGATGGGGAAAAAACCCCAAAACACAACCATAAATAATCCAGCCTTGTTGTAGGACTTACTGAACCAATTCTTTCCAAGAAAGAAAAATAATTTCTATTTCTGCTATCTAAAAACCTGAAACTCCGAACAAGGCTTCTTTTCTGTCAGGAGCACTGGGAATTACTTCATAGCACATGATGACATATACACAGGCTTTTCCAGCACAGACACAGTGGAAATTTCTCATCAGGAAGCACTGCTCTGCCCTTCAGCTGGAGGTGCATTATAGCCAGTCCCACATGCTCACTCTGAGAAACTGACCCAAGTTGAAATTTCCACATTACAGGTAAGTTTCAGCAGATCCAAGCTTTTGGAAATAGATTCCAGCATATGTTGCAGGGATGAAAACATCTTTTTAAGACTACAGATCACAGTGCTGGCAAACCCATTCAAAATGAATACAACAAACAAAACAAAATACAACAAACTCCATCTGGTGATATACGGGAAAACTTGCAGTATGAATTTTTGAAAAAGGGACTTCTCCACCTCACCACGAGGACAATGTCCTTTTAAACGCTGCTGCTGCTGCTTTTACTTGCCCGGTACAAAACCAAAGAGCACACAGAATACCTCTGCTCCTTACTGCTGCTGCTCCTTTCCAGTCCCAACCTCTTTTCCAGTTTTCCAGGCTAGCGTGCATACACTGGTTTGTCCCGGCTCAGCCCCACCTTCAGCTACCAACAGACCATATCTGTGCAGCTCTCCAGCACTGCTCCAATGTATGTTTTATTCCCATTAGGGCAGCTCAGCCTGCTGCCTAAACAGCCTGGACAAAGATTACGCTGCCACAGCGGTTTCTATGCGGAAGAGCCATTTCTTGTTAATGCCTCTCATATCTGCAGCAGCGTGAAGCTGCTCCACACAGTCCTGTGCCCTGGAAATGGGCAGGGGAGTGGGATGGGGCTGGCAGCTGCCAGGAGAGCAGCCTTTCCTTTGGGGCTGCTGTCTGAGGCTTTTTTAAATTCCACTTTAGAAACGGCAGCTTTGATTTCTCAGATGTAAAACTGGCCTGCAAGAGGGGCTGGCAAACTACTTAATTCCACAGTGTTATACAGGTTTAGATATACTTACTTCTTTTGTGGTATATAGTACCCAACCACCCTCTGTTCTGGATATTAAGTGTCAAGCAATGAATCTAAGGGGATCTTTCACTTCAGTCATGCAATTCAGATCACAGTGTGGTTTCAGATGCACTAGGAGACTATTTTGAGTGCTCTGAATATATACAATGTACTCAGAATTAGCCAAAATAGTGATACAATACTTCAATGAGTTGGTAGCTGCAGAAGTAGAAGAAATAGGTAGAAAACCCACAGGGGCATGTAACAGAAGGGATGGACAGCACAGCAATAATGTTGTTATCGTAACACTAAGGTCAATCCTACAGATTACAGAAAAAGAACATGCCTGTCATCTGGTTTTGCAATGCTTGGATCTCTGTGCAGAAAATGCTTAGGTACCTACCGCCAATGGGGTACTATTCAGTAAATTACATATTCTAGACTAAAGCTACATTTTTATCCTCAAGCCTGTCAGTTCTCCCCAAACTGGAAGCTAACAAAGCACCAAAGAAAACTTTGAACAGTGACATCTCAGCATTTCCTCTCCCAGATTCAATAATTACTCAGCTATGCAGTCTTGCAGCTTTCCTGCTAACAGCCAAGAAGCCTGTCCTGATCCAGACTGTCTCTGGCTGTTAAATGATGGCTTTAGTCATATTAGTTACAGAAAAAGGAAAAAAATAAATTATTCTTATCCTTGTTTAGATACTCCACCACTGAGAATACTACCATGAACTCTGAAGGCAGGCATTCAGAAATAAAGGTCAGATTCATTCTGTCCTGACCCTGGTTCCTGGCTGGTTAAGTGAACATATTTTTACTAGTTCATAATAAGATGCAAGAGAAACATTGGTTCCATCTGTAATACAGAACACAACACAGGCAGACTACAGGAAAAAGGGATATGCAGCAGGAGGACTTGTAGGGCCTTCCCACCCCAAAAAACCCCAAGCTGGAAGAGTTCTCACACTAAGGTCCCCTGCCTGTATTACCAACTTCTTGCTGTCACAATAAAGAAAATTTCAAACCTTCTGGTACTTTCAAAATATTCAGTACCTGGAATTGGCTGACAAGCACTAAGGCATTTAGCTTGCTAACACTGATTTCCTACAGGCTTGACACCCAGTAGAGGCATGGCAAGGTGTGAGGCCATAGCTCCCAATGCCTGGTTGCAGGAGGGCCTTGTTTGAGTTTGCTGCATAAGATAGCTATGGAGGCACAGTCTTAGAGCAAGCAACAAGTCACTTCAACTATGTAAGCTTCATTTCAACAACTACATCACTCTCACGTACCAAATTTAACAGCAATAATCACAGGAAATAAGGCAGTGTCCTTAATGCAAAATCACCACACCAGTTTCTTATACAGAAGAATGACACCTACCAAACATATGACCTGTGAAACAATGGGCTGAAAGCTTCACCTTGCAGTCTCTTCCCATGCCACAGGTGACACGCTCCCAACTCCAGCCTCCTTCAGTTCAGCTGGCTGACTGGGATAGTCTGTTTGCTAATAAAGTACTTCCCAGTATTTACACAGCAGATGCTGGGCCTGCCCCTCTTAATTTTGTCCCTTCTTTCTTGTGGGCTTAAATGAGTGTCACCAGCACCTGCTCTTGTTTTAGATAATATTGTTTTAAGTCACCCCCTGACCTATCGCAGCTCTTCACTATCAGCAAGAATTATCAGCTGGTAATTGTCCTACTTTGGAAGACAGGTATCGGTTAGGGATAAGCAGGAGCCTCTCCTGGAATGGAGAATGCAAACCTCCTCTCTCCAAATTCTTGTAATTTTGGAATTAAGGGGCTCTCAGGCAAAGATACGAGGATAGGGATAACAGTTCTTTACTTGTATTTAACAAGGCAAACAGAACAACAATAACTATGGCATTAACAGCAAACAGAACCAGGGAACAGTCACAGTTTTCTCTGCCGCTGGCACCTTCCCCTGTGGTGCAGTCACGGTCACAAGGTGCCTGAGTGAGGAGTCCTGGGATGCTAGAGATGGATCAGGAGCTCGGTGTCGGTAGCAGGAGCTCAGCAAACATCCCTGCAGGCAGGGGGTGCGGGCTGAGGCGTGGAGAACAGCCCGAGCAGGAGCAAAGGGACAGCGGGTGCACCAACTGCGGCAGGCGGCTCCCGGCGGGGCACAGAGGGGCGAGGGGCAGGATTCCCAGGGTACACACGAAGAGATGGCAGCAGGAAACCCCGAGCTGAGCTCCAGTGGTGCCAACCCCCAACATTATCCACCCCAAATTTTTTCCCATACCAACATGTTATACCAAACTTATAAATCATATACATATATACATGCAGATGCAGATACAGGCACAGTATCATGAGCAGTTCACCCTAAAACAAGGTCCCCCTGAGGTATGCATATCCATCCCTTTGCATCACCCACCTAGTACAGCCTGGTCCCTGAGCAAAGACAACTCCACGGATGGGGCTGTCTTTGCTGGAGGCAGAATTAACCCAAACATTTTTTCCTAGCATACCTCTCACGTGTACGACTGGAACCTTATCTCCATTTGTTGTTCCCAAAGCCCCAGATTGGGCAGGGCCTGCTTGATTAGTGGAACCTCAAGTATTCACTAACCAGGTGGCCTTTGCTAAATTAATCTCCCAGTTCTTGAAAGTCCCCACACCCTGTGCCTTCAAGGTGGTTTTAAGCAGACCATTGCATCCTTCAACTTTCCCAGCTGCTGGTGCATGATAAGGGATATGGTACACCCACTCAATGCCATGTTCCCTAGCCCAGGTGTTAAGAAGGCTGTTCTTGAATGAGTCCCATTGTCTGACTCAATTCTCTCCGGGGTACCATGCCTCCACAGGACTTGCTTTTCAAGGCCCAGGATGGTGTTCTGGGCAGTAGCATGAGACACAGGGTAGGTCTCCAACCATCCTGTGGTGGCTTCTACCATTGTGAGCACATAGCGCTTGCCTTGGCGTGTCTGGGGCAGTGTGATGTAGTCAACCTGCCAGGCCTCCCCATGCTTGTACTTAGACCATTGCCCTCCATACCAGAGGGGCTTCACCCTTTTGGCCTGCTTGATGGCAGCACATGTCTCACACTCAAGGATGACCTGAGAAATACTGTCCATGGTTACATCCATCCCATGGTCTCGTGCCCACTTATAGGTGGCATCTCTACCCTGATGGCCTGAGGCATCATGGGCCCATCGAGCTGGGAACGACTCCCCCTTGTGTTGCCAATCTAAGTCTGTCTTTGACACCTCTATCTTTGCAGCCTGATCTGCCTGATTGTTGTTTTGTGCTCCTCATTAGCCCTGCTCTTGGGGACATGGGCATCTACATGACAGACCTTCACAGGCAGCTTCTCTACCTGGCTAGCAATGTCTTTCCACCTTTCAGCAGCCCAGATTGATTTTCCTCTACGTTGCCAGTTAGCCTTTTTCCACAGTTCCAGCCAACCCCACAGAGCATTGGCTACCATCCATGAGTCAGTGCAGAGGTAGAGCTTTGGCCACTTCTCTCTCAGCAATGTCCAGGGATTGTTGAATGGCTTTGAGCTTGGAAGCTGACTTGATCCACCCTCTCCTTCAGTAGCTTGTGCTTGTTCAGTAGCTGTTATGTGGGGCTCCATGCAGCTGCTTTCCACTTCCAGTTCATCCCTACGATGCGACAGGAACCGTCAGTGAAACGAGTGTAACACGTTTCTTCTGCTGGTAATTGCTTGTATGGTGGAGCTTCTTCAGCCCACCAAGTGTCACTTGTGCCTGCTCGTCTTCATCCATGAGACCAAAGTTTTCACCTTCGGGCCAATTCATAATTATCTCTAAAATCCCAGGGCGATTTGGGTTTCCAATACGGGCACACTGCGTAATGAGGGCAATCCACTTGCTCCATGTGGCGTTGGTGGCGTGGAGGGTGGAGGGAACCTTTCCTTTGAACATCCACCCCAGCACCGGTAGTCGGGGTGCCAGGAGCTGTGTTTCTGTGCCAATCACCTCTGAGGTGGCTTGGACTCCTTCACAGGCAGCCAAGATTTCCTTCTCCGTGGGAGCATAGTTGTCTTCAGACCCTCTGTAACTTCGGCTCCAGAATCCCAGCTGTCGGCCTCGAGTCTCCCCAGGCACCTTCTGCCAAAGGCTCCAGGACAGACCATGGCTCCCGGCTGCAGAGTACAGCACATTCTTCACCTCTGGTCCTGTCCTGACTGGGCCAAGGGCTACCGCATGAGTGATCTCCTGTTTGATCTGGGTAAAGGCTTGCTGCTGTTCAGGGCCCCAGTGGAAATCGTTCTTCTTGAAGGTGACCAGGCAGAGAGGGCTCACGATCTGGCTGCACTCTGGAATATACATTCTCCAAAAGCCTATGGTGCCTAGGAAAGCTTGTGTTTCCTTCTCATTGTTCAGTGGAGATATCGCAGTGATCTTATTGATGACCTCGACAGGAATCTGACGCCGTCCATCTTGCCACTTTACCCCCAGGAACTGGATCTCTCGGGCAGGTCCCTTGACTTCACTCTTCTTGATGGCAAAGCCAGCTTTCAGCAGAATCTGGATGATCTTTTCTCCTTTCTCAAATACTTCCATTGCTGTGTTCCCCCACATGATGATATTCTGGAGCCTCACCCTTTTCCAGTGCAGCTTGAATCAGTCCATGGCAGATGGCGGGGCTGTGTTTCCACACCTGGGGCAGTCGGTTACAGGTGTACTGCACACCCCTCCAGGTGAAAGCAAATTGAGGCCTGCATTCTACTGCCAGAGGAATGGAGAAAAATGCATGGGTGATATCAGTAGTGGCATACCACTTTGCTGCCTTGGACTCCAGCTTGTACTGGAGCTCCAGCATGTCTGGCACAGCAGCACTCAATGGTGGAGTCACTTCATTCAAGCCACGATAGTCCACAGTCAGTCTCCATTCTCTGTCAGACTTGTACACAGGCCAGATGGGGCTGTTGAAGGGTGAGTGGGTTTTGCTGACCACCCCTTGGCTCTCCCAGCTCACGGATCATCTTATGGATGGGGATCACGGCATCTCGATTTGTCTGGCACTGCCAGCGGTGCACCGTCGAGGTGGCAATTGGTACATGTTGCCCTTCCACCTTCAGGAGTCCTACTGCTGAAGTCTCTGGTAGTCCAGGTAAGGGTTAGGGTTAAATTAATTAAATTAAGAAATTAGGTTCAATTGCTTAATGTCCTCGTTTCCACAGCAGCTATTCCAAAAGCCCACCTGAGTCCCTTTGGGTCTTTGTAATAGCCACTCCGGAGGAAGTCTATGCCCAGGATACATGGGGCCTCTGGGCCAGTCACAATAGGATGTTTCTGCCACTCCTTCCCGGTCAGGCTCACCTCGGCTTCCAACAGTCAATTGCTGCGATCCCCCCGTCACCCTGGCAATGGAAACAGGTTCTGCCCCCACATGTCCCGATGGCATTAGAGTACACTGTGCACCAGTATCAACCAAAGCTTCATATCTTTGTGGCTCTGATGTGCCAGGCCATCGGATCCACACCATCCAAAAGACCTGGTTTTCCCATGCCTCTTCCTGGCCAGAGGCAGGGCCCCTCTAACTTTGGTTATTATTTCCTTCCTGCGCATACATACTAGGGGTTCCTTCAACGGGATCTGACAAATCATCCTCCCTTCTGTCATACCCAGCAGCTCGGTCATGGGAGGTTGCTGCTACCTTCACTTTAGTAGAACTCCCTTGGTTGGAGTTTCTCTCCTTGAGCTGTCGCACCCGTGTTGCCAGGACAGAAGTGGGTTTCCCATCCCATTTTCCCATGTCTTCCCCATAGGCATGCAAGAAACCCCACAGGTCAGCCCGTGGGTGTACCCTCTCCCTCTAGCTGGGGGATGTTGGGCTTTGAGTTTGGGGCCTGTGACTTGCACTGGTGCTGCACTGATCTTCCTCATCTCCTCCCTGATCTCTCTCATCTCCTGTTTAAGTTCCTTAGTCACAGTAGAAACATGAGCATGCATGAGACCATTGACCATACTCTCATAATTTCTAAGCTTGTTGGCAACAGAACCCACTGTCTCCCGGTTGTTATCAGCATTAATCGTGGCAATGAAAGTGGTGTATTGGGATGGCCCCAGATTTGCCAGACTCCACAGCATTTGCCCCGTGCATCTGACCTTGTCAGGGTCATTATCATGGTGTCCATCCCTTCCAAAGAGCACCTCCAATACCGCCACTTCTCTCAGCTGTTGGATCCCTTCCTCAAGGGTCTTCCAGCGTATTTTATGCTGGTAGTCTTGCATTCTGTCTCTGTGGACGAACCTCTCTCTTACACTCATTAAAAGCCGCTCCCAGAGGGAAAGGGGCCCAGGCTCCCTTACAAATACCAGATCCACACCTGAGTCTCGGGTCAAGGGTCCCAAATTCCTTGCCTCACCCCCATGCAGTTGCACACCTTTACCCATGAGGTCCCAGACTCGGAGTAACCAGGCTGTATAAGCCTCACGGCCCCGTCTCACAATGTCTTTTCTCAGGTTACGGAGACTTGCATATGACAGGGACTCGGTGATGATCTCAACCCCTGGCTTCCCTGCAGGTTGTGAGGGCCCTCCTTTCTTATTTGATTTCATCTTAGACTTCCTAGTTTCCATAGGGATAACTGCTGCTGGCTGTGGCTGTCCTCGCAGTTCAGCTGGAACATGGACGGTTGTAACATCTGTGGGTTCCACTGCTGCACCATCAGACCCTCCCTCTTCCAGGCAGGGAGAGGGTTTCCCACCAGCGGGGGAGGCGTATTCCTTCAGCACCTCACGCATCTTCTTCACCAGAACCACCACCCAACCCGGCTGGTTAGTTTCTGGGGTTGGCTGTGGGGCAGGGTCAGGCACTGGGGCAGCGTCAGGTTCTGTGGCAGCAATCCTGTTCTCTGGGGTAGGTGTCAGGGTGGTTATCCAAGTCAACATCTCCCTATCTCTGAATGCTAAATGGAATAGGCTTAACAGGCATATCAGCAACACCAACCACTGGAGGATATCATTAGCATTTAGAGAAAATTTGAACCCTTCAAAAACTGGTGGGGTAGACCCAAAGAGCTGGGTGAAGGGTTGGGAGAAAATTTCCCCCGGTGTCATTTCCTCACAGTAGTTGCCATTATTAAAATAGTCCCAAAAACATCCAGTTAGTGTGTGATAGTTCTGAATCCATGAGCTCGCTTTCCAGAGGAAGTTAAAAATCCATGAATTCCCCACCTCATCAACCCACAAAATAAAGAGGATAACAGCCACAGTAGCCTTAGTTATGGGACCCATGTTTAGATAAGGGGCTGCAAAGGGGAAAAATAAAGCCGTGACCACGTGCCACCCAAAGCAGGGTACACTAGACAACATGGTTCCACCTAACGAGTTCTTAAATTCAGCACACAGAAAAATCAGATTATACAAGAACTGTTATCCTTTTTCTCTCGATGCCCTCGGGCGTCAGAGCTAAGCGCCAAATCTCTTAGTTTGGAAGACAAGTATCTGTCAGGGATAAGCAGGAGCCTCTCCTGGAACGGAGAATGCAAACCTCCTCATCCAAATTCTTGTAATTTTGGAATTAAGGGGCTCTGAGGCAAAGATATGAGGATAGGGATAACAGTTCTTTACTTGTATTTAACAAGGCAAACAGAACAACAATAACTATGGCATTAACAGCAAACAGAACCAGGGACACAGTCACAGTTTTCTCTGCCGCTGGCACCTTCCCCTGTGGTGCCGTTACCGTCACAAGGTGCCTGAGTGAGAAGCAGTGCCGAGATGCTGGAGCTGTCCCAGGAGCTCGGTGTCGGGAGCTGGAGCTGCAGCACGGGTCCCGGGGGTGCGGGCTGAGGCGTGGAGAACAGCCCGAGCAGGAGCGAAGGGAGAGCAAGGAGCAGAAACTGCGGCGAGCGGCTCCCGGCGGGGCACAGAGGGGCGAGGATCAGGATTCCCGGGGTACACACGGAGAGACGGCGGCAGGAAACCCCGAGCTGAGCTCCAGCGGGGCCGGTGAAAATCTCCCCGAAGTCTGAAAACCACAGCCTGGCTCTTCCCTTCCCGAGAAGTGAAGTCCAAGTGCCCACCCGCTCCCCCAACTTCAGCCATTTCTTCTGTTCTTCTTAAGTACCCATAAGTGCCCAGTGATTAGTTCCCTAGCAACTTATGGGAAAAAATTCTATAAGAAAACCCAACCCCCAATAGTAATCCTGTGAAAGTCTTTAGGCAAGAATTCCAAACAATTCCAAGTGATAACTGCTGTTTCAACAACTATCCTGTGCCAGCACAGTTCAAGGACACAGGAATCTCTAGTGTCTCCAGCCTTCCCTGTTTTAAGGAGCCTTCCTTGGGACGAAGCAGCTCCGCTCTCATAACAGGGATATGCTTTTATTCCTGATCTGTTGAGCTGAAATAAAAACGAATTGTGTCCAAGCCTTCTTTCTAGTGTCCCTTCTCATAGAAAAAAAAAAAAGTGATTTATTTTCCATGAAAAAAATATGTGAGCTGCAAACTTCAAAGCAGTAATAATCTAGTTAACTCCTCATCGATTCTCATTTCACCTAAATCAGCTCATCCAATTCGCTGTTGCACAACTGCACTTATATCTATTTAACGTGCTGGGTTTTTACCCAGTCGTAAAAGTTGTACAATCACTGCCAAGGGCTTCAGGAAATGAAGATTTTGCCTCCTTGTCCCAGCTGCTCCTGGCTTCTCTGCAACTTTCACAGTCGAGAGCCTGCTTTGCACAAAGCCAGCAGCACTTCAGCTCCCAGTGAAGTTTTTCAGGGCACCAGAAGCAAGGACTGACTTCCCATGGCACTTCGGCACTGTGACTCTGACATTGGTTCCAGCACCTTACTCTCTTTCCTCTCAACAACAGAGCAGCTTGTGCTGTCCCCTCTTGTCTCTGCATTCAAATGCAGAATAAAGCAAAGTCCTTCCAACCTTGTCATTAGAGCTGTTCTACTTTCAGGAAAAATAAACCACCAGGAGCTCAAGGGTAAAAAATAACTTCCACATGGTGTGGAGCACGGTTGAAGGGACAGACACAACTTTTGCACACAGCTGTGAAAGGACAATGATGCCCTGGTAAGCTTCCTTCCTTGGTGGTCCTTAAAACTAGGCACCACATTTAAATTGTTACCAGTACATATGGTAATTTCTGCTCAAGGTTCTGTGTGCTTCAGTTTTTCTGAAAGAGTAGTCAACAACAACACAGCGGAAATCTGTTTCTTCTTTTAAGTCAGGACAGAGTGAACAACATATTTTGATCAAAATGGGACTGAAAGTCATCTTAACAGTGTACATTCCCTCTTCCCAAAACCTCCAGTGACTGGGCCTGGCACCAGCAGCCTTGAAGAAGGAAGGGTCTGTCCCCCAACAGCCCGCTCAGTCTGGTCTCTGTTTTCACCAGGCACAAAAGGTGACAGCCTGACAAGTGCATTAAAACTTAAAGCTATCCGAAGGCAGCCAGACAGAAACTTTGTGTACAGACCCCCCAGGGGACTCTTCTTTGATTTAGCTTCCTTAAAATAGTTCTTTAGAGGGGACTGAGGCTTCAGGGGGTTGCTTGTTGCTTTTTTAACCAATTTTGAAAAGGCTCCCTCATCCATAGGCTTTTGTTGCTTTCAGCAACTTACAGGTCAAAAAGCAGAAGATGTACTGACAAAAGAAACCTGACCTATATCTTGCCTCACTCTGCTGTTACATCGTTCCTAGGCATGCTTACATAAGAGAAGCGGCGAACACCAAAGACGGTTCAGGAATCACAGCCTCTGCCACTGCCCTTTCAGTAGCTTTTCACCCAGCACTGGTGAATTCCTTTAAAATTTCTCTACCATATTTTCCTCTTTCTGCAAAAAGCAACTAAGAATATTTACTGACCTCACAGGGGAGACACAGTATTTCAGTTAATTATATCTTGTAAAGACTCTAAGAACGTCTAGAGAAAGGCTTTATAAGAACATGAAGTGTCATACACTCAGAAAAATGTACTGGCAGAGACACAAAGGTCATACCTGAAGTGAAGTGTGTCAAATAAGTATCCCATTTAAAGAAAAAAAGTTGTAATTTACATAACTACCACATGCTGTCCCACCATAACTGAGATTTTACACACACTCATCAGAAAGGTAGTAATTTCACATGCTACTCAGTGAACTGGAAGGAATTTAAATAGATAAATAAGGTGAACTGCAATCAGTGATAACTGTTAGAAATCAGTAACTTGGTTTATTACCTGCTTTAAAAAGACGGAGTTAGGGCCCGCAGAAGCAGAGATGTCTCTCACTACTACTTACTGCTATCTTTAAGTAAAAGCCTCCTTTCAATTTTCGTGTTCAAAGCAGAAATCAGCTCCTTTCAATACAGAAGCTGAGAGCGCCAGTGGCTGTGTTCTTACACGGTTGAAGGACAGGATCTCCTGAGCTGCAGGGGAGCAAACAACAGGCAGACAGACGTGGGGGGGGGGGGGGGGGGAAGTGCAAGGGCAGAGGACAGGCTGCTGCTTCTACCGCAGCAATCTGCTGGGTTAGCTGTAGATTTTGCCCCCAAGGGATTTCACACTACAGCAAGATCCCATGCCCCCACTTAACAACTTGCCAGCTGCCGGCCGGACCAGCCAGCATCACAAGTCAAGTCACGGATCAGGGCAAATACCTCAGAGGCCTTGATGTAATAATTACACAGCAGTGACTGCACCATTTCACAAGTACCCATTGCAGCCTCAGGATCCTTTTGCTAAGCAAAAGGATTCAAATGCAGTCGGGACCACGACTTGACCACCTTGAGAGAGGGAGGGCTGGCAGGTGAGGATGACCTTCCCAGGAGAGATCAGGCACTGTGCAGTTCTACTCTTGCTGGAAAGTTGGTCCACAAAACGTTTTTACAGTTCACTTAGGTGCCCTTCAGGTTACCAAAAGTTTATGCAATTTTTCATCTTCTCTGCCCCAAATCCCCACAGTATTTACTTCTTTCCCCTAGGAGTCCTCTCTATTCCATGTGTAAACCTCTCAGTGTCAGGTTTTGTAAGGCTGGGAAGGAGTACAGAAGTAAGGCTGATGCACTTGCACAGTGGCCTTTCCTGTTTTGCCTGATGAACATCACACTATTCAGGGTATTCAAAGCCCTTTATAAAGCAGATAGATCCCACCAGTGGCCTCACGTCCTTTTAGGATCAGACAAGGACTGCCTAAGGCAAGAACTTCTTTGCTGAAGGATCTCAGCATCTTCTTTCTCTTGCTCCACTGCTTCCATTAGCTTCTTCTGCTCTTAGGCAGTGTCCTACCCCTCACCTCTCCCAGCCACAAAGACACAGGTTCTGCCATGTATCAGAGTATCCCAGGGGAAAGGCAAAACAAGATCTACCTTTCCCAGTCCATACTCCCATCTTTTGGAGACAGATAAAAGACAAAGATAAGCCCATGTTCATTTGTTTTCCTCAGGATGTCAGTAACTTAGGTTGTGGCCCAAGATTCATTCCTGCCAGTACTGGTGATCACAGTGTGAACTGGGTAAGGCATGCACCCTATTTCTGAAGGAAGAGCATGTGAGGTACAGCTTCCAGAGGCTGTAGAAAAGGCAGATGATAATGTGATTCAGCACTGAGGTTGCTTGCTGGCACTATTTCCTCACTATTGTCATCCTGTTTCTGAAAAAAAACCCCAAAACTTCAAGTTTGCTTAAATCTGGCCAAGTGACCTTCTGTTGCTCCAGCACCTCCTTCTAATGACTGCAAAACTTCCAACCACAGTATTTCTGATTCACTCATATGTGTCCAAAAATCCTACTTACAGTCTTTTGCCAGTGGCAACCAAGATGAAAAAGCTATTTGTGGAACTGAGAAAGACAAGATGATGCAGAAGAGAGAAATATAACAACCAGGGCATAATCTAATTCCACAAGAATGAATTCGACTTTCAAACCTCCTCAAATTAAGTTTAAATGAAAAAAGTATTTCCTTAGAACACATTTCTCATTTGAAGCAGCCACAACTCTACTGATTCTGAGTGCCTAAATAAATATATTGCACACACCACTTTTAATAAAGTTAGATTTTTCCATTTTATCTTTGACCGTTTATTACAAGTTCCAAATGTACAGCCATCTCTCTCATATTTTAAGTCTCTCTGGGCCTATATTTTACACCTTCAATCTATCATTTCATTAGTTTTCATATTAGTAGCACACAGTAACAGAGATGTCCAAAGCCACTAACCCTCCTTTCATATTGAAATGAAGACCTCAACAGCACGCTGCAGGACAACATGAACAAACGTGCCAAAATACACTCTCTTCTGGTAACACACCACCCATCAATTAGCTCCCTAACTGGCTGAAGTTTAAAATCCACAGGCAAGCATAGTGAATTTTTACTGTTAGAGGAAACATTTTGGGGGTTTGTTCACTTAGTATTGAAAACCGAGAGCTTCCTCATTACAAATTCAACACATTTGCAATGGACATATCCCAGGGGGAGAATAAAGGAAACAGAATGAAGCCTGAAGCAGACTGCAAACAAGGAAGCTGAAACAACTGCTGGGTGTTGCTAGCTCTTCCACACATTTTTAGGAAACACTCTTAGCACACAGGCAGATGACTATTACCTGTATTTTCCTGCGTGACAACGGTTCAAAGCTGCATTAGGGAACATCAGACTGGACATTAGGAAGCATTTCTGTACTGAGAGGATGGTTAAACACTAGAACAGGCTTCCCAGACACATGGCTGCTGCCCCAAGGCTGATGTATTTGGACAATGCCCTTAATAACATGCTTTAACTTTTGGTCAAGTGAAGTGGTGAGGCAGCTGGACTGAATGAACGTTATAAGTCCCTTCCAAATGAAAAATTCTATTCTGTTTCTGTTCTATTCTAACTCATCCCATCTCTAAACATATGACGTTTATTATTCACAAACATTCTAGCTGCCCCATTTTTATTCATGGCTAAGTGTAAAATGTCAGTTCAGGTATTCTCTGACACCTTTTTCAGCCACAGAAATAGGACTTTAGTTTTTTGTACAAGGCTCTCCCTTTACCCTGCTGCCACATGGGCTGAAAAGTGCATTGGTCCCGGATCTAGCTGCATACCTGGAAAAGGGGAAGGTTTCAGAGGCATCATAGACAGAGCAGCTCTTGTGACAACCCAAATGACCCCAATCTGCTCCTGGTAATTTTGAAAGTCTGACACTTTGATCACTAAACTAAAAAACTCCTCGTTATTCACAAAATCTGTTGCCAAGAGAAGGTTCTAATTGCTCCTCTGCCAGCAGGAATGAATGCTGAGAACTTGCCACTTGTAACTTACTTCTACATGCATGGTATTAGCACATTTCATACCTGTGTCTTGGAAGAAGAGGGAGCTGGGGTCGATGGATAATGTTCAGGTTAAGTACTTCAGTAATCTGCTACCATCTGACATTCACAGACAAAAAAGTCAATGACTTAATTTAATGATTAAAGTGAGTTTGGTGTTGTATCAGACTTGGCTTAAGAAGGATGAGCTGGATTCATTAGAAAATTATGTTTAATAACCCACTTCTACTTGAATTAGCTAACAAAGATCGGGGGGGGGGGGGGGGGGGGGGGGGGGACGATCATCCAAAACCAGAAAGCTCTTTTAAAACAGATGAGGTAACTGTGATTTACTGCGCTGCATTTATAGGACATGAGAATGGATCTGACACCTGCTCATCTTTAGCCATAGCTCAAAAACCAGTAGTTCTCTGAATGGTCACTTAAATGACAATGTCAGCCTGGACTTTACAGTTTGCTTTAGAGCTGCATCGCTTGGATTTATGGCCTGCAAGAGATATCAGATGCAGAGATTATGGGTTTCACTTATGGAAGCATCACATTCCAGCTGGTACAATAAATCGAGAAAGATGCTTCACCTCCTTCAAATGAAATTTCTGACCTCTCTCAGAACCTTCACGGACACTGAAGTACCAGTATAGTCCCATGTAGGAAAGAGAAGCCCAGAGCAACAGCAGCTCATCCTGCAGAGCAGAGGAAGGGCGCTCTATAATATCCATGATACTCTACAATATCTACGGCTCCAGAATCAGGGTGCCACAACACACCCTGAAGGGCCACCTCCTCCTGTGCTCAGGGTATGATGCATGACCTGCAGCACAGCATCTCACCCACTGACCTAATCAAAAGGCTTAAGTGTGCAAGCGAAAAGAGGGGGTTTACATCCAAACGTTGTGTAAACACATAGTCACTTAACAGTTCTCAGAAACATTGCAACTCCCTTCCCCTTACCTCTCATATTCACACTACCAAACAGCAACTGAACTGCTGCTACTTTGAGCTGTCCTCAAGCAGGGTAGTGGACAGCATCTGTAGGTAGCTGAGAAGAACTGCAGTACCCCTGAGGTAATGGAGTTTGACTTTCGAGGGCCATGTGTCTTTTCAATAGAGAGGAAGCAGAGTATAAAAATTAGACAATGCAGGTAGTCACACAGTGTGTCCTCTGCGCCAGGCTGATTCCAGCACATGCCAGACACTGCACCACTCACCTAAAAGTATCAGGATTGTACTGTGCACAAGTATTCTCTGTGCAAACACAAACACTACAACATGCCAGTGAGTATTTCTAGAATTGGGATGTGTGGTACCTGCCCTTGAAACACTTGGGATAACAGGACGAGTAGCTGGGAAGACAACACTGATTAAGAAATATCCAGTCAGTCTTTCCAGCAGTTTAGTAAAATTTGTGCATTTGACCACCATAAGCAAACAGTTTTCATCTACATTGACATGTACAGCATGTCCCAGAGAAGTGCTCTAAAACTAAAACATTTGTCACTCAAGTTTTAATAAAATCTCATCCAGCTTTACTTTTTGCCGGAAGAAAAATCAACTAATTCATCTTAATTACTCTGAAAGTATAACAAAGTATAACAAGTTCTACACCATGCACACTCAGTTTACTGAACTCAGGCCATGGCGTAATTGACTTCTCATTCTACTTGCCTTTGTTTTAGAAACTAGTGCTGAAACTGGCAACTAGTGGTGAAGACTATTTCCGGAGGATAAAAATCTGGATAGGCCAGAACCAATGAGAAAAAAACTTTAATAGTTGAATTTATTTTTTTTTAGACAAGCGCCAAAACATTAACTATTTCATTTCACATGAGCATGACTGATTATTAGCTAATTATATAAACTCGGTTAATGCAAAAGTAAGCCAACCCATGCTATAGCTACTCTGCTTGCACCGTCTGCACTGTAAATATACAAATGCACAGATCTAGCATGAGTACACTGAAAACCCCATTATGGAAGTGCCACTTCACCTGTCTTTTCGAATGTACCTTAAGCACAGCTAGGGCAGAGAATGTGACCACAACATCAGGGCAGTTCGGTAAAACGCAGTTCCAGCACACGGAGAAGGCTGCTAGAGCAGCTCAGCATGCTGAAAGCCTAGCAGGGTCTCCGAACACAAAGTTCATGGGAATTCAGCAGTTCCCCTTCCTTGTTTTTTCTTCCAAGTAACTCAAGGGAGGCAGCACATGGTGCTATTTTAAGATAATGGTATCATTAAGGG
The DNA here is from genome assembly GCA_032173965.1 of Sitta carolinensis. Taxonomy (NCBI): domain Eukaryota; kingdom Metazoa; phylum Chordata; class Aves; order Passeriformes; family Sittidae; genus Sitta; species Sitta carolinensis. The sequence goes on from CM063285.1 coordinate 4,602,515, forward strand.
TGAAACACACGTAGTTATTTTAAAACACAGCAATGCTGCTAAACTGCATCAGCTCTCACTCTGAAGCCTGGGTCTGGCTCTGAAGCAAGGAATTCGCAAGCGCCGCACGGCCGACTTGAAACAAAAGGGTGCAAATGCGAGACAGCAAAGCACTGTCCCGCTCCCCACGGCACTTTACACGTGCACAGCTTTCCCTGCCGAGCCCCGCACCGCGTCCCCAGCAGGCCGAGACCCTGGTCCTTAAGGCACGCTGGCACAGGCTGTGACACAGCACCAGCTCTTGGAACCGGGCAGGAGGCAGGCGGGATGCAACCGGGCTCCGGCGGCTCCTCCCGCCGGCAGTGCTGCCGCCCCTCCGGGCCGGAGCGCCGCGGAGCCTCCCGGCGCTCACCTGGCACCGGCTCCCGCCGGCGGCCGAGCCCGGGCAGCCGTGGCGACCGTGGCCGGGCGCGCCCTGCCCGCCCGCTGGCGCCCGTCCCGCCCGTGACTCCACCGCCCAGGAATGGCGACCACCGCGCCCAGGAGCAGCCCCTGAACCCCCCGGGACCGGCTACCCGCGCCGGGGACCGACCTGCGGGGAGCGCCGCGGCCGAGGCGGGGTGCGGCGGGCCGGGGGTCAGCGGCGCTGGGGTCGGGGGCCGCTCGCACTCGGACACGCCCGGGCAGCGCTCCAGCCCCTCCGGCCGCTCGGACCGACCCCGGCCGGCCGCCGCCTCTGCCTGCTGCAGCTCCTGCTTGCGCCCGGCTACTCACCCCGGCACTGCCACGGCGGGGCTTCCACCAGAGCACGACGCCTTCCGCTCGGGCAACTTATCTCTCTCCCGCTACTGCCATTTGCTAACTTGCCTAAAGATCCTGCAAAATCCCAGAAAAGGCGAGGAAACGAGAGGAGACGACTCAAAAGCTGACGGTCAGGACAGGAATTTATGGAATGAAATCTTTAAGGGCAGGAGCAGACAGAGCCAGCCAGCTAACGCTTTCATGCCCTGACTCTGGCCAGCAGCTTCATGCCGTGGGCAGACCGAGGTTCAGCAGGCGATTTAAAGTACCTGCTCCCGGCGTGTTCCTCTGTGCATCAGCCGGAGTCCCCGCGTAGCCTGCACGGTGCCGTGCCTCGTCCTTCCGCCGTTTCCAGCAGACCCCTCACGATCACAGTGTCACGGTTCCACAGGCCTTACAATCAAGCAGTTTGTTGTAAGGGAACTAAAAATAGCACTGAATTTTTCACTGGAGCACTTGCTTGAGTGAAGATAGTGCCAGTCAGCCCGTGCATTAGTGAGCCGTACAGACCTCTAATACAGGCCAGATCCTCTTGGAAATACGGCCACTGACTTTTATCAAAAAATGTTTTTTTCTTTTTTTTTTTTTTTTAAAGACAGTACAACATAAATCTTCTTTCTGACCACTAAAAGACGAACTGAGTGGGGTTGTTTTAAGAATATCCTCGGGAAAGAGTGAGTCACTTAAGCTGCTTTTATGATAAAAGATCCCTGAAGGAAGTCTATCTCCTTAGTCTCTGAGCTGTTCAGAGATCCATATGGCCCCTGCAAATCAAAGTTTCACACTGTTAGGTTTTTCAGCTTTGTCTTGTTTGTTTGTAATAGTATGAGCGCCTGCTTCCACCGTGGAGTTAGGACTTGCATGGGAAACAGGATTTTATCCTGGCTAACACCTCAAGAGGGTCACTCACAGAAGCCTATGTCCTGCGGTGCACTGAATAAGGGCTGCAAAAAAAGTCTACAAATAACGGCCCATAAGGAAAGTTTACACAGGCACAAGCTGACAAGCCCAGAAAAAAAAATTCTCAGGAGGAATTTTTTGCAAAGCTTTTCATTGTTGTGTCCTGAAAAAAAAAAATCACGGAAGACCAAAGTTGCAGAAGATGTCATTCAAGACAAAGATGCCAGAGCTGCTGCCAACATCTAAGCTGGGATGCCAGATGCGTATTTGAATGTAAAACTTGCAGTCTGTGGATGCCAGCCTCACAAGTATGAGCACACAAAGAAATGGGAAGGGGCAGGTGATGGCTGGCAGCAGCCACTTGTGGCATTCTAAAGGCTGGTAAAGCCACAGTGATTCTCCTGGAAGTTACTCCAGCTGTGAAGTGTGCCTGACAACAAGTCAGGATGTCTGAACCACAGCAAATTAAGTCTTATTAAAATACATATATTTGAAAGGAAGATTTTAGGATAGAAGTAGAAAAAGAAAAAGTTGGGAGACTTACTGGGAATGTCAGAGGAGAGACGCTGGATTTTGTTTCACTTCCATAGGAAGAAGTTGAAAAGGCTGACTGTTAATGTAAATTTGTCTCCCACACTTGTTTCCCCTCATAAGTCTTTAAGCATTCTTTTGATTTTTAATTGTTCTCCAGCAAACTTGCAGTAGTTCTTTGCCCTTGAGAAAGGGCTGGAAAACTCCTTCTACTCCTTTCTAGTGCTGACCAAACATGCTGGAAGGCATCATGTAACATCTACATAGCAGCAGAGGTAGCTACAAACACAACCGTGTCTTCATTCCTGCTCCACTCCCCAGTTATTATTTATAGAGAGAAAGAGCATTCACAAAGCCCAACGTTCTCACTAATTTAGTCTCACTTCACCATCTGTTACTTCCCATGAGTTGATCCTAATGAGAAATTACTTCAAAACACATTTGAGGACCAGCTGCACCCAGTGAAGTCACCATAGGAGAGAAATATTCCCCTCCTAATACATCATTTTCCAGTGTTACAAAGCAGCTCCTTTCCTATCAAAATCCATGGGAACACTGCTGTTAATATGAACACAGTCCTAGGTCACAGCATCTTGCAGTCATGGTGAAGCATCACATTCAACACTGTTTTTCTGAATAACTCACAATTCTACCCAGTTAGAAGGGCAATGAGAAAGCTACAGACATCATCCGTCCCCAGGTCTGAGCAGCCTGCTTTCTACAGCTGCTTCTCCTCCAGTGAGTTCATGGAATGATCACAGAAATTGGACTCTCACCAGGAGTAACATGTGACCATTACCCCTCACCTTTTCCATGCAACTCCTTGTAAAAAGAAGGCTCCATCTTTGTAGGCACCCTTTAAATACTGGAATAAGGCCTCCTTCAAGCTGCCTTTTTTCAGTGCTGAACAAACACAGCTCTCTCAACCATTCCTCATATGGCAGCCTTCCCAGTCCTTTGATCATCTTTGTGGCCCTTCTCTGGACCCCTCCAGCTTGTCTACATACTTTTGTATTGTAGGGACCAAAACTGAACACAGTATTCCAGGTGTGGCCTGACAAGCAATGAGTAGAACCAGATAATGGTCCTTTATCTCTGCTGGTGGTGCTCTTGTTGGTGCATCCCATCATCTTGTTGGATCTCTGCCACAACAGCACTGTTTGCTCATACTGAGCTTGTTGTTCACCAGGATCCCTAGGGCCCTTTTCACAGAGCTGCTTCCCACCAGGCAGATCACACAGCCTGTGCTGGACCCCTGGATTATGTTTTTTCCAAAGTGCAAGACCTTACATTTGACCTTGCTGAGATTCATAAGGTTCAGGTAGCCCACTCTTCCAGTCTTGTCCAGGTCTTCCTGCAGGGTTGGTCTCCCTTCTGAAGTGTCCCCTTCCCCACTCGGTTTGGAACCACTGGCAAACCTCATCGGGGCACACTCAGTCCCATCATGCAGATCACTTGTGAGGATATTAAACAGTTTTGGTCCTGATATCGATCCCTGCTGGACCCCACTTGTGACAGGTCACCAGCCTGAAGAGAGCGTTTACCGGCACCTCCTGGGTGCTTCCTGCCAGCCACTCCCCACTCTCTGCAAGGACCACTTGTCCAGTCCAGTCTGTTTGTCCAGGAAGAGGCTGTGGGAGCCATATGGAAATCCCTGGAGAATCCAGGTGAACAATGTCCGCCGCCCGCCCCACTTGGCCTGAGCAGTTCCTTTGCCATAGAAGGTGATCAGCTCTGTCAAGCATGATTTGCCCTTGGTGAATCCATCCTGCCTTTTCCCAATCACCTGCTTCATGTATCTTGTATAGCTCCTAGGAGCATTCCTTTGTTAACTTTCCCAGGAACTAAGTGTCACTGATGGGCCTGTGATCTCCTGGATCCTCCCTTAAACCCTTCTTGTAGATCCAGATGAGTTTAGCCTTTTTGTAGCCTTCTATGATGTCCCTGATCTCCATGACTTTTCAAAGATTAAGGAGAGAAGATTCACAATGAAACCATCCGGCGCTCTCAACACCCTCAAATGGATATTGTCAAGGCCCATTGATCTGTGGGGTCAAGCTCCTGAAACAGTTCACACTGTCACCAACTCTTCCTCTCTTGACAGCAGTGGGTTTGTGTTTGCACCAATCTGGATTGTTGTTCCCGAAGCCTAAGACGCAGCAGTGCGGGTGAGATGGAGGTGAAGAGAGTGTTGAGAACTTTTCAGGGATGTTGGTGACTAATTCACCTCTCTTGTTTAAGAGTGAGCCAGTGATGTAAGTATTCAACAGTCAGCCACACTCCAAAGAGTTAGACAGATGTTGCCTGACACCATGCATGGAAAGATGAGTGGAAATACTGGACCACAGCTGCCAAGATTTAGAGCTCACTATTGAACTCACAACAAGACTGCTACTGCCAAGGCCCTGCAGACAGCTGAATCACATCACAGCAAGTATGCACCATTTTTCATTTGAATTGCTGAGGTTAAACCTTTCTATCCTCCTGAGAAAATTCCTTCTGAACATCCACCTAAATCAGAGTATGGTGGTCCCGTATAGTGGTGGGAGAGACTACAAGATGATTCAGTTGGAAGCCAACCTGTAAGACTACTGCATATTTTGGTGGAGCACATGAGCAAGAATGATGCCCTGGAAAACAACTGTTGTTTTTTAACTGTTTTTTAACAGTTTGAGACAAACAGTTTTGTTTGAGACAAAATTCCAAGGCTTTATACTGTAGGATTCCTTATTACAAATCAGGTTTTGCCTTAATCCTCTCTGTTACTGTACTTAAGTGAATCAGCTGGGCTTGGGAATGCACTGAAGAAACCCAGGAAAATGTGACACAAGCCTGCAGCCTGGGTCCACTTGCTCTCCTCAGGGCTCAGAGGAGCCCATGCGAGTGATCACTGCCTATGTAAGTCTGCTCCCAGTAAAGATTATGCTAGAAATAGCTTCCTGTCTTTCCTACAGTTCATAAAAAAGGCAAGAAATCTCCTTCTGTTGCCTTTGTTGCCTCACACTTCTGTTCCCCGTGGCACCAGGGAATATTTAGAGCAGTATTTTGTAAACAGCACGTGTTCCAGTGGCTGGCGCAGCACTGGCCGCAGCACTGCGGGGCTGCGTTCCTCAGATTTTTGGACATTGGTGGACACCAGGGCTGCCTGGGCAGGGAGCAGCTGTGTGTGTAGGTGGGCAGGGAACAAGGGGAGGGACAGCAAGATGGGAAACACAGCAACTTTGCAGCCTGCAAATGTCATGGTCCTGACTGCAGCTCCCTGAATCCAAGACTGTTCAACAAGTTTTCCTTTCATGCCAGCTGGCTGAGATGAGGGAAGCTGTTTTGCCAGACATTTTACTTTCTTCCTGAGTACTATCACCAGCAATAAATTAAATTTCTTAACTGATAAAACCAACTGCTTAATGATTTCTGCCCTGCCTCTAAGGTTTGGGATCCTCCACTTAAAGTATCTGCTTCACATCCCACTTCTTTATTCCTGGGGAGACTGCAACTTTGCACACTGGGATAATTTTTAATACTTCATGTGACTTCAGAACAAAGTATTTTTCTTCACAGTGTGTGCTTAAATGGGAATTGAGCCTCCTCTTCACTTTTAGTGTTTTATGGCAGGAACGTTTTCAGAGGTGCCAGCTGGGCTACACCCATGAAAAATCGGAGTAACACCCAGAAATGTGAATTAAGGATCATATAGTAATGTAAACTTAGCTGTTGAGCATATCCCTTGTGTTTTATGACATATGTTTAACAATATGACCAAAATATATTAAAGATGGAGGTATGGAGGAAGAAAGCTATGCAGTGTATGTACTTGCAGAATGTGGTGTGGAAGAAGGGATTTCAGGCAATCTTGTCCAGATAAGTCACACTTACCGAATTACCAAAGAAGAGGAACAGCCTTGATCTTAATGGGTTGCAGCTGTGACTAATAAATATAAGTGTGATAAAAGGGGTGGGTTGGCTGGTCAAGGGAGCCTTTTGAGGAAGGGGACCCTGAGGAAGAGGTCCTGGAGGAAGAGAGCCTTGAGGAGGTAGAGGAACTCTGAGGGAGAAAGAGAGATCCAGAGAGACACGAAGAAGAATGAAACGAGGAGAAGAGTTACTACTGGCAAAAAGATCTGCCATGAGGTCAATCTAGATCTCATGGAGTTGGTGCCAGCAGTCAGAGTCCAGCTAGCTAAGGCCTGTGTTCAGAGTCTGCAAACTGATATTTGCAGACATAGGCCAGTAGGAAATAACCAGCAGTCAAGAGTCTGCAGTTGGACTCTACAGTAAGAGCTTGCTGTAATCAGGGTCAGGATGGCTAAGCCATAAAGAAGAATAAACCAGAACCCTTTTCACATTATTAAATGTGTCTTGGCTCATTTCTACCCCTAATGAGAGGTTTACTGCAACAGCAGAACACTACGAGAGGTATCTTTAAAGTACCCATAAATCCCCAACTGCTTGGGGAATTCACTGTGACAAAAACACTTGGGGTTCTTTGTTAAAAGCACCTAGAAAATGTGAGGATGTCCAGATTTGGATCTGCCCTCCACTTTATCAGCACTCTCTTCCTGTCAATAAAATAATCTTTGCTGAAAGCAAAGCTGTCAGCCTGTCCCTCAGTATTACTAAAGGCAGCATTACAGTGATAGGCATTACTAGACATTGATAGGAGAAGCTGAACTGTCCTTTCAGTTACTCTGCTGGATAAAATTGCTGTACACATTTCATGGACAGGTGAAAAGTCGCTCAAACACACACACAACTCTAACAGCAAAGGATGTTACAATCACAGAAATTATTTCCTCTGTGATACAGATGCAGCATCTGGTTTTGCATATTCCAGCATAAGAATAAATCTTCCAGAGTGCTTTCCTCCATTTCCTTCCAACTTCACTGCAGTCCAAATACAGTTCAGCTGATCTGTAAGAAATTAGTCTTTCTCCATATGTTTGTGTATTTGGGCTTTGAATTGGTTATATTCCTGCAGCCCTCAGGGATGCCCAAATAACTGAATCTCATGCTGAGATCTCATGGAAGCTTCTGTCAGCTGTACCATGCAAAGGGCTCTCAGCTGTACACTATTTTAACTTGCCCAATTACATTTTTGGCTGCTGTTCTGCCTTGCAGCTTAGAGAAACCCTCTCCAAGAGCTAGGTCACAAGAAAAAATTGCCAAAATATGCTATTTTTCAAAGAACTTACTCCTAAGGGGAATGGGAGATAGAAGAAACATTATAGTAGGTCTGGAAGAAAACATCAGAAAAAAAATTACTGTGAAATTGTAGTCCATAAGGACAATGTATTTTCTATTTCCCCCTTATATCTTGTTGTTTCAATTGGAATGAACAGGTTCATAAACACAGATGCATCCACAAATTGCCCTTCAGATATTAACTCCCTTTCAGTTTTGACACTGGAAAAGTATGGTGTTTGTGTGATGCATCTGTCTACTTGACATAAGCAAACACCAGCTGTTATTTCCTTGGTTTACAAAAATAAGGAATAAATAAAAATTTATTAATTAAACATGGAATTCAGAAAGCTCAGATGTGGATTTAAAACTTATTACACAATCATGTCAACTTTCAGTCAAGGAGAGCACATGGGACCTGCGTCTCCCTCTGGATCACAGTGAAATGCTGGTGCCAGCAACATCTTGGTTTCAAATCCAGAGAGGAAGTCAAAAAATAAGCAGACATTCCCAAGGTGAACGTGGTTTTGAGGCTTGACCATGGAAAACAACCCTCCATGTGGGCCAGAAAAGCACATTACATGGCAAACAAAATTTCTCAAACTCTTAGCCTTTGAGAAACAGACAGCACATCCTCTGGGTTTGTTTCCCAGCAGTTTTTCCAACAGCTCAGTGACACATGCACCAGAGTGGTGTTGTTCATCTGCAATAATGTTATGAATCCAGCTCTTTAAAGCTGTTCCCTCCTGAGTCATCAGTTCAAACATAGCCCTAGTCTGAGATGATTGAAACCTGCCATTGCCTGACACCTGTAAATCAGTTCCAATGAAATGAGAGTCTGGCTTCACTCCCATGGCTCCCATGTGATGCTGGAGAAGCATCACAATAAAAAATGGCTATAATCAGTAGCACCTCTGATATCCAGCTCAATAAAAGAGGCTTTGTCTTTACGGATCATCTGTGGGACCTTCAAAGATCCTACCAAAAAGCTGACTTACAGCTAATTTATATAATATTAATAAAACACAAATTGCACATATGGCCTCCAGTAGTTTTCCTAGGTTACAGCATCGATTCCATTAGAGACCTGTCTTATTCTGTGTAACTTGGTCTCTGTCAGGTGATCACTGTTCCTTTCCATAAGCTTATGTTTATTCCAAAGGTCCTAGGAGAGGATAGCAAGGACAGGGCAAGAATTAGCTGTGCACCACCATTTCACAAGTCATACACAGAGAGGCACATCAGCTACAATTTGGCAGTTAGGATCAGTATATTATTCCAAAAAACACAGATTCAACAGCAAGCTGAAAGATAAAGATAAGTTTCTGCACTTTGCATTGCTCTGAGAGAGGGTCACAGGAGAACACAGGAAGAAGGCAGAAATCTTGCTTCTGTCCACAGAGGCTTTTGTGCAGTTCATAAGCTGGGACAAAAGAAGAGTAGTGAAAACTCATTTTCCATATCCCACATAGGTAAGTCCTAAAATAATAAATGTCTCCTAGGCATAACTGTTGTCTTCCAGGGACCAAGACAAAAGAATAGTTTTGCCTAGAGCTAATGCTAATAAAATGTATTTGAGAAAGCACTTACATAAACAGAGTATTCTGCTAGGCTGCAATAAGCAAGTAAGTATCTCAATTCGTTTTCACAAATAGCAAAATAAATGTATCATAGAATGGTTTGGAAGGGACCTTAAAGACCATCTAGTTCCAATTCCCCTGCCATGGGCAGAGACAACTTTCATGAGACCAGGTAGCTCCGACTGGTATCCCTCCTCTGGACTTGCTCCTCTGTTGGGGACCAAAGAGCTGAATATGTAATGGGGCAACAGTGAAATATCTAAAACAGACCTGAGAGAGGAAGCTCCAGGAACAAAAATGTAGTGTATTTGTTCCCTATTTGTTGCCACTACTCACTCCAATCACGAGCAAGGCTAAAAATAAATTATCTATTTGCTTTGCCCAGAGTAGAGGTGTCCTTAGCAAATGTCCCCATTCTGAAGTGATAGCAGGGTACAGCCATGAGCTTATTTCCAATTTGGCTTGCTCAGCTGCAGTATGGAGTGGGCATCTCTGAGAATTCCTGGAATCTACCACTCCAAACAGCATCCTACCTGAGCAGCCCATTTTTGCTGGCTGTTAGAGCTGAGCTGTCATACTCACTGCACAACTTTTGGCAGCTGCTAAAAACCCCTTAATTTCTTGGTCAGTTCAGGCCAGAGAAGAAACAAGTCATGAGTATCTTCCAAAGGGCAGGATCGAAACGTGCTGAGAGCAGAGCTCTGTCAGAAAACAGCTTGGTTTGTTGCCAGCACTTCATGAAGGATCTATTTTACACCCAAACAGAGGCTTAGGGATAGATTCACTGCTCCAGTGATATTTATGAGCTTTTTACTTAGACAGGGCTCTTTATAGCATTCCCCTGTGCCATGCTCCTCTGACCTGTGCAGCAGGTTCACTGCAGCCCTGATGCCTGTGCACAGGAACACAAGATGCAGTTTTGCCACATCCTCTGGAAAACAAGAACGTAACTTTTTAGGCTGTGATTACCACTCCTATACCAATCCAATATAGTTCCACAGTCTTACACTTCCTACAATTGCACACTTTTCAAAGGAGATGAAGCACAGTTGGTTTTCCCTTTACAAACACACCATCCTTAGAGAAGACTAAGAAATTAAACATCCTAAATGCATCTGTGTCAATTACAAGCACGTTGAGAACTTTGAAGAACTAAGCCAAATCAACCCCAGCTCTGTAAAACAGGACTATTCTCCCCAAGTGAAACACATGCACACGGACAAGCCACAAGCCTTGGCTCAGGTACTCTATATCCATCTGTATACTACACACTACCACACCAGGAGTCACAACTGTTCAGTAACATTTGGAAGCAGCCAGTACTATTTACTGAAGGATAAATAATCAAAATGTTCCCAACCAGTACAGTTGTAGTGTGGCAACCTTCAGACACAGTGTGACACAGAGGTTATGTGACATCCTGCAAAAATCCTTTAAATAACCTCAAGTGGAGTAAGAGGACTTCAAAAGCATACAGGAATTTCTCGTTAATACTACAAATGCAACATGTTCCAAACTGCAGATGTGCATTCACTATGAGAAGCATAAATATCCCATATTTTGTGTATCCTTCTCCCTGTTCCTTGGCTTTATACCTGCACCTGGTAGCATGACTCCTTCATCTGATACCCAAATTGATTTCTCTCTAAAGCCTATCCAGACAAAATGTGTACACAGGCATGGTATTACAGCTGACTAACAGCACTTACAACCCCCTGATGTCCTTCCCCAAACTAAATGAGCTATAATCTGACTCATCAGGATTTACAAACACACCTGTCATAGCTGATATCTTTCCTTCAATCAGTGATTACACAAAAACAGAAATGAAGAATAGCTCAAGTCATGGGCATTTGTCAGGAAGCTTGTTGCCTCTTGGATAAAAGGTGGCCTAACTGGTCAAATACAACCTTGCATCTTGTACTCTGAAGAAACCAGATACATAAAAACTAAAGTACAAGTTATAAATTTTTTCAAGTGTCATTATCAGGGCAGAGAGAGAGTCTGAAGCTGTCTTCCTGCACTCTACCCCGACCACTAGATTTTATCCATAGCCTCCCATGCAGTTGTTGAGACATTAAAACCTCTTCAAGTCCTGACAAATCCTTTCCTTTAGGTTCCTGAAACATTGGAGATAGCATCCTGCAGCTGAAAAGGCAGAAAGGCAGCATTTATCAACAGTACTTTTATAGCATCAGCTCAGATCTTGCAGCAGAAAGATTATCTCACTCAGAGATGAAAGTACTGGCAGACAGGTAAGTATTTACCTGAACTCAAACAGGTTCATCTGTTCACCAGATATTCAGTTTTGTATAAAGGGTAGCCCCGTTGAAGTAACACACCAGCCACACTCCACCTGCTACTTCAGCAGAAACCAACTGCTGCATGAAAAACTTGGATGAGCACGTTTCAAAAGCTTGAAGAAAATTGATTCTGGATTAAAATTATCAACTGATTTCCCTCTTGGCCTTCCTGGGAATTGAACCTGTCTACACAATTAAGCTGTATAAAGATTTTCTCTGAAGCTATAAAAGCCTTTTATTTATAACAGCATCTCATCATATTAAACACCTTGCTCCAATCTATTACACGTTGAAGGGATGACAAATACTATGATGTAAACTGAATACACTCAGCACATTAGGCATCTAAAGCACTGCAAAATTTTACTTATCAATTTCCACCTTAATTAAGAGCAATCTTCTCTTGAACTGACTATTTTGTACTAACCCAGCCACACACTGCCAGCAGGGAATGAATATATGAACAGTGGGGGGGTTTTAAAGCACATCTTAAAGGTTTCTTAATCTGTAGCCCATCCTGACTATCTATTGACCGAAGTTTAGTTATGACAAATAAGTAATTTTTATGCTCCTTGTATTATCTGAAATCTACAGTAGCAGTTGTAGCCAGGACTAGGTAGCAACCTGTTAGTAAAACCAGACAAATTGCAAAACCAGAATTATGCAGCTCAGAAGTGAGATGCTGCAATATACATCTTGTTACACATACTTAGAGCCTGACACCTCACCTTAGGAACCCCAGAGCTCTAGGGTCAGCGTTATCTTCCCAAAAAACAACTGGGGCAGTGCTGAAACATACCCTAAAGCTAAGAAGCTGTGGAGAGAATTGCAAATACAACCCACCCAGATGGCATGATGTTATCAAAGTTTAACATGTCAATCTGCTCATTTAATTAAAGCCCTTTCATTTCCATGGTTAATGGCAGGTCTGCACAGCAGAAATGGCACCAGAACAGATGTTAGCAAATTTGTCAAAGCTGCAGGATGATTGCTCTGGCTTTAGTGTCTTCTGGAGGACTACTCTATTTACATTCCTACCGATCTCTCATGTCAAATCTGGTAAATATTACCTCTCCTTTGGCTGCTCTACAGGAAGGCATAAGCCAAGTTTCTTGGTGAAAGTCATCTGCTTCAAGAAAATACGATATCATTATAGGCAGCCTTTTTTAAGATTTCAGGGGAAAAAAACCTTTAATGATGGAAAGCATGCCTTAATTTGAAATAGGCCCTCCTCCATATTTTCTTTTGTCTTATCTTTTCAGGATTCCCTTGAAAAATCACAGTTGTGAGTTAAGACAGGAAAAATGTACTTTGAGAATAGCTTGGCCACTCAAGGGAAGTCCTGTTCAAGGGCAGGCCGGTATCCTAATCCACATTTTGGTGGCACCAAGAGTGTCCAGGGCAAAGTTAAACCTGCAGGTGCACAGGAGAGTCTCACTGTGCATTCTGGCACCCAACCTGAGGCACAACTCATGAGAGATCAACCTGTACTGTGCAGAGCACATCTGGACAAGGGAGGGCAGAGGAGCCAGCAAGCCTTTGCCCCAGGCACTGAACCACATGAATGAAACACTTTGAAATGCTTGCATTACAAAAAAGTAATCCAGTTACCAGTGGAGGCTAAGTAATTAACTGCAGGGTCAAAGGGATGACACAGCTGTTTAGAGCAAATGTGACCCTACACTCTGTTTATGGAGCAGGTCATGTGAATTATGTAAGAAAATAGTACATTTTGATGGGGTAACAGTTTCTTTTCCAGTTAGGAAAGTTACACTTCCAAAGGCTAAAATATGCAATGTATCACAGAGAACAGTTTGATCTCAAAATACTGCTCCAAGAGCCAGAGGCACACAGGAATGCTGCAGGGTCAGCCACACAATGGAGAAGGGCAAAGGGCTTTCAAAAGAAACAGCAAGCACTGTCAACAGAGGCACCATGCAGGAGTACAGCCTTCTCTTACCAGAGATTTGCCTCTGAACAAAAACCACTCCAGGCTGAGTAAGCAAGTTTTCACATTTTTGTGATTCTATGTGAATGCCCTTTGAATCAAAGATGCTCCAAGATAAGGAGAACAACTACAGTTTATGAAAACAATATTAATAGTGATATTCCCTGTCTTCCATAAGAATTGCTCAGAGAGTTTTTCAAGCTCAGTTAGCACTTCAGTTTATCAATACGCAAATTAGAGCAATTAGTCAGTAAGTGGCTCACTTGATCAAGTGCATATTAAAAGACAATGAGAGATTGAAAAACAACCTGGGTCTATGCTAAGGTGATTCACAAGCTGTAAATATAAAGTTATGCTTTGTAGCACAAGGAAAGGTGCAAAAAGAAGAGGATTAAACCTCAAAAGGAACTTCAGCATCTTTCAACATAACTGACCGTGCAAAACTCATCTATAAAATTACTGTACAACTTTTCTTTTTTCTTTTACACCCTCCTGGTTCCATACTTAGCTGGCAACCAGCAAATGCCAAATCATGTGACATTATTTAAGCATGACTTACACAGAACTATAAAATGAGCAGCCTCCTTTTGAAGGTTTTCTCAGACTTGGGTTTCGAGACACTGCTTGTCACCAGTGCTGCCTTGGCTTGGCCCTAGCCTCCCTTCCCTTCAGGTAGAGTCTGCCATGCCCACAACACAAGCAGAGAGGATATGACCTAGTAGTTCATACAAGGAAGCACATCATGGATGTGTTCAGGAGCTAGAAGGGATTTCTTTTCAGCCCAGGGAAGAGTTTCATCTTGAGGGAGCCTGGAGATGAGCTGTGCACAAGGCAGGTGAATTAAAATGCAAATGAGCAGGACTAAAAAGCTGGTCCAGCCCTGCTCCACCACCATAAGGGAGCAATTCAGTGCTGGGGATCCACAAATCACAGGTTAGTCTGCCATCATGGACCCTCCATGTGCCACAGAAGCTCAGTAATTTTTTTTTTTTTTCTGCTCTAAGGTAATGTCCTAAGGGCCAGCATTAAGGGAATGAACATAGATTAAGTTCCCCAGTGAATTAGGGACTGGCTGTTTGTGCATAATTGCACCAGCACTTACTCCTTCTTTATTAAGCTCTTACTCTTAGCTACTTTACGACAAAATCCCACTGTGCTCTGCGCTTCGAGAAGATGAAGTACCTCTCTGCAGAAGAACAGGAGGTAATGCTAAAATGTCCACATCTCTCTAAGCAAGTGGGTAAATTATTCCTGCATCTTCAAGTTTACTGAATGGATCTGTGTATTTTTGCCTCAGAAAACTAAGACCCTGTGCAATCACTTATTTTCTACTTGCTTCTTAGCATAAATGGATATAAATGTTTCATGAACCATAAATGTTTCAAGAAAAAGATAAATGGTGAGCAATTACAAATGTAATCTTCCTCCATTTTAATGGGGCATCTATTTGCACTTAGGGCAGATGGATCACCTGAAAATATTCATTTGTATACTGGCATGGTGAGTACCATCATGGGTACTGGGTAATAAGAACCCAGCTCTGCTCCCTGTACAATCTGTTATTTCAAAAACATTTTAAAGTTATTATTTGTTTGCTAATTTAATAATAAAGATAATTTTAAGTAGATGTGCACCCTGGTGTCCCAGCTTTGATCTAGGGACAACCATCTGAATCAAAGTCTGTTAACAGAGAAATTACCCTTGCAGGGAAATAGCTGAACAATAATTTCTTTGGATAATGTATAATAACTGGGGATAATCAAGGAAGATGTGAGTGTAGGGAAGCACATGTTACAGCACATAGAGCTCTCTTCAAATGTAGCTGAAAGTAAAATGAACCGGAATTACTACTGTGTTGTTTTGACTTTGTATGGAATATGTGAATGCCTTGTGGAAGGGTTCTAACATAAACTTATATATGTAAAAACACTCCTGAGCCAGGCCCACAGTTACCAAGAATCTCAACTATCACCTGCTTTATGCTGGACAAGGGAAAGAAATATAATACATTCAAAGGTTTGATGTTCATTTGTTTGGGTTTTTTTACTAGTTCAGAGGGTGTTAACTAATTTATATTACTAAGGGGCTTTTTTTTCTTAATCGGAAACTCATTCAAATGTTTTCTTTAACTCTGGGAAAAAGATTTCCAATAAGAGTTTTAGAAAGCTCAAGCTGACCTCATTTACTTTAAGGGAGAAAAAAAAAAAAAAAAAAAAGGAAGAGAAGTCAATACAGGACAGAGTAACCTCTCAGGGACATCTTGTTTTCCTTCTCAGAACTAACAGGCCTATCCTCACACCACTGAAAGAAGTCAGGCCACTTTTCCTACTTTTTTTTTTTTCTCCCCTGGTACATATGCTCTGGAGGAACAAGACATCTGCTGAACTTTGGGGTTTAGAGACTGCTTAACTGTACAGTGATCTGATTATGCAGTCAACTCCTTTGAGAGCCAGCAGGCTACTGAATTTTCAGTATATATATATTATGTGTGTGTGTGTGCTGCAATGTGAACATGCAATCTCAATTGCCATCTACTGCATTATTGAAATAGCCCCCAGAAAAACTACTATTTCTATTAAAAATAATGGCTGGTATGATTAATACTGCAATGTAACTTAGCTGTTCACAATTTCTACTGTCACTTAAACTTGCTTTTTTTCCAATTTAGCCACTGAAGCTTTGTTGAGGCAGCCTGCTCCCTTACAGCATGCTGTCAGCACACTTGGGTTGCACCTGCTGGTCACAAGAAATCCATAACTGTGGGACTTTTGAAAGGCCTATAGAGATAATTTTTGCTCATGCAATGTTTTGGATGTGGTGTTCTACTGCAATCAAAGTAACAAAACAGAAACTGTGTTTGATATGACACTGCCCTTCCAATCTAAGTAATAAAGCCTTCAGAAAAAAAAACCTAAAAAAAACCCCAAATATTGCTCCCAGATGGGAGAGCAAAGTCCTAAAAAAACCCCAAAAAGTTAAAAAAAAACAAACTTGCAATGGGAGGGAGAATATAGAAAACAGTTAAGGAAGTGATGCCAAGTCACTTAGGATTTGATGTAAGATTCATTGCTTTCACAGATGCAATTTTTGATAGCTTGAATTCCAAGATTCAGCAATTTTAGTGGAAAGAATTTGTAACAAGTCATGGGAACTGCTGGATTTGCAGCAATTAAACACAGGCATGGGAAAAGCTGTTATGCTAGGCAGTATCAGGAAGTTAAAGGTATGGTGCTAATCAAAGTCTTGCTCATATTAGGCTTTAAATGAAGATCTTTTGTGAAGCCTTCAGCAAATGGAAGATATATAAGGAAAAAAGTCACCTCCTTCCCTCTTTGGAGAGGTGTATGTCCCTAAAAAAAGTGTCAACTGCCCATCATAATCCATAACACTATTTGTTTATTATTTCTTTTAAATTCAAAGTGTAAGTTTCTGATTTTCCCACGACATTTATGCTACAGGAAGGTTACAACATCTCTTGAGATCTAAACATTTGCTGTTAATGGTTTAAATCAAACCTAGTGGCAGATACTGATCACTCAAAACTACTGCCATTACAGCTTAACTGCAACTTAAAATATTTCTTACAGCAATACAAAATATTATTTTTCTCCTGAGACAAATTTATTTCTATTTTTTTTTAATTATTCAACTAAGTGATGAGATACAACAGCTGGACTTTACCTGCTGACTGAAAGTACAGCAAAACATAAGGTGCATTCTAGCATTCTAAAATGTCTGTGCTAACTTCCAAAATACTGCACAAGGACAACAGTAGCAGCAGGGAGCAGAGGATAGCACAGCTTCTTGAATCAGCTAGAAAAAGAGGAGTATTATTATGCTAAGCTCTCAGAAAAGTGTATCCTGGTGGGCCAACATAGAGAAAAGCAGTGATCAGCCAAAGTCTCCCAAGACAGGGAAGGAACAAAAGGAGAGAGCCCTAGTTTTCACATGCATATGCAATAACTCCTTGTGATCTACAAATGTCTGATTAGCTGAAATGACAACAAGCTGTGAGCCCTCCAGCTGGTATTTGTGACTGAAGTTTAATGAACCAGTGCTGAACCAAAAAAATAAGAGTCAGGGAAACAACAAAAATATAATATAAAAATACAGAAAGAAAAATCAAATTAAGCGTAGTCGCAATTTCCAAATGACTAGGTCATGATGAGTAGGAAATTAGATTAATATGTGGTTGTGCAAAGGTTAAGAAGTGGGACTTCTCTTCCCACACTTGAAGGGGAAAAAAAAGAAACTGAAAAGATTTTTCCAGGTCAGGGTTTGTTTAGAGTTAGTAGGATTAAAGGTTGAAGGCTTATGGGAAAAAATGTGCCTCCAAGTGGATAACTTCCCCTTTTTTTGGGCCACTTTAGTATGGCCTGCCA
This sequence comes from Sitta carolinensis, assembly GCA_032173965.1. Lineage (NCBI taxonomy): Eukaryota > Metazoa > Chordata > Aves > Passeriformes > Sittidae > Sitta > Sitta carolinensis. The sequence goes on from CM063285.1 coordinate 4,620,117, forward strand.
TGACTGCATCTATGACAATTGCAGAGCTGAAGCAATTCTTGGAACTGTCAGGCCAGAGGGAAGAGCCTAGCACTGTTCCTGATCTGCTCTACATCTTCATTAACTTGGGAAAAATACTACATTTATTGCATGCAGCAGAAGTAATACTCAGGTTTTTGGTGACTGACTTTTCAATCTCATGTTCTGTAATGCCATCACAAATAGAGATCCATGCCCTACACCGGTGCAGCCAGCTATTTTCTCAGCAGAGATTTCCAGATAACTTATCCCCCTTCCCCACCCCAATTTCCCTGTATATGAGTCAGGTGTGTCAAGGGTGGTCAGCCAGCTGCTGTGAGGGGAAAAAAACCAGCACTGACTTGGAAACCAAGAGCATCTTTTCCTCAGAGGGAACTTAGCATAGCAACTCCATAACCACAGTTATTACCAACTCAGCCTCCTGGAAATGTGCAAGGCATTACCCCTCTTCAAAACTCTTTTTTACGCTCATATCTTAATTAAAATGAGATTTTACAGATGCATATACAGAGGCAGCACAAACTCTTTCCATCTCAGAGAACTGTATTTTTTGTTTTGTTGGTTTTACCTACAAAAGGACAGAAGGCCAGCCCTACACAGAGATTTTTCAGTAGCATCTGCACCTTGAAGCAATTTAACCATCCAACCCAAGCAGACAACACTCGGGAACCTCTGTGACCTCAAATGAAATTTCCAAGTATCATGGCCAAAATAAGAAGTGCTACAGATTGCAGAGGAAATACTCCTAAACATATTAAGCACTGAATACTCTGTTCCCAGGGATTCCTTGTCTTAAAAGCCAATGCTGTCCTGCTGGGAACTCATGTCATCACATTCACAAGGTCAGAGCCTAGGCACTGCTGGTAATACTAAACTGTAACATCCAATCCAGTAAATTTGACAAAAATACCGCCTCTTCTTTCCCCAAAATGCAGTAAAGAGGAGGAGCACCAGTCAATTCTGCACACACTCCTCTCCCCTGACCTCTATGGCAGACATGCATGCACGCAGCTACAGCATTTCCCAGAGGGAGGGAGAGTGCTGGCTGTGGCATTCCCAGACAGCTCTGAGACATTCATCACATTGCCCAGAAACTGGTTCCCTTCTGGGCCAGGGCTGACTCACACATTTCAGCTTAGGCTGTATGAACTACAGCAGTGTGGGGCATTCACCTACAAGGAGCCTTCTGTGAGACTGCAAACACATTAAAGTTTGTCAGCAAGATGCTGTAGGTCTTTGGGCATCTGTGGATCCCAAAAAGCCATTTGATGACCAGGTATCAATCAGCCAGTCCTGGTCAGGAACACAAAGCTGAACCTTGATGACTCACTTCCAACAAAGTCTGGTCTTTGTGTAATACTCTATATAACAGAGATTTACCTGCATTTCCCAGCACTCAAATAACCAAAGGCAGATGTGCACTGTCTGAAGTTCCACTGACAATACAATTTGCTCTTTTAAAGTCTCATTTGATTATCTCTACTTTTCAAAGGGAAGAATGAAAAGGTCCTTGTAGCACTGGCAACAAGCTCTTTGTGTAAAAAGTTATTTTTGCATCTAAGTAAAATATGAAAGGGTTTCCTCAAAATCCCTCAAAACCCACTGCTAACTCCTCCCAACAGGTGGATGGATACTGTGAAAATGACTTGGTTGATGTTCAACAGCAGCTCACGGAAAAAATTACTCAGTTAGTTTTCATGTTAAACCACAACACGGTGGTTAAACAGAATGCATTACATAGTGGGTAATTCCATAGATTTTCCAAAATTAGCCAAGGAAAAATTCCTAGATACTGCAGACAGCAAGGTATTTTGCTGTGCACAGGCAGCCTCCAAAAAACTGAGTTTGTCCTGTGCAAGAACTAGAGAATTATTTATTGGTGTGATAATTGTGTGCTGATCACCAATATCAACATTTAGAACCATGTGTCATGCACACTAAAATAATTAAGTAGTGTCCAAACCAGACTGGCTTTTTATCACACATTTCACTTCAAGTGAAAATGCAGCATGCAAATTTCAATGGGGACTCAAGCAACAGTAGGAAAGACCAAGGGGTTGAGAGAGGAACATGAAGGCCTGAGCAAAAGGCAGGCAAGAGGTGAAAGGAGAAGCTGCATCATTATGACACCCATGATCATCCTAACATAATAAAGCCACATGGTACATTTACTGTGCTTGCCTCTACCCTGCCACCATTAGGAAACTCAGGAGAGTTTCTCAGGAGAGACTCTGCACTAGTGAGGATTTCTATTTACTTGCTCCTGACTGGAAAACTGCTGTACTGAATGTTCAGCTGGAAGTTGCTGTGCCTTCAAGGAATCCCTTCCATTTGCTGACAAGGTAAAGCATCCAGCCCTAAAGTGAATTACCCTGCTGAGTCCATAGAGCTCCAAGAGTCTCTTAAGAACTGCAGCCCTGACACTGTGCTTGGACACCCATGATTTGTCCAGGCATCACAGAGATCCCTTTCCAGCTCCATTTGTCCACCCCAGCTGAGGCAGGGTGCTGACTGCACTGCAGACTGCATTCCTCAGCTCCCAGACTGTGCTGTTTGTTTTTCATCAGAAGAAACAGCCTAAAGCAATGGAAACTGTGGGAATTAGCTGCAGTGTGTGAAAACACCATTTACAGTACTTCAGTGTTCAGGCCCCTCAGACAATATAAATTCCTCCCATATGGATGCCTGTCACTAGCTAGCCCTAGCTGGGGCACAGCACAGACCCAGAAGAATCCCTGGAAGCACTGAAGCCACGTGAGCAGGCTGTCCCCCTGAATGCAAATGGGAATTAGCTCTCTTTGGAAGAAAGGGTAAGTCAGAGTAGAAAGGAAGAAGGCATCAAGCTGGTGTGATGCTGTGGGATTCAGGACGCTTTGGTGGGATCAAAATAAACATCAAGCAGTTTTACCGGTGCAAAAAAATAGTGAGTGCATCTCCTTTGCCTTATCTCTTTGCAGCAAAACTTTTGTTCCACTACCCAGAGTATCAAAAGTTTTGCTGCAAAAGCGATCAACAATATACAAATGCCCACCTAGGAACGGGGTGGAGAAGCTTATTTCTGTGTCTCTTCCCTTCTCTGTACTCTCCCTCCAGCGTATATCCACAGACAGCAACATAAAGTCCCCTTCATCTCCTCAGGGCTGAAAAGAGGCAGCTCCCTCAGCTTCTACTCTTCTGTCACTGCTCCAGCCACCCCCGTGACAATTTAGCACATCAGGGTCTTCCTTTTACTGGAGAGCCCAAACTGGACCAGGCACCCTTCTCTCACCTGCTGATAACACAGTTGGCCTCCCTGGCCCCAGAATGTTCTGCCCAGCTGGGCTGCTTGCCCGCCCTGTCTACCAGGCCAGCATTCCTTGAAAGAAATCTGGGCATAAGCTTCTCTACAACAAAAAGAATTCTGGACATAAATCTGGAGTTTGTGTAAAATCCCTAACTCTCAGAGCACCCTGAAAAAGCGGTATTCTGTATAATGTTTCCTTTTGTTAGCTTCCTGTGGTCAGGATGCCAGGAGGATGTGGTCTGGGAAAGGGGAGATGGATTTGTTCAACAGCTGCCAAGTGAAGTGAGAAGTGCAGAGACCCATGGAAACTCTAGGAGAACGAGTGATGCCCATGCAGACTCCAAGCTGTGCTCACCCAGCCAGTACCAGCCAGGCTGGTTGTGCATTGCCATTAGGAAGCATGAGTCTCTAGGAGATTTTTTTGTGTTGTGTAACATTGAATAAATACTTTAAAGCCGCAATGACTAGCTGAAATCCCTTAGCACCAGAGAGGAAAGACAGGAATTTCCATCTGAATGTTGGTGTACTGTTCATATCAGCAGCCTTCAGTGGTATTAAAGCAATTTCAATAAGCAATGGGAGAACACTCAGTGCACTGCCCACCAAGGAATTAATGCAGAAGAATTCACAGAGGTTGTCTGACCTTAAAAAATGTAGTGACATGCTAAATTACCCACATTTCTGCTACTTTTTGTTGTATAATGCCATGTTATTTCTGATTCCTAAAAATATTATAGATTTTTTAGAATTTATTACTATCTAGCAGTGCTCCAGGTTTTCCTGATACTCCAGGATATAGCAAAAGTGCACACTGATCTTGTGACCTTTCCACAGAACCATTTCATGGAATTGCATCTCTTGAGGTCTGCCTTGTACCAGGTGGCACAAGAACACTGCAGGCCCAGAATAATTTTAAGTTTTTAAGTTTCCAAAATTAATGCCAATGGATGTCAGCACTTCTTCCAAGCCTCTTGAACATCCTCCACAAACAGTTTCAATAGAGAGAAGAGGATCAAGTCTCAGACCACTGGCATGTTCCAGGGTTAGGCAACTCCAGGTTGCTAATATCTGCCCATCCTAAATAGAAAATAAGAGTGGTAAAAAAATTGCAAGAAAAAAAAAAATAATGGCAAATGACAATTAAAAGTGGTCTATAGCTTGAAAAGACAAACTACATTCCCCTTCAACTTCTACACTATCTCAAGCATAGACATCAAGATGTGTAAATCAGTATTTTCTCATTCAAATTTTTGAGAAACTACAGGTAAGGCACTATTTTTCTTAATTGCTTATCCAGGAAATACAGACCAGCAAAACCTCTTGGTTTACAGTGGGCAAAGTAACAGAAGACAAGTACTGAACAACAGTATCAAATCCTTTCCTTCTCCACTGAGAGCAGTAGCAGAACAAGGGCAACAAGCAGGTTGAAAATATTTTTTCAAAATTTCCATCAGTCTTTCAGAATAATGCAGTATTTCTTTTTTTTTTTTTTGTGACCATGACTTGACTTTACAAAATATATAGTAGTGAAATACGTAATTTTTACTCACAATTTCAGCATTTTCACTAAAAGCCTCATTAGAACAACTCCATCAATGAGGGATTCAGAAATGCAGCGGACTGGGCTGATTAGTTATAGTAAGTAGCAAATTGTGGTATTTTAATCATCTTTTGCATTCCAGTGCGTGCATATTTTGATGTCTTTAGAAATGAGTGTGAACTACTTCTGTCCTCACACATCACAGGAAATATGAGCTGTGAACTCAGATTGGAAGACACAACACTATCAACACAGATGGACAGTTTTATCTCTGCCTCTCTTAAATTCAAGTTATTAACTGCTAATCTCTTCAGACACTAAATGCACAGCTGATGCTCCGGAGACACTTTAATAGCCTAAAAAAGCAACCATTTCTCTAAACAGGAACTAAGGGGAGTTTGGCTTACCATTTACTTCCCAAGCTTCCTGGCTTCACTGTTTTCTTAAACAGAGCAAGTTCAACTTGAAATAATTGAAATAGCAGAAATAATAGTTGAAATAGCAGACCCACAACAGTATTGTCTCCCCATTACTAAGAATGCTAACTGATACTGTTTCAGTCACTGATGCTTCAAGAATAGAAGAAAAATTGTACTTTAAACGTGTTTATTACATTTTTGGAAGTGGAAAGCAAACCATTTCACGCTGGCAGTTTTATAGATAATTCAGTCTCCCATCTTGGCTTGCTCTGTGTTGATTCTGAGCTCTCCAGCAAGCTACATTACTTCCCAAGTTTTAGGTCCTGGGCTTCCAATTACAAGAGTGGGCTATTCCTGGCTTTTGCAATTTCCTTGCTTCTTCTGGGAAGAAGTGCCTATTCCATGCTGACCCTCCTCAAACCAATTTTTCCATCAGACTCTGTTCTAATTGTCTTTCAGTCTCCAATTGGTGCCTGGAGTGTTCTATTTCTGCCTAGGGGGTTCTACTCTTAACAGCATGCAGGCTTCCCATGTAGGAAAGACTTAGGCAAACACCACATCCACATTTCCTTAACACACACCCATTAAAACCTAAGCATGAAGATCACAACTCTGAAGCATTGCCAAGAACATACCTTGCCCTGAAGGATGATTTCAGCCTCCTGTGCAGTCTATCAGTATCCAAAATGCCACAGTAGTTAGAAATAGCACCAGAGCACAAATAGTTGCACCTAGAGCCCAAACCTTCTTGCTCTGTGCAGAAACCTGTTACATTTCATAATCCCAGCATTAAAATTGCCTGTGCTTACAGTTTTGAGCCCAGTGTGGCGCCTCTTCAAGCCACTGCTTGGTTATGCACTCAGCTATTTACAACAGTGCCTTAAAGTCAGCACAGGAAGGGGAAAAGGCAGTGAATTAGTGTCTGTGAAGGCTATTTCTCTCTTATTTAATAAATTTTTAATAAACCCTTTAATAGATACTTTTAGTTCTTTTATTATAAATCTCCTAATGAGTAAGTCTGAAAGAATAAGGCTCAGCAGACTGGAAAATCCCAGCTTACATCGTGTTTCCCTCTCTTCCACACCTTATGGCAAATCCTTTATTGTTCAGGGTACCTAATGCCCTAACTGGTGCTTCCCTATGCATAGTACACACAAATCTTAAGGAGTTCCACACAGAGCTCACATCCCAGTATCCTGGGGCACAGTTCATACTTCACATGCAGCCAGGCTGAAGGAAAATATTGTGCCAGAAAGGAAGGACTTGTTCCGTGCCTGCTACTAGCAGGGAAAATACTTTGGGATCATACCATTTAATTCCAAGGCTTACAACAGGCTTAGCTGGCCTGTTGCCACTATATCACTGCTATAAGGCAGCAAAAAAGGTTATGACTCACAGACAGAAAAAGGGCTTTGATTTACCAGTTCATCTTTATTTTAGTCTGGTGACACCCAATGATCTTCAAGTTTAATAGAACTGAGTTTTTAAGTACTAATAGAGTAAGCACAGCTCCCTTCCCCAGGTGTGGGAACACAGCAGCCACCCTGCCAAAGCTGCACTGAGAACTCACAACTTCACATGCTGGGAGTGCCTGTTTCTTCATGTGGGACAAATACCACATAGCTCCAACAAATATTTCAGTGTTTTTGATAACACACTTCATGGCATGCACAATACTCCATGAAATAATCTTTAAAACTGGATGCATGTTCATATACAAATCTTAATGGCTTCCAAGGATCAATTCCAGATAGTTATGAAAAGGCAGCTGCAGGACATGTGACTTATTTTCCCTATAAAATGAGTCTGAATCTTTCACTGAATTAATAAACATGGTATGATAAAATCCCTCAGAAATGTTGGTTCTTAAAAAATCTATTAATAAGTCAAATAATAAAATCCCATTCACATTTATTGTCTTAATAATGCAGCATAAACTGGGATTATCTATACTATAAAAAAATCTTTTTACTGGTATGTTTTTAGTTTATCAATAAAAAATTGATGGGCTAAGCCTTGTTTTGCTTGTTTGCCTGCAATACCAGTCATGCAAACATTCAAGTTTCAGACTGTAGCATGAAACTGTTATCTGCAGGTATATTAAATATCCTATGAATGCAACTTGGCTCACAGTCAAGAGACAATTAAATGTAAAAGGAATTAACTTCCCAGCTAGTGATGCTAGTTGAATTTCTCTTTTATTTACTTTCTGAGTTAAGGTAAAACCTTCAAATGGCGTTCAAAAATATCAGCTGTGGGGAACAAAAGTGTCCATCTGGCACCACATTTTGCAGATATGAACTCTCTCTCCTAAAAATCAAAATATCTTTTAATAAACTCAAACTCCCTTAGGAAAATCTCCTGTACTAGAGCATTACTACTTCCATTTGTCAATAAACATTTTTCTTGGAAGAGATCAAGCTAACATTTATGTGGCACTGAAGAAAAAACATATTCTTCCATGCTACATCTTTAGGCTACATTCCTATGCCCCAAAAAAAAAAAAGGCTCCTTTGGAGAAATAAAAGGCAGACGGAGTTGAAAGGACTCAAAAATCAGGTAATGGCCTAATAACTCTTACGCTATGAAGAATATATTGTAGGTGGAGGTTTTATCAACTGCTGTCATACATTTTTGCAGGTCTAAATAACTGGGCTAATAATTATTTAGAAGGTCAAGCCATTTCCTACAGTGCAGCAAGTGAATAACCATCCAGGTCAGATGCAGACTCCAGACCCACTCTTTTACATGTCAGCAGAAACAGCACTGTCCCTCTTTATAAACCCTAGGGGCTTCCTAACAACTGGAACTCCAACCAACACAATTTTTACTTCCTGGTTTAAAATGCCTTTACAATTCACCATTTTCTTCTTTCATTTTAGAGACTTAAAATTAATAAATGACACTCTCATGGCTCCCAAGCATGTTCTAACCCCCAAGTTAAAGATGTCACACATCCACAAGCAAGGAAGGAACGACAAGGTCCAAGCACCATTTGGAATAGGATGACCACATATAGTAGGAAAAAAAAAAGAAAGGACTAGCAATTTTTTTTACACTTATCTGGCCAACACTATTTCACCCCAGCAAACATCCATTCCTGAAGGAGAAAAGTGCTTGGCTTTTGCTTCCTGTCAGCCTGTGCAATCTGAAATGGGACATGAGCTCCCAGCACAGCTGCAGAAGGGCCACTCAGCATCACAAGGCAGCAGTGTTTGACCAATGCAAGTGAGTTAAGGGGAGCTGGACAGTCTCTGAAGCAGGAAAGCCAGGGAAGATTAAGAACACAAGAAGATGCACGAGGGCTGCACAGGTGGGTAGCTGCTTGACTGTAAGTTTCAGCAATAGCACAAAAACAATTTAAATGAGATTCATGGCAATCCCACACACTAGGTGAGAAGAGCTGAGCACTCCAGTCACCACTGGTGATGGTTTGGCTATGCTGATGTTACCAGCAAAAATTAAGAGCAAGAGGAAGAAAGTCTGAATAAAGAGACAGCCCCAGGAGCAGGGGACACTGAGAGATGGCAGTCAAAAAGGAAGCACCATGAGTTGCAGCACTCCCAGCTCCTGCTGGACGTCAACAAGAGCAGGGCAAGAGCACAGCCTCCCTGTTTGTGAGACTGCAGAGAGCAACCATTGTAATGAACTGCATGTTTTATTCATTTAGAATCCAACAACGGTCATTTAAAGGTCCAAAGGCATGCTTCCAGGATCTGTATTTCACCCAACTAATTGTTGGCTCCAACATTCATGAGTTCTGAGAACAAAAGCATATATATCTGCTAGAGATTTCTTTACCAGCTTTTCCCCAAACCTTAAGCACTCTTGTTTCCCAAGCAGTGCTCAAGAAAGAGGCAGGTCTTGAAGCCTTCCATTTAACTTAGACCTTATTCACCCAGACACTTCCCCAGCTGAAACTAAGTCTGCTTCAGAGTTTCTTCACTTGGCCCCTCTATAAAGCAGCTTCCAAAGACGATCAAGGTCTAAAGAGTACTGTACAAACTCAGGGTGGTATCATAATTTACTGCCAGTGCTTCTCAGAAGCTAGGCATACTCCCAGATTTTTTTCTCTTTGATTCCTGAAACAAATCCACTGAAAAGCATCCAGGACTTTTGAGACATCAGGTTGATGTTAAACTGCCTGCCATTCTTGGAAACACCTATATTTGCAGTCTCCCAGTTACTCCATCAGTAATGAAGTGAATCTAATTGCTCTGCCATGACTCGTTGAGCTGATAGGCTGCATTAGCTAGAAAGTACTGAAAGCAGCTCTTTATTTTAGTGCTATTTGAGGTCATTAAGTGGCTACACCACTAAATCATCTGGGAGGGGAAAAAAAAAATAGAGTCAGCCCAAATGGGAAGCATTAGTACATGAATGCCCTTTTCCTTTTTCTTCTGCTTCCTGCCATTAAAGGAACACAAAGTCATCTTTGGCTGAGCCTCATGGGACATACTGATATGATTTCATAATATGCAGAACACTGTCAAATATGCTGGCTGGTTAGATACAGGATAGGACAAAAATATCTGTATTTCCTTATTAGCCCCCCCAAAAATTCTGCAATATTAAGGGAAAACATGCGATCACCCTCCTCACTACCACCAAACCCCCAAAATAAACTTCTTCCAATGCCAGAATCTTGTCAAATTCTAGGTACAAGCAAAAAAGGTAAAGAACAGCTACACACTGTCTTTGAAGCGGCATTTCTATAACTGACAAAAGCTTTCAAAGATGATACCATACTTGCTTGCTTATTTTTAAATGTGTTTTTCTATATAATGACAAGTATGCAAAAGTTCATATTTTAGGAAAGGAAATCCTTTGTATAGAAAAATCTAACACTATGACTCTTATACTACGTATGACACTGAATTGTTGGATGTGTATTCGTTAAAGGGAAAAGAGCTTCCCAAGAGGATGGAGGACATGGGAAGGAATGGAAAAGTTGTGGTGTTGCACTGCTTGCTTGAAGTTTCTGAAAACAATCACCCCTGTAGATGGATTTTATCTATAGTAGGCATAAATTCTGACCTCAAAAAGACAAAGTGTTTTTAAACATATCATTACATATAAAAATAAACAATACCAAGTATATACATCCTTCTGTTTATACAAACACATCCCTCTGCAGAATACCCCATAAATGCTTTCATTATTAACAATGTACTGCTTATTGCTGAAACAGGACCTGATCTTTGCAAACCTTGTTCTAAGTTAATTCAAAAGAAAGTTTCCAGCCAGCAAAAGTGAAATCCTAGACACTGTTCTTATCTAAATGTCAACACATTTCACAGGTTACACAACCACAAAGTCCTCTTTTTTTTTTTTTTAATTATAGTCAATTGTAGGTAAGGAACATCTTAGAGAGGGTGTGGCTGTGTGGGTTTCTTCTTTCATGGAGTTCTATAATGCAATAAATTACACAAAGAACAACAGACTAGCCTCCAATGATATTGTTTGATTTTCCACTTAAGAACATACTCTCAGAGCTGTGGTATATCTTATTACATGTAAGGCTTTTGGACACAATCTGGAAATCTGGAACAGACTTCCTGATCACATGCTGTTACTCAAGTCCTTGCAATGCTTTTACCCCCCAGAAGATTCAGGAGGGGAAATGGGGGGAGAGGATGTTTAAACATAGCTGTTACAGTGAAATTAAGATTTGATACTTAGTAGTTTTCAATCTAAAATCCTCTTTCCCATTCTATTACAGTATTTTCCACAATATCCTGTCATAATTGGGCTGCTTCTTGTTTATATTAAGTTGCTGGGAACTTTGCCACTGGGATCAGGAGTCAGATGTAATGCTGCAAAACTCTAAGTGGTGGTTTTCCCAACAGAGGTCATTTCCAATTGATCCAAAAAAAGAGATTGTAAGATTTTTGGAGTATTTGGAAAAATTATTACTGGAATCAGTGAGCCAGTCACAAGCAGGATTGACACAAATGCATTTTGTGTTGACAACTAAGTTGTCCCTCTACATTAATGAAACTGCATGTTTTATTTTTTATAATAATGTCTCTTGTGTAAATACTGAAATACTGACAGCTAAACCTAAGAACAAGCAGGCCAAATACTCTCTAGCAAGATGCTAAACCACAAAACAACTTTGTGACAGGATTCTGATTTGTATAAGGTTTCCTTTCTGGGTAATAAGAGGAAGAAGAGGAGGAAGAAGAGGAAGAGGAAGAAGAGGAGGAGGAAGAGGAGGAAGAAAGAAGGAACAAGGAGAAGAAGAAGAAGATAAAGGAGAAGCAGCTTTGCAGTACTGATAAAAACATAGATTCATCTCCACTGAGAAGTAAACTTGGCCGAACATTTTCATGTATTTGACAGATGAGGTGTAGCAGCACAGACCAACATATCTGCAGCTTCTCAGATCATAAATACTGACTTTCCAGAACAAGCCCTGATAAATCTGCCCACTTACTACAAAAGTACATGAAAAGAGAAGTGCTTCAAAGACCAGAAATAGTAATAGCATGGCCTTCATGTTCATTCAAGTTCTGTTTCCATTCCTCTGTAACCTGAAGCAGGAGGCAACCAATCTAGGTCATAAAATCAGAGAGTATTCTGAGTTGGAAGGGACCCACAAAAATTATCAAGTTCAACTCCTGGCTCTGCACAGGAGTCACTGAGAGCCTCAAAATTAATTTTGAGCTCTGACAGGCTTGAAGCTGTGACTACTTCCCTAGTGAGCCTGTTCCAGTGTCCAATCACCCTCTGGGTGAAGAGCCTTTTCCTCATATTCAACCTAAACCTCCACAGAACAAAAGCAAAAAACCAAAACATCCCCCTATATTTACAGTTAACCTAGTTCGCTCAAAAATCAAGCCTAAATCCCACTGTCTTTGAGAGAATTTGGCATAACTTAACCAGTTTGCTAAACATTCCAACCTTGTAAACTGGGACAGACTCCAACTGCACTTGGGATTGTTTTTTTAATGTGGTGTGTTTCAGTGTAAAAAATTCTCAAGATTTAAGAGACACCACAGAAGAAGAGGCAAGGAGAACTATTTTAGTTTACTCTGTAAATCTGCTCTTAAAATTTAAACAGTCCTGGGCACTATAGTACACACTTTTTTTTTAAACACATCGCTTTATTTATATTGCAAATATGTCAGAGAATAGGAACTCCAGCTGAGCTGGGGCACAGGAGGCTGAAACCTGATCCCAGTGCCCCCAAAGAGCTGTCATTTTTCCTCCAGCTCTACCATCTACTCTGCTTATTTTTAATTAATCTTTTGTAGCGTGTTTGAAGCAGATTTCAATCCCATCCACCCTGCCAAGGACAGATCCAGGAGGGACACTCTGTCCCTCAGAGTGCACAGGGAAGCAGCAGCCCTAGATCCTTTGACAAGTCCATGCCTGCATCCACAGAGCTGCATGCTCTCCTCTCTCCCCAGGCTGGGTATCTGGAGGGAAATTCTCCCACTCCATATGAGCCTTTCTTCTTTCGACTTTCTATTACTTGTCTGTGCAATGGGGTCAGTCAGAAACAGGCCTGACTACAGCATTCTCCAGTTTTCCTGAGGCAGCATCAGTAGCCAGAACATTAGAACATTAGAACAAAACCAAAATCAACGAGAAGCCTCCCATAAAACACTTCCAAAAGATTATTAAATTCCTCAGTTTAGGAGTTATGTTTCTTTTCCTTACATCACATGGCTTAAATACTTGTTAGCTCAGTATAGCATCTGAAATATTTACCCTAACCAGTGAATATTTAAATGTTTAATAGTGGAATGGGAAAAGAACAAAAATCAAAACAACTTCCGAGGTGCCCAGAGTCCATTTGGGACCAGACTTCCAAGTATTCACAGAGCTACACAGACATTAAGGTCAAGTGTCACAACAAACACTTAACATTCAGCAACCTTCAGTAACTTTGAGAGTGAACTTCCCTCTGAAAAGAAGAGTGAATCATCCTCTTCAACACAGGCTAGTTCTGAAATATAATTTTGATATATATTATATATACGGCAGAACAATTTTTGTTTATTGTTCAAAATTTAATACATGGATATTCAAGAAAGAATGTTCTAAAATGGCTGCACATCCTAGGTGTAGTCTAGGTAAAGACTCTACATCCACATGAACATAATCCAATGGGTACAACAGGAATCCTCTGACTGCAGTGTGCAGCACCACTCTTGTGCATACATAATTCTGTGCAAGATACTAATTCTTCCCAGCACTAACAGAAAGAATACAGCAATACAAACCACGTTTCAGGACTGAGAATGGAATTCCTTATCCAATCAAAAACACCATTCCAGATTTACCCTTTAGACTGCATGTGATTGCTGTGACACCACTGCATCTTGGCTTGCTAGCCTGCACCACACCAGGACTACTAGCTCAAGTGAGCAGGCCACTGCCAGCTCCAGAATTAAGATGTGTTAGAGCTAGGCAGAGAACCACAAGCCCAAAAAACCTGGCATTTGTCAGGGACCTTGCTTCTGGAGATACTAAGCAGAGCTGGCTGCTTTGACACGGCTGGGAGCTGAGGAAGCATATCCTCCAGTGTTGGAATCCAGAATGCAGAGAATATTTCTCCGCATGGTTTGAAGGATCTGAACCCCCTGAAAAACACTATTTTTAACCTTCGTCCATGGAAAAGGCTTCCTAAGCTTTGGGATGAAACAGAATTCTCAAGAACGTAAATTAGATAGTAGCATAGTATATAACTTATCACAGGGTGAGAAATTTAGATTTTTGGGTTTGTTAGTATGGCAAGTAGATGAAGACCAGATGGAGGATCCTTGTGTTTTTAGGCTTCTTCCTTCTTCATCTACTCCATGTTCTGCAGTGTTTGGGACACAGGATGATCAGTCACAATTTGCCTCAGTGTAGAACCACATGAATAGAAATTTAGTCGGTTACTGGTAGAAAAGTAGAAATAATGTACATTCTTAGTGATAATTGGGTAAATTATCTTTAAAAGAACCTTGATCCTGTGTGTTCAGGGGGCTTTTTGGTATCTGTTTTCCTGCACACTTGGTTGGTGTTAAGCCTGGTGTGCTGAAATTATTGATAAGAAAATAATAAACAACCTGAAGAACAAGAACAACCAAGGGTCCTAACAAGAACTTTTTCAAAAAAGCCTCCCCTTATCAGGGGAGAGACATGTGGGAGAAAAGCACTCTCACAAATGGTGCTCCCATGTGAGGAAGAAAAGAACTCTAATACTCCAGGATTCTCCTAGAGAGACCTAGATGGAGAAAATCCTGTAAGACAGAGATATAAAAAGTAAAGGTAAGGTTGTTTTTGACACACTCTGTCCCAGCATGAGCCAGTGTAGGTTCTATTCCTGTTGCTGGTCATTGGCCCAAAGTTCTATTGCAATTATGAAGCAGTATTTACGTTACAATTTGGAAGCTTCTCTGCTCTCCTGCAGACATCCTGAAAGCAGAGAAGAGAGGAGAGATCTGTCCATTGAGGCTGAGAGCAATTTCAGAAACCAATCTGTTAAGCAGCAACACAAGGAGAACAAGCCAACAAAGAAAACACTGCTTTTCAGGACATCTTGCAGATGGAAAAGAAAATCTGAAGTGTATTGTACCTCAGGTGAGCTTTACTAACACCACAACTCTAATGCTCTTTTTCTAATCACCGAAAACCATCGAGAACAAGGAGAGAGAGAACTGTTCCTTACAGAGGTACAGACTACCCCATTTAATCCAAACAGGATGCAAGGGATAACCAAACTTTATAGAAACATAATGCAAAGACCAAGTATAATTTCCCATTTGACTACTGTTCACAATGCAAAATATCTTCAGCACAAATACAAAAAAATAGTTTTAATTAATTTAACAGCTTATGGCATCTATGTGCATCATCTTAAAGAGTACACTTTAATACCATCTGATTCTGTAATTTTGTTCTTAGTATGCTTTTTAGCTCTTGTACTTATATTCCATTAACTACTTCCATCTGCTGTGTGGCTGAACTACCAGAAGGTGGGCTTTTTCTGATTACCTTGATTTATTTTTTCTTGTACATAGGGATGAATTGGGCTTTATAGCTGTTGTCTGCCAGCACCACTTGAAATTCAGCCTAGCAGCCAGACTGAGCTTTTTTTAAACCCTAGTTGTTCATCTCACCAAATGGTTACAGCAGCTCCTGTACTGCTTCAAATACTCTCCAATTTTCAAGTAACCCTGGACAACAAGACACCTACACTGTCATTGGCACAGTAGCATTAAGTTATTTTTAGCTATAAAGTAGCATAGAGAGCATTTCAGAGTACAAGTGCCTACCAGAAACACAACTGAAAAGCATTTTATACAAATCAAGTGAGCAGAAAGTGAGCAGCCCACTGAAACAAACTTGTATTTATATAGGAAAGTTTTTTGCGTGCATAAATCAGTAGGTTTTCAATTTTCATAATAATGTGTAATTTCAATGTAAATTTAAGAAACTATTTAAATATTTATTTTCTCTTCTTGTAATACATATATTAATTAAAGCCAGATATATATATGCCTGTCAAGAGAGAGGGAAGAGTATCTCCTCAAGTATGCAACCACCTGCTGCCTTTTATAATTTGCCAGCTTTGAGATTATACTAGTGAAAAATTGTATTAAGCATTCACCTTTCCTGCTGGTTTTTCTTACAGGACCTGATACAACATTTTAAGGAAAAACTCTCCAATTTTTTGGACTGCTTCATACTCAGTGGCGACTTTTGAATGGGATGATTCACCTTGCTAAAATGCTGGCACAGCTGAGACGCACTGCTTTGAAACAGCTCGTAATATATGGAATCAATCCTTCCCTGTCTTTCCAGCACACAGCATCATGGTTTTATTTTAGCTACCAAAACACATGTTTTTCTCTCTCTGTCAGCTGTACTCACAACTGAGAGTACAGAACAATAAAGTCAATACCAAAATCGTAGTCAGCATCCTACTTTGTTTCTGCAAGCTTTGTGAGTTATCATTTCCATTTACTAAATTTAATACAGTTCTGGAGCTTCCCTACTGGCTTCCCAAAAAGATTATCCTTGCTCATGTTTCATTTCTGGACATATAATAGTAACACACGAAAGAAAAATAATAATAAAAGTCAAGAAACACTGGATGCTTTTCCACTGAGAAAACATGCAGTGAGGACATGATGGATGGATTAAAACTGAATTCCCCAGCCTGAAAGTCAAGGCTTGGCTCAGCTCCTCCAAGTCATCATACAGACAACTGAGGGACTTCACATAATTTATTAGGAAGTTGATTATGTTACTGGGATAAGTTTAAATTAATTACACCAAGGCCAAACTCTCTTCTTACTCACAATGAAGAAAATGAAGGATGACTTCACATAGACACTGTAACTAAGACTAAACACAAAGCTTTCACATTTAGAAGAGCATCTATAGCTGAATGAAGCAGATTAAGTGATCACTCCAACTACGTACACCAGCAAACACAGATGAGGTGACCACGTGTAGCTGGTGACAGAATACCACCTTCTTTGCTCACATGAGACACAGAACAAATTAAATAGACTTGATTATCCAATACAGAAACAAAAATAGAGCAGGAAAATGTTGGGTGGCTCTTTCAAAACTATTTCAATAGATTTAACTACTTACCTTAGCACACTCAAGATTACTGCTGTAAAAAATACATGGAAATCCCCCCTCTTCTTCAAAACCTCATCCTAGTGCACAGTCCAGACAAATGAACAAACCACACTAAGGACGTAGCATCCATTTTGAAAAAAAGTTCAAAAACTTTCAAGTAAAGAAGTGTACTCTACAAAAATATGCCATCTATAAAACAGTAAATCTTCTTGCCATGGGGTGCCAGAACAAGTGACAGGCACAAAAAGCACAAACTTTCAGACGAAGAAGAAGAGGGAGCAAGACACAGCTGTGACTATGTGTGAGGATACCTGCTCACCACACTCACCAGAGGTCTGCATTGATTTGCTTAGAGCATCCCACAGAAACCTGGCCCTAAAACAGGTCCCCATGATGGCTGTGGCCACAGAACAGGAGGCTGCAGAGGGCAGCACTGCCACGCACTTGGTCTGCATTACCCATCCTGGTACAGCACAGGCAGTCAAAATGAAACATTAATTTTATTAACTTCATGGCTGCACGGATCATAAAATTTCCTTGATTTTAAGGTCTCCCTGAAAACCAATGGATTCTTAATGGTATCAGACTTTGTTCATGCTGACTGAACCATAACTGGCCCTTCATAATAAAAGCTGGGACAACATTCCTTTCAGTCCTGCCTGTAAACCTCATTAGGAGACTTTCAGGAGCAACATTTTTTGCGAGTCTCCATGAAGGCTTTGGTCCCTCAGACCAGGGTGGTTTGCAAAGGGCAGCTGGGATGTGGAGGGATCAGGACAGGACTGCCATTGACAACTCTGAGAGAACACAGTGAGGGAAAAAACTCAGCTAGCTCAAAGGCAGGAAGATGTAGGAGAGGGGAAGCAAAGACTCATCAGGGATGAAAAGGCGATTGCAATTCTTTCCCTTAGCAAGACAGAGAGAACTGGAAAAAGTACAGGAACAGCCAGAGGCCTGGTGACAATACCACTGCTTGCTGCCACTGGATACAAAACCTGCAGGAAACTGGAAGCCGGAGCAAACAAGGGTGCTCCCAGCTAATTGGCTGGAACCACATCAGGGCACAGTTCAGTCAGTGAACAAGGTCTTTACATTTGAGAGGTCTTTATGTACTACTTTGTCATTCACCTCAGTAGAAATACTAAATGGATTTAGAGAAGTTGATCTGTGAGTACTGACATTAATTTTAAGCATAGAGAAAGTATTCAGTAGGTCTGTTTAGGAGAGGGGTTCTCTGTCACACCACAGAACAAAACACGGCTGTGGAGCACAGAAGTCATGCATCACTGCCCCAGATGCAGAAAAAAAATCCAGCTTGGATTTAAACCTTGTTTTGTGTAAGAGCTGGCCAAGATTAATCACTTAAGTACATAAATTAGTGAGTGAAATGATCACTTAAAAAACTGCCACACACTTCACATTATATTGACCTCCCCATCACTTCACAAAAAAGAAATTTTCACATTACTGTTACAGAGATGACAAGTTCTGTTGGTCAGTAGGGCTAACTCTGAATTGTATGAATCATCTCCTTTAGAATATAGTAACAATACTGATATTAAAACGAAGAATAATCAGGAAAAAAATCAAGGAATAGATATGGTTACCAATTACAATTTCAAGGTCAAGTTCACATAACTCAGTAGCATGACATTTGTCTCAATTTCACTGGTAGAGAAAAAAAAACACAGAACACCTTAGGAAAAGTACTATGCATTACTGCCTGCTTTTCAGACAGGAGGACTCAACCACGGGCCAGCATGGTTTGAGGGGGTGTCACACATGTCATGGAATTAAGAGAGAGCTGATGCATTAAAAAACAGCTGCAGATCCAACAGTACTTAATGATACTCTGAGAATGTAAACCTCAGTTATCCCAGCTCCGGTGCTGACACTCTGCCAAAACTATCTGAACTGTGGTTTTATCACTGAAGTGTGTAGGAGTCCCACGAGATCAAAAGCTCTTTCAAGTGGGATGTGACTTTCACATTTTTCTTCTCCCATCATCTGCACATGTGGGCAAAGCTGTACCACAAACAAAATAATATGTACGTATACACCTATTACAGCACCTTCTTTAAAAGAGCCCACTTCTCTGCAAATCTATGTGGCTTTTAAAAGTCTGCCACATAAAAAGCCTTTGGGGATTCTCTACACAGGTTTTAGCACACTGGAGTCTAATTCACCTTTGACAGGGCTTTTAAATGAGAATCACAAATATGCACTTTGAGTTAAGACAGCAATTAAAGCATTTTCAATACAGGCAGGTTGGATATCACAAAAGTTCAGAAGGATTAATAATATGGAACCACAATAAATAGATTTGAAATCTTTTGTGGCAAAACACTACTCTTCAGTCCACAGAGATTGCCTCTAGAAATATACAGAAAGGATAAACCTCTCTGTAGAAAGTACACACTTGTCCATGGGCCCAACTCCTGCCATAATGACAACTTCCCAAAGTAGAATGCTTGCCACTTTCCAGGAAGAACTACTGACTGATATAACTGGGTATTCAGTGTATGGTGCATAATTTTCCATAATCACAACAGAATTTTATTTTTAATTATAGGAGAATTATTTAAGACATACCTCGAGGCCTTTATTTAATCACAAGGCAGCACAGATGTAAAAAAAGGATGAGAAGTGTTTGCATTTCAGTATGCAGAAAATAACGTATTTGACAGGTAATCTATTTCTTGAATTGCATTACAGTTCAACACCTACATTCTTTATTACTTTTAAGCTACATTCATGCTTTAATAATATCTCAAAAAATGTGAGGTAATTACGCATATGATTCCAGGAAAGCAAAATTACAGTTATCTGAAGGGTGCCAAAACGTATCTCTAACTACTCCCATTCCCCATCATTTCTGTACCACATGCAGCAGTGAAAGAGGGAGAGACAGCAAGGGGAGATTCACTTCATCTAACACCTGCATCAGCGCCACAGTTGGTGACAGTTTTTGCTGCCGGAATGGAAGGAGGGAGGATGAAGAAGACCCCTTGGATCCTGGTTGCATAGACTCTGATAATGAGCCAGATCTGTTTCCCCAAGACCCATGTGAAAACTGGATCCATTTAAAAAGGGAAGGCTTACTTGCAGGTGAGTTGGAAATGGCTGATAAGATCGTGGCCCCTGTTACATATGGCAGCACGGCCCTCGTTGGGAGCAGCTGTCTTTTCAGGAGGTGAAAGAGTTATGGCAGACAGTGACCAAGCACAGCAGTGGGTCCCTGTACTTCAGGAGTTTGTTGAGCTCTATGCTTTCTGCACATTTAATGACACCCCACAACCTCAGATCCCCTGTGGGGCTGAGTTTACCCCTGCACAGTGCACTTTGTGGGAAGCGGAATGGAAACAGGATCTGTGGGCACCTCTTTTGACTTATGTCAGGAATTGAGATTAAGCTGCTTTAGCACTGGCTCACCTTGCAGGGGAGAGACTGTACACACACTTCCAATCAGGCTCATGAGTGCCCAGAAAAAGCCCTTGAGGCAGTAAGAGAGGCTGCAAGAAAAGCATTTTTAAAGGCCCCTGATGAAAGGATGCCTCAGAAAATTTTTACAAACATAGTTCAAGAGGCACAAGAGCCATATATGCAGTTTATTGACAGACTGAAGCAAGCCCTGGAATGGCAGACAGACAATGAACCAGCCCAAGAAATTTTGCTTTCAAAGCTTGCAGTTGAGAATGCAAATGGGGACTGTAAAAAGTTGCTTAAGTCACTGAATAATCCAAATCCAACCCTAGTAGAAAGAATAGAAGATTGTAATCACCTTGGTACACAAGATCATACATCTGAAACCATGGCTGCAGCTTGTGCAGCCCTTAAAGGCCCCTCGGGAGAACTGAGAATATGCTTTGGTTGTGGAAAACCTGGCCATCTGATAAAGGACTGTTTTGCTCAAAATGGGACTCTGTTAATAGGGACATCTTCCACCAGCCTCAGGGCTTTTTGTTCTCCCAGGAGTTTCAGGCTCTGTTGGTGAAATTAAAATTATGGCTTGGACTTCTCTTCCACCCTCTACTGTCCCTAAGGGGACTCGTGCTGCACAATTGATTCCTCTCCCACAAACATCAACACTCACTAAGGGAAACTATCAAGAGAGGGTGGGGGCTTTGGATCTACGGGAACTCCAGAAATACTATGAGTACAAGCAATTTCTGATAAACATGCACCCTAAGGTTACAGGGATATCACGTAACACAGGTATCCTAGGTACTGGAGTTGATGTGACTGTCTTTTCTCAGGCTAAATGGCCTCCTTCCTGGGCCCTCACAGAAGTACTGCAACCCCTTCCAGGGACTGGGGAAAGCAGTCGTAGTTATCAGAGCCACCACCTAATTCAGGTGATGGAGCCAGAGGTCCACACAGCTTCTGTAAAGCCATTTGTTTCACCTGTACCCATGATGTTGTGAGGGTGAAATGTACCTTCTCAACAGGGTTTCAAAATTCAGTCTGATTTTTAATAGGGGCCACTGAGGTGTGTGACACCCTAAAGTTAACCTGGAAAACTGATAGCCCCGTCTGGGTGGATCAATGGCCCCTGACATTAATTAAATTGCACGCAGTCAATGAACTTGTCCAAGAACTACTTCAAAAAGGACACACAGTCCCCTCTATCAGCCCCTGGAATTCACCTGTGTTTGTTATTAAGAAACAAACTGGCAAATGACCTCCTACAGGACCTCCAAAAAATTAATGCTGTCATAGATGACATGGGAGCCTTGTAGCCTAGGCTCCTGTCTCCCACCATACCTCGAGACTGGCATTTAACAATCATTGACTTAAAAGATCACTTTTTTAACATCCCTTTACATCCTGATGATGTTCCTAAATTTGCCTTTTCTGTTCCAAGCACCAACATGCAAGCACCCTTGCAAAGATACCACTGGGTTCTTTTGCCTCAGGGAATGAAAAACAGCCCTACTGTCCTGCCAGTAGTTTGTTGCAAAGGTCCTCAAGTCCCATTTGCCAAAAAATGGCTGATATTCTTCTGTAGCACTACATGGATGATATCCTTGTAGCAGCAGAAACTCAGGAGGTGATAGAGGAAGCCTTAGCCTTTGTCATTACTGCTGTAACTCAAGCAGAACTTTGTGTTACTCCTGAAAAAAAATTCAGGGTGAAAAAATTTCGCCCTTGGAAACAACTTGGCTGGTGCATTAGGATTCAGACTATTTCCCCTCACCCTTGCAAATTCAAGCAGACATCTATATGCTGCACGATGCTCAGAAGCTTTTGGGGATAATTAATTGGTTTCATCTTTTATTGTGAATTTCAAATGCAGATATGAGCCCATTGTTT
Organism: Sitta carolinensis; assembly: GCA_032173965.1. Taxonomy (NCBI): domain Eukaryota; kingdom Metazoa; phylum Chordata; class Aves; order Passeriformes; family Sittidae; genus Sitta; species Sitta carolinensis. The sequence continues at coordinate 4,642,285 of CM063285.1, forward strand.
GCACCTCTCAAAGGGGAACCATATCTCCTGTCACCTAGGCAGCTCACATCAGAAGCTCGCCAGGCACTGCAACAAGTAGCTGATGCCATTTCAAATCAACAAGCAGCCTGATGAGCTCCTGAGTTACTTTTTTTTTTTTTTTTAATAATACTGAACCCAGCTAAACAGCCTTATGACTTAATTTACCAATGGGATCCTAAAGAGCCTGACCCTTTGCTAATCATTGAACAGATTTTTTTGCCACACCAGGGACCAAAACTATAAGTACCCAACACAAAATGATTGCATTACTTACTATCAATGCACAACAGAGGTTAACTTCACTTGCTGGTGTGGAGTTTAGGTCAATATGTTTGCCCAGTTACTACTGTTTTCTTGCAATGGCTGTTAAAACAACCAGAGACATTTCAGATGGTGTTTGACCAACTTGACAGGGCAACTTTCTTTGCATACTCCAAAGGACAAGCTGCTTGCTGCTGAGCTTAACCTTTTGATGAAACCTAGGTGAAGTGAAATCCCTTAGCAAACTAACTTTTTTACAGATGGCTCCAGCCACACTCACAAATCAGTAATGCTCTGGTGGGATGCAAATTTTAATCAATGGGGTTCAAATGTTACCAAGTCTTTCAGTTTCTACTCAGATCGTTGAATTGGCACAGCTGCTGTAGGGCCTTCCAGCGATTTTCTACCCCTTTCAATCTAATTACAGATTCTGCATTTGTTGCAGGGATTGTTGAGAGAGCTGAAGCTGCCGTTCTAAAAGATGTCCCTAACGAAAGCCTATTCTACTGCCTACAACAACTTGTTTTTCTTTTAGATGCTAGGCTTATTCTGTGATGCATATAAGGTCCCACACAATTTTACCAGGTTGCCTAGAGGAAGGCAACCATCAGGCAGACCTACTCACTTCAGCTGTTCAACAAGTCTCACCAGACCACTTTGCTCAGGTTAAACTTAGCCATTCATTTTTTCATCAGAATGCTGCTGCATTAGCACACTCTTTTGACTTAACTACCCACCAAGCTTCCAGCATTATGGCAGTGTGCCCAGACTGTCATAGACATTAGTTTCCCTCTGTTGCTGGAGGAGTTAACCCTAGAGGGCTTCAGAGCCTTCAATTATGGCAAAGCAGATGTCACATATTTAGCCAATTTAAGTATAGTCATTCTTCTAGAGATGCTTTTTCAGGTGCTTTATTTGCATCCTGTCATACCGGAGAGTCAGCAAAGGATGTTTGCTGTCATTTGCAGTCTTAGGTATTCCCTTGGAAAGTAAAACAGACAGTGGCCTGTATGCCAACTTCCCAGAGAGTTGAAAAAGCTTTTTTGCCCTCTGGGGAGTAACACATAAAACTGGGATCTCTCATGTCCCCATGGGTTTATCCATAATGAAATGAGCTCATGGCTCACTTAAGCGTCTTTTATTGCAACAAAAAGGAGGAATGGGGAATACACCCCCTGCCAAACACTTACAGAGGCACTGTATACTTTTAATTCTTTGAATTGCTCCTTGATGGATCCTAAGCCTCCAACTGTCAGACATTTCAATAGCACTCTTCAATTACTGCCCAAACAGAACCCCCTGGTATTGGTAAGGGATCCAGAGTCAGGTAAATCATGGGACCTTACCCTCTTGTTATGTGAAATTGAGGTTATGCTTCTGTTTCCACAGAAACTGAAGTGGATTCCAGCAAGGAACATGAAACCATTTCGAGAATCCTTGGCAACACTAGCTGAGGATCCAGCCCTGACACTGACCTCTGAAGATGCGTGATTTTGCCCTCTGAGGATAGCTGTGAGAAGAGCCTCATCAGCAACTGTGTGACGATGGACAGACTTATGCCCTTGGGAAGATGGTTTGGATTACCTAGAGGTGTTAAGGTCACCAAGATTTCATCTTCCACTTTAGGAGAACTGGTGAACCACACATCTAGTGTTAGTCAATACAGTGCCCAGTTTCCTTTTGAACAATCTGTCCTTGCTTTAGATTGGGAACATATTGATCCTAGCCAAATAGTCACTGCTTTTGAGTGGGAACTTAGTGCAGGACCGTTACTTGCTTTTCCCCACTTAGTTTGTCATACTGGGCATCACCAGGCTCGGGTTGCATGTAAATATGTTGAATGGGGGATGTTGTGGTGGTATTGTGCTTCTCACAGAAGGCAGGCTGCCTGTTATCAGTGTGCCCCCTAAGAGGCAGCCAAAGCAACATACGAATTGTACAGTTAGCGTGTGGGCATAAATCTGGTTTGTATGAATGGCAAGAATTATCTCATGGAGCAGTGTCTTGCCACCACTAAATAGTTAAGGAAAAAGCATGGAGCTAAACTAAATGTTATGCATATTAGCATTGCTTGTTTTAATTAGCACAGCTTGGCCTATTAACCAACCCAAGACAGAGGTTTGGGTAACCCCAGCAAAGCAAACAGGACAAGATACCTTATGCTTAGCTACTGCATCCCCTGAAAATCCACTTTCAGCCTGTCAGTTGGGTTGCCAGTGGATGTTTGGCCTATACCAAAGGCTGTTGCTTGCATTATGAAGGATATAAAAAATCCCACTGAGGCATAGGACTGATGGACCCCTTACCTTCCTGAAGCACCCTTGGAGCCCCAGGAATTAAAGCATCTTGGTTCTGTGAAAATGGATTTTTCTGTTAAGTTGAACTACGTGGCAAAAGATCAGTCAGAAGTGTGGGATGTTTCTCCCTATCACCCAGTATATAAGAATCAAAGTTTTTGGTGCAATGCTACTGCGTTCAGTGTTTCCAAGTCCAGGAACACTACCTTAGGATTGCCACCAGGTGTGTTTTTGGTTTGCAGGGATCAAGCCTGGGCAGGTATCCCCTCGTACATCAAAGGAGGTCCCTGTAGTTTAGGATGACTGTCCATGCTGACTCCTAATACATCTATGATTTTTCAGCACAGATATCCCCACACAATGTGATACAGTTTGCACACATTCTACAAAAACTATGATGACCAGCTTGATTTTTGGTCTAAAAAGCAGCGCTGGGCCACACTGTTCTTTACCTCAGGAGTGGCTGTGAGGAAAGCTTCAGGACTGCTGAACAAATCAGGTTGTTGGCTGGCTAAACAGACTAATGCCACTTCCTTGGCTCTGACAGGGCTGCTGGTTGATACCGACTCTGTTAGACATGCTACTTTGTAAAACAGAGCCAGGATAGAGTTTGTGCTTTTGGCTCAAGGCCACAGATGTGAAGACTGTGATGGGATGAACTGTATCAATCTATCTGACCATTCTCGAGCTAATTCTCGATAGCATTCAGGTGCTGAGAAACAGCATGAGTAAATTACAAGTTGATGATATCTCAGATTGGCTGGGACAGTTTTTAGGAGATTGGGTGCTTAGCAGCTGGATATGGAACTTAGTTAAAGTAGCTGTTTATGCTCTGGGTGTTATTTTGTTGCAGTGCCTTGTATTTTACAATGTTTACAGAGACTGATCGATTAATTAATAAAGAAAATTTTATTAGTAAAAAAGGAAGGGGAAAATAAGAGAGAACAAATGGGAGATGGAAGAGAGAGCACAGCAGATTAAGATACCCCTAGCCTTGGCTGGGTACAGGAAATCACAGATATGAAAAAGAACTGGGAAAATGTACAGTATATGCAGCTAGCAAGGTATTTGAAAGTATGTGGGTTTGTAAGGCTACCAATAATACGAACAATAGGCTATCTGTAGCTAGGGAGAAATTTTTGCTAGAAGTTGTGGCCCTGGAGCTGTAACAGTATAAAGCTGCACTCTGAGAACAGTCCTGTAACTTCAATGACTTCAGTACTCTGGCTTCAATAAACGACTTCCATTCTGACTTCTACTCCGACTTCTTTTTGCTCAGCCTTTGGCTTTTTTGCTTGGATTACTTTTTACACCCTTCCTTTGAAGTCAAGTCTCTCAGTCACACAGCAGAGGTACACACTCAGTAAGTCACAACACAAAGTAAAAGGGATGAAGCTGCAGGTGTCATGTCCTCCCAAAGGAAACCAGCCCCTGGTGTACCTAATCTAGTCTGGGGATGTTTATCCAAGTTCAGCAAGGTCTTCATAGAGCCGGCTCCTTCCCTCATCAACTGGATTAAGCCTCCTATTACCACTCTAAGAGCCTGAATGGTGTTATGGTTTTGGCAGACACATTATCCCACCATGGTTTGGGAGCCTCATGCTGGCCCCACTCGCTGCTGCTGCAGCCAGTCGTTCCATGGCAGAATGAAAGAGGCACATGGTGCCCCAGGCAGCCTTGTCCCTCTCTCCCAGCACTTGCAGCACGGTGGTATGCAAGGCACAGACACATCTGCCCTTTTACCACCACGTCCCTCCCACTGCCATCTCTTGCCAAAGGCAGCATCCCAGCAGGCACGCTCCAGCTCCTTCTGCAAAGGTCGAGGACAGTGACGTGCTCTGTGCCTCTGCAGACACTGTGCCAAATGGTAGCATATGGCTACCCCACATGCTGCCATTTGCACCCCATATGCACCTTCCCCCCAGATCCTGTGGCTGCAGCACTGCACTTGGACAGCCACAAAAATCTCCCGTCCCTGGTGTGCTCCTCCTCCAGGCTGGCACGCAGTGGAGTGGCTGACACGGCTGTCACATTTTCCACCGGCACCCTGAAAGAGGCCCTTTGTGGAGCATATCCGGCAGTGCACGGACAAAGGGCAGCCTGCTCCCAGCACACGCCAGAGTCACAACGTTGGCGGCTGGGTATGGTTCACTTCAACCCAGAGCAAGCAGCAACAGCAGAGAATGTTCGGTCTGCAGCAGGAATCAACATAATGCCATCAAACAATGCTCCCTGACTTCATGATTTCATTAATCATCACCTAAATTGTAGGCCTGCTCCATTAAAAACTGACAGTCAGCCATGGGGTTGCAGTTTGATACTCTCTCTTCATGAACACACATCAATCACATGTTCCTCCTTACCGTTTCTTCCAGAAGATAAAACTTAAGTGCTCACTGAATTTATGGATATAGCAGGGATTTGAAATACAGAACAGAACATCATGATTTCACAAGTTATGCCCATCAGATCTATAAGAGACAGAGTTTAATTAGCAAAGTTTTCCACCTCCAGAGGTAGCAGTATAAGCTATGACTCCATGAATAGAGATGAGACAATGCTGACCTAAGACGAGACATTCACATTCCACAAGAAAGTTTTCCTTTCCTATCAAAGGGAAGGAATCAGCCTAACCTCACTTTTAACATGCTTCATAACAAATCAGCATCATGTACTAGTACATGATGTAACTCTGAAACTGGCTGATATTCTGCCTTTTCTGCATTTAATTTGACACCCATGCTGAAGAAACAAGCGAGGTCCTTGCAGTCACCACAGGTTTTAAATTTTTTCCCAACCTTTTAATACAAGGCTGGAAAAGAAGAAAGATGACGCTTTATTTTAGATAAGGATCAGTGTTTCCCAAGCACCAGTAATGGAAAAGGGGGAAGATGGAAAAGTCTGCAGAAGGGTGGGGTGAAGAGCAAAGGACCTGGGAGCCTCGTAATGCTACAGCCACAGGGTGGAGGGTTCAGTCAGGCAGCAACACTCAAGCACTTGAGAAAACATGAGTTGTCTTCCATGAGATCTGTAAACTTCTAGAAGATAATCCAGTTCCTATTCAGATTACCTAGGCACTATAAAGTAACTTATTTGGAGGATGCTTTGCTAAACCATCATTTAATCCAAGTGGAACCTGGATTTTTACACTACTTTCAGAGATGAGAGGACTTCACAAGCTTGTGTCCTTTTCGTCCCACATCAGGGGCACAGACCTTTGGTGCACCAAGGAGGCGAGATCTGCCTTCAGACTCAGCCACCAGCTATCCAAACAGCTTCAGGCAAGTCATCTCCTCTCTGTCTTTCCTGCCACTTACAGTGGAATCCCACCCATTATAGCACAGAAGAGGTATATATGAGCTTAACTGAGTTACATTTTGCAGCTGCAGATGTTCGCACTGAAAATGGTAATGAGCATGGTAATTTTATGTTGGTTTTTATTATTATTACTATTATTACTACTGCTACTACAGAAGACTGGCAAACATCTGTACTAACAAGTGACCCACCAAATAATGACATCTTGAATTTCTATGCTTTGGAGCTTGCCTCCATCACGTTTCTGTCTCACTTATTCCTACAACATTATTTCATTACTCGATCAAAAGAGTGTCTTTTAACAACTAAAATACAGTTGTTATTTCAGTTGTCTTTTAACTGAAATTCAGAAAGTGCACACAGACAATTGTAACGAAGACATTATTGTCTTGTAAAACCTTGCATGTTGACTAAAGCTGATGGATCCTCAATTCTGTGAGCAAAATAACAACCCATCTAAAAATATCAGTATGGGCATACAGGAGCATCTTTTCTCAAAAGAAGCTTGAATTATCACTGCCTCTGACTTTTCAGTTTTTCCCAGTACTTTCTTCCCACAGAATTTATTTGGGAATCTCAGTTTCAGAACTGTGTTTCGTGATATGTCAAGGATATTCCAAAAAGCAATAATAAAGCTAAAAACTGAAGCCCTGAACAGGGTATTCCAGACACAGGAACATCTATTACTTCACTGGACTTTTTGACGTCGCCACTAGAGGGACTTATATGAAGCTAAAAAAGCCCCGCAGAAGCAACAAAACCTCATTAGCTGTCACAGCTAATGCCCTTCAGGCAGCTGGTGTGTTTAGAAAAAGGCATTTTGCTTCTTTTGAGGCAAAGTTTGTACTTGCACCTCAGAGAATGCCAGAAGTATCAACATACATGATTTTGTACTGGCAATCAAAACAGCCATGGATACAGGGTTAAAGGACACAAACCTTACTGATGACATGCTGTAGCTTCACAACTCATTCCAGCCATACTTTTGGAGTGCAATTTACCTTCAGCCCCACAGAGTCTGCACAATCAAAGTTCAGGGACTTTATCACACCTTTTAACAGAACAATAGAAAAAGCCAATATTGTGCTTCCATGCACACAATTTGGTCCCCAAATCACTCTCAGAAATGGTCCGTGCAACAAGCTCTCATTTCAAATACCTTTCTCACTTTCCACAGACCACCTGGATTTGTGAGGACTCTCCCTGCTTTTCTGGCACTAATTCAGCCATTTTCCAACATTATTAATGATCATCAAAATCCAGTGCTGGCTGCAGTGCTGAGGCAGAAAAAAAATCTTGTTGCTTCAATTACAACTAGCAGTATTTAAACTAGGGTGGGAATAAGCCGTATCCCTCAATATTATTTTCACGATGAACTACACCATCAGTAAGAGCCAACCTGGTGTGCACACACAACAATGCTGGAAAAAGTTTATCACAAACACAACCACATTAAGTTTGCTTTTTTGCCACTTGAGTTTTTAGAGATGCCACTGCCATTATGTTCCAAATTCCTCTGTGTAGCAGATGACCTTGCAGAATGACAGCAGTGGGTCCCAAACAATCGATACTGCTAACTTAACACACCTCAGATCACATGCACCACAGGCTAAGCAGGATCAATAAAAGCAATCCACTTCTAAATTAAAAGACACAAGTGAAAAACAACACTTTAACTTCAGCTTCATACATGCTTGAGTAATGGTATATTTTTATGGAGTATGGGTGAATTTTTATAGACTCTGTGCAGTCTTCTGTCACATGAAATTAATGTCACTGAGAACAGATGATTAAGCAGAATTACTTTAGAAAAAAGAAAATTAAATATATAATTATTCAGTAGTTTTCAGAAATGATTCACCTCTCTCACCTATTTTCAAAATAGACTGACTTGGAAATAGAATGCAGAAAACAGGCAATATTACTACTACTTCTAATTTTGTGTAAAATCTACACACAATTTTAACCTATAGGCTGTACTCATTCACCAAGACAGATGGGATTCAAGATAACAGGGTCTATGTATGAAGATTTGTGATATTCCACTAAATATGAAGTTACACACACAAGCCATCTGAGTAAGGAGAAATATGTTTATTTTGCACATGCTGCATACCTCAGAGAAGATATTCAGAGAGAGCTCTTTTATTTTAAATAATTCTTGCAACTAGATTTAATTCCTTCACTTTGAAAGCAGATGACCTAAACTTCTATAATCAGATTAATCTTAGGCTGAAAACAAAAACAAAAAAAAAAAAAACAAAAAAAAAAAAAATGTTTCTGTATTTAAAGAAATTATGCTTAAATCAGTTATTGCAGACTCTTCTTGATAGATACCAGTGCATGAGTTCTATCAGAAAAGTGACCTCATCTTCTGAATAGGAAAAGGTGCCTCACCTCCCCATGCACGGTAAACAGGACATTTTCTGGTAGTTCTTTAGTAACCCAAACCTGAGTGACTTTAATCTCAATCTTTAATCAGATCCAGTATCATGAAGGGATCTTCCATAAGAAGAAGAGGAGGCAAAACTACTCATGTCATTCTTGGAAATGTGTCACAATCTCAGCCTTGCCTCTCTCCCCCAAACCCCTCCTATTTCTGTTATCGTTAATTCAGACTGACACCATTAATATGCAAGGCTTGTTCTGCAGGTATCAATCATCTCAATTAATTATGTGTGGACACACAGGCACAGAAAGGTAGGACTTGGTCCAATGTCACAGAAGGAAGCACTGGAACAAAAAGGTTTCTTAAACTTGGTGCCTTCCCCCAGTCGTTGCTCAGTAGCCATGACAAGAAAGGCAAGAAAACATACGTAAAAGGGATATTACATGCATTGACTTGTACAGAAATAAGCTTGAACTGAGCAGATTTTATGGTGGCAGCACAATGGCTCAGTGGCATGACCCACCATCTTGTTTCACAGGGATGTAGGATTGAGGATGGTTTAGGTTTTGTTTTCCTGCAAACTGCTCAGGAGACAAAACTGTTATGGACACATCAACTAATTCTGCATCACAAGAGCTGCTGCTCAAGATGGAAAAGTGTTCCTTTCCAGTGAGCTCTCACCTTTAACCTTGTGAGTAACATGCCGCAAGGCTTCAGCCAGCTTTATTTCCATGGCTCACTGACTCCATGCACCTCCAAGATTCACTTAAAAAAAAAAATCAGTTTTGAATCACCTTTCAGAGGGTGAGAATGAGGTAGTGCATCCCCAACACATTCAAGTGCAGAGAGGTAGCTCTCTACCAGATACCCTTTTGAGAAATGTATCACCCTTAATAAGGATGGCAATGCTTTCAGGAGGTCTTCGACAGGGAAAGAGCAGCGCTCAAAGCTGCGATTTCACAGAGATAGCGGTGCAGCGAGGCTGGTGCCCATTTGATTAAACAGCCTGTCTGCTCCCTCCACAAGATATCAGAGGTACAATTAGTTCAGTCGGCGGTATCAGCAATGCCCTTGAGGTCCTGTGCTCCTGACGACTAATGAAGAGGCACTGCTGGCTGTCAGCACGTACAGGGGGAGGCATTCATCTTCCTGGCAGCGTCAATTAAATCTGCCCGCATCATACCAGGAGTCAGGAATGCAGCACCGGGAAGGAGTCAGAGCAGCTGAATGGTTTAACACTTTGGTTTGGGGGTTTAAATTGTGGAGAAAAGGGAATAAATTGTGCTAGCTATGCTTATGTCAAAGGGAATACAGAGAATCTGCCTGCCAGCAAAGGCAGAGCACCCTCAGTGCTCAGGTGTGTACATATGTGTGCTGCGCCATTTTTTTGCATCAAGAAAATCTTTTTTTTTTTTGGAAAAAAAAAATTTGCAGGAAATCTCTAAATACACAAACAATTTTCTCCTGAAGTCAACAGAAGAGAATTTGTTTATTGCATTGTGTTGCCAATACTCTGCTAAGCCTTCAAGGGAAGCTATTTGCTGTATGTGTGGGTGTATCCTCACTTAGGACATGGAAATTACTCCTGAGAAGACAAGGCAGGGAACTATTGCCCCTTTTTTCTTACAAGGCCACATCCTTACAGAAAATACACATTTCTATTTCAAAACAACAGGCTCAAAACCTTCTAAAACACTTCTATCCCTGAGACATGATGCTACATCATTATCAGCCACAGTCAAACATGTCAAACTAATCATCTGCCCTGCTTGATGCCTCACTGTAAAGTCCAACCCTTCCCGTCCCACAGAAGTCTGGCTGTCAATAGGGCTTACAGGACTGAAAAGTACTGATATCAAAGGAGAAGGGTATTGAAGTAGAAGCTACAGTAAGCACCTGGTATCTAACCTGCTAAGGTACAAAGGAGCACTACAAGGAAAATTGCTTTTTAGCCGAAAAAGATGTTATCTGCAATTCCTGTTTTGTCTTACTCGTGTCCCTTAGGGAAAAAATGCAAGTGAACCCCACCAAAACCACATTTTCCAGGCCTTCGTGGACTGTTAATTAAAACCACTGTGAATCAGTAGGTGGCAAAAATTAGCACCTACCTTTCCAATTTCAGACGTTTGAGAACTCATGGCAAAAGTCTCAAAGGGCTTAATCTGCTAAACACTGTACAGCAACAGGGAACTCAAGAGGTTGTGGTAACTGCACAACAAACTGGCAGCCATTTATTTTCTCAAACCTCACAACACCTTTGTGGAAGCTAAAGGCCCACACAGGGAGATCAGTGTGACACACATGCAGCAGAGCCCACCTGATTCTCAGCCATGGAGGCACAGACCTACCTATGCAAATCTCAGCTGACTTAAAGGAGTGAAAACTTATTGCAGTAGAAGCAGAAAAATAATTTAATCCAATCTTTCACATAAAGGAAGCTTAAAAATCCAAAATCCTCAAACCCATCTCATATTCCCTACCAGAACAGTTAACCTGCAAGAAATGTAATCTGCCAAATAGCATGTAATTAAATACATGAAGAAACAAAGAAAAAGGCCTTTGGATGCCACCTTTCCTCTGACTAATGAAAAGAAATTATAACTATTTCAAAGTTCTGGGAATTTAGTATTGCACTCCCTCGCAGAGGTTTTAATTAAGAGTCTGACAAACTGACCTTTAACAAAAGTGGACAGTGCTGAAGGTAATTCTTGCCTTCTGCAGTCTCTACCATCCATGACTCAAAGTAAAATCTCATGTTGCCTGATAGGAAGGGATATAGCCCAGGATCCACAGGCACAAGAAACCAGCAGACACACAAATGCAGAAAAAAACATCAAAGACTCCAAGTGACTTTGCTGAATTATTACAGTTGTTTCCTAACAGCCTGAATAATCCCTAAGTGCAAAACTTTGACTTAAGCAGCAGACACAAAACTTGTGGCTGCACAGAGAATGCTTTTAGTGGGATGAATGGACTTTGGTACCTCAGCAGGACCAAAGTGCAAATTCATCCACACAGATGCACACACTGGACTATGATACTCTGTCAATGGTAAAAAACACAGCACAGAAGCACAAAGTTTACAAGCAAAAGATTCCACAAAGAACACTGAACATCAGTATCTGGAAATTTATGTTGTAGTTTAAATAAATATTAAAACTCATGCAACTGAGAAACTCATCAGAGAACTCTTTAGGATACTTGTTTCTCTAAGGGAACTCATGATTTAGATCAGAGCATTGCAAACAGGTCACCTGCTAGTGAACATAGTCCTGAAAGTAACTTTGTCCTCTGTGCTAATTTTTCATGAAATCTGCACTAATACAGGACAAAGAAAGATGTGATTCGGTAGCAACCAAGTGGTGAGGTATTGCTGGAGTGATGATCTTGCTTCTTACCTGAGGCCAAGCTGCAAAATTACTTATCAGACTCAGAGAAGGACATCAGCTAGCACACAAGGATCTCAAGTAACAGCAGCTGGTGGGGTAGCAGTATGAGCAGCTTCATTTCCAGGATCAAAGTCCAGTCAATGATGAAGCACATTCCTTTGTCTATTCAATACCCATCATCTCTTTTAGACCAATTGCCTGCATAGTCCCAAATTAGTCTGAGCTGGCAGTGCTTCCTGAGAGCATCAGGAAATGAAGATTCAAGTCCTTGGAGATCCTAGAAGCACACAGACATCTCTGGGAAAGCCACGAGCCCCGGCTGCAAGGCTTCTCATGCTGCACTAGCTCGAAATGCCTTCAGACAGCAACCCTTGGAGACTCCAGGGGACTCAAAAAAAGACACTTGAGCCTTGTACGAGAAACAGTGCACGAGCCTGAGCTTCCCACATCTCTGTGCTTGGCTCCTCCTGGTGCCAATAAGGCTCAGGAATTCTGTCTGCAAACCACCACACAGGCAAACCACAGTTGTACCCCTGTCCTGCATCTATGGGTGACAGTAATCCACTGACAACAGCAAGGTCACCTGCTTCAGTTCCATGGTAACGCAGATGCCTTCGCCCATTACACCAAGAGAAAACCTCAGGTTCCTTTAGAACACAACCAATGCACAGAATGAAGGTTTATCTACTATATAAAGCTCAGAACAATTAGCAAATACAATGCAATCACTCTAATCGCACGACTTGGCTATACGTGCACATTTACCACGAAAAAGGTACTAATTTAAACCCTCTTCTCATTTTTGTTGACTATGAAACATTCCTCTGAGTGCAAGAGAAGCTGTTAATAAGCACAGGCATCACGAATCATTTCATGGTCACTGACTCCAGCACAGAAAACTCCTACACAGAAGCGTGGCGTGGGACTTGTGTTGTACAGGAAAGAGTTTCTCTCCTGCAAATTAACTTTGTCAGCACACCAAATTAAAAAAAAAAAAAAAAAGAAAAAAAAAAAAAAAAACCACCCAAAACTTTAAGTATTAAATCATCTAGTGACTTAGGGAATGAACAGAATGTTTTCAAAACTCAAACTGAAGGCATCTGTATTTTAATTACAGCACCAAAAACTGCAAGGTACTTGTCTCCACACACATTTTTTTCATTCATCTTCAGAGATGGCTGCATACAGAGTATTAGTTTCATAGTATAAATCTACTCCCATGTACATTCCCAAAATAATTTGCATGTATTACTAATAAACAAACACACACACACACAAGTTTTCAGGCCGCCCACAGACATGAGAGACAAAAAGAGGATTTGTCACTTTTGCTTCTGGGATTGTAACTAAAATTCCTTCAACTTTTAATACAGGGAAAACAATGCAAGAGCAGCATGAGCTTTGGCACCATACATTTAACACAATGCTCAGTTGACAAAATTTTTAAAAATGTGCAAATAGATCCTGTTGCTACATAGCTGATTTCCCATATGACAGCTAACAAAGGCTAAACAGAACCTTAGCGACAATACATTTTTCTGTGTTACACTCAATGAGCTCAGTTGTGTTGCTGTCAGCCAATAAAATTGACTTTTATACTGAGTCACTACAGATGAAAAACAGCTCCATTACAGAAGGGTGACAAATTCTTGCCTTGAGAAGCAACAGTGACATGACGACAGTGGCAACGCTCACATCATCTTTGCATAAAATACAGTTGGCACTTCTACTTCACTATTACACATCTGCACTGTGATGCATCCTCCACAGTCAGTCTGAGCCTTAATTTTAATTTCATCCCCCAAAGACCAGTGCTATGGCATGAAATGTCCTGATTTTCAAAAAAAACCCTATTTTTTGGTCATGAATCCTTGGCATAATATGTCCAGTAGGAATTCTCTGCAGCCACATGCTTGTCAGCAAGGGGTATGGGGTGGGGGAGGAAATAAACACATTGGTGCTGTCCTAAGACACAGTCAAAACCCCATTCTCAGAATTGGAAACAAGCATAACAAAAAGGCCTGAGAATGATCCAGATAAATACTGAACTCAGCCCAAAAGTGACTACAAATTACTTTTTAACTTGACTCCATAGAAAGGTGGCATAACAAACATTTCGGGAAATCACAAGAGCAACTGCACTCTTAACTTGGGCATGAAGAATAAGCAAATCCCCATGGTCAGCATTATCAGTCAGATTAAGGTGTCATATAAATCAGGATGTAAGGAGAATTCCCTTAATTTCCAAAAGAAACAAGATTTTAGTCCAGTCCAGACTTGCAATGCTAATAAAGAGATTTCTTTCAATATTTTGAACATATAAAAAAGAGACTTGGAGGAGAGATGGTGAGAAACTTTTCAAATCTGATGGATTCAAGACTGGGGTGATACTGGTGGTATCTCAAACCTCAGAGATACCACACTGGGTGTCTTTGTGTAATAATCCATTACTGCCCATGGCTTTCATAATCAAGCTTTGAAGTCTACTTCATATTTCTTACACTTTTACAATATATTATACCTTGGCACATGAGTGAACACAATTACATTTGTGCCCTGATACTAAGAAGGTTTCAACCCAAGAACAGACATTACCATCAATTTGCCCTTCCCAACAGCTATGACAGGAGGTAATTTGAAAAGTAGTATGGGGATTAGCAGATCATATTGAATAAATACACTAGGCTGACTTGCTGTAGAAACAGAATTGTTTAGGTTGGAAAACACGCTTAAAATCAAGTTGAATCGATACCCCAACATTGCAACATCCACCACTGAACCATGTCCCTAAGCATCACATCTATGTATCTTGGAAATAATTCCAGGTATGGCTGACTGCCCTTCTTCCCCTTCCACAAGCCTGTCCCAGTACTTGACAACCCTTTCAGTTTATTTTTCCCAATATCTAATCTAAATCTCCTCTGGTGCAACTTCAGGTGATTTCCTCTCCTCCTATCAATTGTTACCTGCAATAAGGTCCCCACCCAGCTTCCTTTTCTCCAGGCTAAACCACCCCCAGCTCCCTCAGCTGTTCCTCAGACCTGTGCTCCAGGCCCTTCCCCAGCTCCACTGCCCTCCTCTGGGCTCGCTCCAGCCCCTCAGTGACTTTCCTTAGTGAGGGGCCCAGAACAGGACACGGCACTCAAGGTGTGGCCTCAACAAGTACAGGGGGACAATCCCTGCCCTGCTCCTGCTGGCCACACTGTTGCTGATCCAAGCCAGGATGCCACTGGCTTTCTTGGCCACCTTGGCACAGCTGGCTCATGTTCAGCGGCTGTTGAACACCTCCAGGTCCTTTTCTGCCGGGAAATGTTCCGGCCACTCTGCTGCCAACCCACAGTGCCACATGAGGGTGTTGTCATCCAAGAGCAGGACCTGGCACTTCCTTGCCCTGAAGAATTCTGCTTTATACTGACAAATAAATTACAGATCCTTTTGCTATGCTACCCGGGGGTGAATGAAAAATTTATGAACCAACATATTAACAAATTAAACCCTTTTTTTTTATCTCCTTAAATTGAATCATTAATCATCTTCAGCTTCTGTTCTGGCAGAACAGATGTGGCCATTTGTCACCGAGGACAAACTGCAAAGGCTTTTGATATGGAGTAGAATATCCTACCTGGAACAACTTCAAAAAGGAACTTTCCTGGACTTTCTTCATTGCAGGGATGCTCAATTACCCTGTTGCCAGGCAGAAAGATGGTACCCTAAAGAAAAAAGTAAAAACAAACATGGGATTAAAACTGCTACCATACTTCTGACAGACTAATGCTGCTTCTTTTTGGACTGGGTTAAACATGAATTTTTCACTGCAAACCCCCGATCAGCTGATTTCCAAAGTGAGATTGAGGAGGGATTATCCCAAAAGCCATCACAGATCCCTTTAATTAACTAAGGTATTTGATAACGGCTTTAAGTTATTTTTAGTCTCTTGGGTATTTGATACCATGCAGAGTTCTGTACTTATCACATATAGTCATCCCACTGTTCTGCAGGGAAAAATACTTAAAAGCAAGGGTTAGTGAAGAGCTAGGAAGTTGCATGTGGGACACAGGTGAAATCAACAGCCAGGCTTCTTGGCTGAAGCCAAAGGGGTTGTGGACAGAAGAGCACCCTCAGTTTGTGGGGTGCATATCCAGTTCCTGCTCTGGACCCTTTTCCCATAGCATCCCAGGAAAGAAATACAGAGAAAACATCTCACTTTCACTCAGTGCCAGTCAGGTTGCTGGTGCTAAGCCTCAGCAGGCACAGAGAGAGTCCTGTCCAGAGATGTGTTTGCTACAGGCAGAGAGATAGATGTAAGAAAATCTCTGTGATTGGCATTGAAAGCCTTTATTACAACTTTACTACCTTGGGAGAACAGGTGGGGAATTTTATCTGTGCATACTTCTAGTAACACCTGAAGACAAAATCAACCCCTGCAACCCTCAAAACATTTCCGGGGCTGTGTTGAAGACACAGCTTATTCCCTTCCCTGTGGTCTGCTGACACATGGCATGGATTGACCACCCCTCTCCTCTGAGAGCTCTTTTTCATTTTTAGAAATTACAGCTCCTCCTGGTACTATTTCAACCTCATCCAGCAGACACTGCTCTGTGAAATTATGCTGGGATGACTGTCCAGGGAAAAATTTTCAGAGCAGCATCCTAGGAATTGTATTAGATATAAGCTGTCCACCACAGTTAATGGGAGATAACACCTACTTAGTAATATTCTCCAACTATGGACTAATGGGGCCCCCATGTCCAAAGTAAACAACTTACATAAGTTACACATCTGAAACATGGAATACCTCTATAAATAAAGTCCCTAACCCCTGACAGATCATTGAGTCCAACATGGAGCAGAATTTTCCATAGCATTTTCCATTTCCATGAGGAAAAACATGAATTTTGCTATCACTAATCATTGCTATAACCTGGAACCTTTGTTACGAACAGAACCATTTGCAACTATTGGGAAGTCCAGACAAGTAGAATCACTACAGTCTTCTCACAACAGAATCCTTACAAACTAACATGAAAAAGTCACCTGAAGGAAGAGGTAACAAATGTTTCACAAAACCAGTATTTGTACCAGCTGATGTAGAGCCAGAGCTCTATACCAACTTGTCAGTGCTGTGTGCCAGCAAGAACTCTCATTCCTGTTATCACAGGAAAGCAAAGAGAGCGTGCACAGGGATTTCATCAGAACATACAAAATCACCTCCATTAAACACTATAATGCTTGTTGCTGAAAGCAGATGAAACAGCACAGCCTGCTGCTGAGGTGGTACAAGCAGCAGGTATCAGCAGTTGTGAGCAGATGTCCCCCCTCACTGCATACACAGATGTGTCACAAGCATTAAGTGCCTTGGTCCAGTAGCTCAAATCAGAGCTACCTTCCTACGTTGATGCCACAAGCAGCAGCTGTTAATAGATGTCACACTGCAAAGTCTCCTGTGAAATACCTTATTAGGCAAGCAAAATTTATAAACAAAAATTTTTATATGAACAGGAAAATGTAAGTCACAATACAGTTCAAATTCTCATATTAACACCTAAAGAAAAAACAGGAAATCTAAGGAACACATTTTTTCTGAGACTTATGGGAGACCAGGAATAAGGTTCTCTAAAAGACATTTTAACTACATGTATTTTTGTCCCATGTAACAGATCATTAAGACTGGTTACTATTAAGATATAACTTTCTTGCCCACTTTCAGATTGAACTGATTTTAGCCAGAAGAAGCTCCAACCAGCACTCTGGATGAACAGATACTCTTCGTGCCAAAGTCTGACTGTCTCAGGAGCTTGCATCACTGAGGGCATACAAAATATTCAAGCAAATCATAGGTCTTGCTATTCAATTAAACAAAAATACAAAATTAACGAGACCTGGCCTACAGCACTGTAAACGAAAATCAATCCATGAGACAGTAAATGAAAACTGCATTCAACTTTGCTGTCAACTCAATAGCAACAGGCACACTGCAGACTCATTACAGTGTGATGTTTTTTGATTCTTTGATGCAAAACACTTTTACCATTTAAGGGATCTCTCTTAACAACAGATTTTTGAGAACACAGAAACAAAATAATTATATTTATAACCCTATCAGCTCCATTTCATAGATGAGACCTATTCCATCCAGGAAAATGTAAAGCCTAAAGCCACATACAGTCACTAAGTTAATAGGAAGAGAAACCAGACAGTAACACCATACAGAATATTGCAGTAATTGAAAAAGAAAATGTCCTCAAGTGATGATTTTATTTCACTATTTCCAGAAGTACTACTGCAAACATAAGTACATATGAAATACTTCAATATACATATGTGAGAGATTTTTTTTAATTAAAAAAATAGCTTTTGTTCGTGCTACATGCACCTGGGCACTCAACTCTGGTGGAAAAAGCACCAAGAGAGCGATCACAGCTCTCTCACTTCCCATTCTGTCTGCCTTCACCACAGAGCAACACTTCCCCCTTGCTAAATTTTGTAGTTGTCTACAAAACTGTCTTGAGGCTGTCTGGAGTGTCCCTCTGCTGAACTTCTCAGCAGCTGATGCCCAGGGAACACATCTGTACTGTAACAAAGCCATGGCTGCAGGGTGTCTGATATAAATGGGATCCCCAGAACACTGCTCATCCCCTGCTCAATTGCCTTTCTGGGCCCTTCATGTGCAACATTATGCCCATCCTTACAGCCTGGATAGTCCCAAGTGTAGGGACTATCAGTCCATCGCAAAGCCTCAACAAGTTCAAGCTCTGCTTTCTGCCTTGAGTATCTAGTTCCAGGGGGAAGTAAGAGAAAACCGACTACATAGCCTTAGACACCTAACAAGACAGTAATTTGCATACGAAAGAGGAAGGTGATTTCCAGAGGAAATACACGTTTTGACTTTCGTGTCAGTGCATATGTGCATACAAATGTTCCATAAGAAACAGCTTCACATCAAAGTCTTCAGCTAATTCAAATTATCTTAAAAAATCTCAACCCAAGACTGCAGACAGGACCAGATTAATATTTTGCTTTCAAATAAAAAAAACAACAACCAAACAAAACAGAATGGTGCCAGCAGGAATCAAGACATACAGTCTACAGAAATACAGGAAAAAGGGAAGTGGGGGGAAAACATGGCCCTGCCCCAAGTCCCTCCTGGCTCCCACTGCCATCCTATTTGTAGGCTGTGCCTCCATAAGGTCAGCAGTGTTTTGCAGAGCGCCTGCTGTGGTATGCCCAAGTTGGTTTTCCATTTCCAACACTTCTGTCCTTACCAGGGCAGTTCTGCTTCTCTAGCTAAGCATTTAGGATGACTCACAGCATGCAGGAGAAATTTTTATTGCTCAAGAAGCATTGGCCTTAACTGAATATCAAGCCCACTTTCAAAGAAGATTCTCACACGCATGGATTTTTCTATAGCACACTGTTGCTTCAAACCAAAGATCTCCTAAATAGCAGAGCAACATGTTTGTTGAAATCAAAAATGGGCACATAGGAAGCGTTTAACTTGAGGAAAAATACTGCTCCGTTAACTAAGTGCTTGATAAAATACTGTAGTGCAGCAAGAATGACATCAATCTACTTTGGATTAGTCTCACAGCATGATCCAGTCTTGCTCAAATAGATGTTTTATCCCATGCTGGTCCCCTGAAACATTTTCAGCACCATTCAGCAGCTGAACTTCAGGCGGAAGCACGGAAGAGGAGACAGGATGGCCACTGCACAAGTGCCTCATGAGGAGCAGCTGACAGATGGCATTTCTGTTTGCATGCTCCGTGTAACACACTGCACCAGGGAAGCGACCCTGTGCCTCCTGCCAGCTCTGCTCCATTACATTTCCCTAGGTACACTCTCCCCTGCCTTATTTAAACTTGTTTTTTTGAAGCAGTTTTACCATCTTGTCCAAGAGATAGCAGGTTTTACCCAAGAAAGCTTATGATGCAAGGAATTCCAACACTTTGAACATGCTGATGCAAATGTGAAGACAAATACATTATCTTAAATGTCTCTGGATGGATTTTACTCAAAAAGCACATAGAGACATGAGGCAATTAAGTGCTTTCTTGCCAAAATAATGTTTTCAGGTTTTATCCTAATACACTTCCCCAGGACTATTTGCTTGCTGCAGTTTGTCCTGCTACCCCTTCAAAAAGGATGAGAAGTAGAGAGTAGCAGCAGTTATATCAGATGTTCTTCTTGCCCCTTCAGCTTTGATTATTTATCAAAGAACACTAAACTCTACTTGGACTTTCAAATTAGGTGCTGCATTTACAAATCTGGTTTTGTGGTTTCATAGAAAACTCATCCCATCAGCTTTAGGAAGGAGGAAGGTCATCAGCCAGGAAGGAGGCAGCTGATGGAGGGGATGAAGAGGCAGAAGGGATCTTTGAGTACTTTGTCTTCTGTATGACTCACAGCCACATCCAACACAGAAGTGTTTTGTGGTTTCTTTTATCACTGTTGCTGTTTCTGGGAAGTCTGGGCTGTCAAACTTGGGAACAACAGTGGACTTCAGCTCAGATGGCATCTTAAACTGAAAAATACTACTTTTAGTGAGTAATACTTTCAACATCACTAGTATTTACAAGGTCACCACCAGAAAGGCATCTACTGTATTTCACAGAGAAGCCTGTTAATCAATGTAAATTAGGTAACATACGTGATACATATGCACAAGGATATTTCTATATGTATTATAGATGTGTCCTGTGAATTTATAAATCAGTGATGCATAGGAAAGAAGGAGAAAACATGCAAGTTGTTATCAGTTATTTATAAATTCTTGTTCCTCGCATTGCTGTTTCTGCTTTTAAGCTACCACAGAAATCTATCTCAAGTTGAAATGAGCCCTTTGCACTGTCAGGAGCCTACAGACATGAGGTCAGGAGGAAGATTTACAGCAGAGAAAGAAATCTACTTCCACTGAGGTCACTAATGAATGAAACCTGCACTATGCTCACCAAAAGCAGTTTGACTGCAGTGGTTTTTTTAAAAATTCAACTCTGCTTTTGCCATTACAATTCATTTCCAAGATCCAGTGAAATCTCTCCCTGCAAAAGGGCACAGCAACTCTGAAAGCCAGCCCTTTTATCTGACTGCCTCTGCAGGGATACCTGTAATTCAAACTGGGCCTGAGCAAGTTCTCCAGCTGGCTCCAAACCCCAGGTCAGTGCAGATTTTTAAAATTTTTATCATAAGAATGGATTTTTATACCACTTAAGGAAACAAAGCATTGGAAGAAGTACATTTACTGCAGGAGGTGATACACTCCTTGGCTTGTAGTTACTGCAGCAATTTACAGTTTTGCAATATGTACAAGGAGAAAACAATGGCTGGGGGTGACTTCAGATTTTAGGGGCTAATAATGCCAGGAATGAAGAGAAGGAAAGAAATTACAACAAAAAAAAAAAAAAAAAAAAAAAAAAAAAAAAAAAAAAAAAAAAAACAGGATTGGTTAGATGAAATTAAGCCATTACACAGCATACATTTTTCTGGCATAAATGTCTGTCTGCATTTGACATTTTCTTGTCCCACTAAGTTAACACATTTCTAGAATTTGTTTCTTTTGAAGAATGAGAACTATTGTTTAGTTCTCAGAAACTCTGCAAACAGGAGTCTAGAGAGATGTTTTTTTTCCTTTAGCTAAAGCAATGTTCAAATCTACCCGGATAGCTTAATATTAAAAAAAAAAAGTAAATTCTTTCCTGTGGTGGCAAATACCATCTATACTGTTTGCCTGATACAAAGCACCAAAACATTTATTCTGACAAGAGAGACTGAGCTGACAGTTTCATTACTATGTGATCACAGTTTCTTTAGAGATTCTTCTCCTTCTCTCCTGCCAGACATTTCACTTAATGGTTGAGCGCTTCTCTGCTTGAGAGAAACTTCTTTCCTCAAGAATGAAGCAACCTTGGCTTGAGCAGCCACTAGGCAAAAAAACTCCTTCATTTATCCCATAAGAGGGACAATTAAGGGAGCAAGCTCATGCCAAGTTCAGGTATTGACAGCACAAAAAATTAAGTTTGCCTAAACCCAAAAGCTACATCCATATTGCATGCCTATGACTTTGATTTCTCTTGTAAGGGCAAGAGAGAAGAAACAGCTATGGTGAGACTGAGCTCAGGTAAGAGAAGAGGATAGATCAGGATGTTCAGGGGCAGGAGGTGCTTTCCTGTGGAACCCACTGTGCAGATGCCATATTCCTCACAGAAACGTCCCTTGGTATTTTCCAAAGGCAAAAAAAAATCATAAGATGCATAAATAAATTCAGAGAGTGCACTGAGTTTAAGAACTCATGAACACGAGCTGAGATCATTCTTACATGCATGTATGGAAGTTTTGATACAATGAGGCTTCGCAACAGTCACTAAATTTTGATCAACACCCAAAAATGGAACTGGGTACTACTGAATTTTTAGAGATTTTTTACTAGAGGAAAAACACTTCTGAGAGATCTGGTCAGTAAGAAATTCAGCTTTTAATTAGATAAAACTACTTTCCAAGATAAAACACCAATAAAGCACCAGAACACAAAGGACCAAGTCTTGATTTACAAACCTCTTCTGCAAAGGAAATTCACCAACTTCCAGTCCTGAGAACATCTAGGTCAAAACAATGCAATTATTCCCCAAAAGGATAATGTTTGACAAGGGGAAAATTTCAAATATGACCTCTCATTTATATACAAAGCTCTCCAGTGACAGCATGGACAGATACAGCAACACTGTGAGAGAGACTCTGACCTGTTTAGAAGTCTGGTTGACATGAGTCCCCTGGGAGACATTCCTGAAGGGCAAAAGAGTCCAGGAGAGCTGGATATTTTTCAAGGAGGAAATCTTTAAGATGCAGAAGCAGGCTGTCCCCATGTGCCAAAAGACAAGCTGGGGAAGAAGACCACCAGCCTGGGTGAACAGAGAGCTTTGGCAGAGAGGGAAAAAGGAGAGTTTATGATCTTTGGAAGTAGGGGCAGGCAACTCAGGAGGACTACAAGGATGTAGTGAGATTATGCAGAGAACAAATTAGACGGCCCAAAACTCAACTAGAACTTAATCTGGCTACTGCTGTAAAAGACAACAGAAGTGACTATAAATCTCCACCCTTTACTGGACGTGGGGTAAAACGTAGTGACAAAGGATGAAGAAAAGGCTGATGTAGTCAATCCCTTCTTTGGGATCAGAACCAGCCAGCATGGATTTATGAAAGGCAGGTCAGCTAACTTGATTTCCCTCTATTAAAAGGAGACCTCCTTAATGCATGAGGAAAGAGCTGTGGGTGTTTATCTAAGACATGAATAAAACCTTTGACACACGCTCCCACAACATTCTCCTGGAGAAACTGGCTGCTCCTGGCTTGGATGGGGGCTCTCTATGCTGGGTTAAAAAACTGCCTGGATGGCTGGGCACAGAGAATGGTGTAAATGGATTTAAATCCAGCTGGCAGATGGCTACAAGTGGTGCTTATCTGCTGGAGAGTAGGAAGACTCTGAAGCAGAATCTGAACAGGCTGGATCTGTGGGACAAGGCCAACTCTTAGATTTTTTCCAGGGAACCTGGGCCAACTGTCCCACCTTGGACAATTAATTCCATGTCAATGTGTAGTAAAGGCTGAAGTTGCTGCAGATTGCCCAAAAATTACACATAAAATGCAACCTTTGCAGCATAATAAAGATGGCAGAGAGACATGGAAATGGGACCACAATTCCACAGAAACTGGGTTTTTTTCCTGTACAAATATTCTTGTCAGCTTTTGTCTAGCAGGAAAATTCCAGGGAAATCTGCCTAACTTATATAAGTTATTATCTTGCCGTTTTTTATGGGAAGAAAAAATTCAGTTTCACATGGAAAAATTTCAGATGTTAATGGCAAGGGTTATCTTTGTTTTGCAAGGTTTTTTAATCACTATACTGCCTGTTGGTTTAACCTCTATACATTGTTTATATCTAATCAATATAGTAAATTTTTTATGAGCACAGCTTAAAAAGTGCTACTACACTACAAATAGCGCAATCACACAGAATAATAGCTCATTCAGCTTTCTAGCATCTGTGCAGGATACTCTGTTGGTCCTTGTTTAACACCTTGCATTAAGTAGCAGTGATCCTATCTGAGGGGAAGACTAGGGTCATGTCTTTTGTGCTACCTACACAAAATAGGTGCCACCTACACAATTAACACAACTGGAAAATTTGGGTTCCCTGATTACAAATTACTTCTCCTACATTACCATTTGTGTGCAGTAGGTATTTCCACATTTTAGTTCAGCATCTTCATTAGTTTCATTCATTCTGTGATACTGTTTCCAAGTTGAAACTGGAGTTCTTGGATAGTTTCATCTTTATAATGGACCTGAATCACACACTTTTATAGCTTTTGCATGAGATTTTGCTGTTTATTATTAGTTATTAGTCTTATTAGTAACATGTTCTTTGAGGACAAGGCTTGAATTACAAACCAGCTAAAAAAAGGTGCCAAATAATCCCCAGTTTAAATAACCACAAAATCAAGGCAGGTTAGTAGGAGTTAGTTTAGGTCAAGTCAAGTACCAGTGAATCAGTGCAGTTATCCAGAATACATGCACATTTCTGCAATTCTGCTTGCACAAGTTAGGGTGATGGTTTTTGTAGTCTGAGGCTCCTAGGCCTGAAGTTTCTGAGTTTCTAGACTCAGTTTCTTTGTGATGTTTTGGTTCAGGAAGACCTTGTGTTCTCACAGGCTTGGCATAAACATCACAAGTGTTATTGTAACAAGAGTGATGTTTTGGATTCCTTTCTGTGGGATGGACTTTTCTCCGTCTTTCAGTTTTGGGCCACTGGGATGAAGAGTTCTGGCACTCTTCTGACCAATGAGATGGCCTGCTCAAGAAGCTATATAAAGGGGTCAGTCTTTGAATAAGGAGGAGTCAGATGAAGTTTTTATAAAATGAGGTCTCATGTCGTTTGTTCATCACCCACAGCGACAGGTTTTTTGTGTACATATGATTTCTTCATAACCTTCAAGTGGCACAGTGTGCATTCAGAACTATTTCCAGCTGTGGCAAGTTGTTGACATCAGTTCAACTCCATGAACTGATGCAGACCACAAAACCAACCTAGGGTAAGGCAACAACCACTCAAGGACCACCACAAACGATTCCTGTCAGTGCTAGTTTTAACTGAACTATTGTTTCCCCTTGGATATCTCTTTGGATAATGGTTTGTTACTCCAGGAGGAATTTACCAGGTGCATGAATAAAATCACACAGTCATAGGATAACAGGCTAGAAAGTGCCATATTCAAAAGATAACCATGGGAAAAAAAGTCCAATTTTCCATCTTTTATCTCAGCAGTTTGGCTGTAAGGACACAATGACACACCACACCAAAGCCAAAGCTGAGCCACAGCTCACATTCATCCCTCTGAATGCAGAAGTTTCCAGAAGGACTTGCTCCTGCACCTTACCAAGGTCTACAGGGCCTCTCCATTAAATTAGAGATATCTTTTAAAAACAGCTAGCATTTTTCAAAACTATGCTGTTTCAAAATAGCACTTATCTCACTGAGAATAAGTAAGAATCTCATAATCTACATTTTTACACTGTTCTCTGAATATCACCACCCAAAGGTATTTTACAACATTCTGGAAAGGTACAGCAAGAATAATAGACTAATTGGGCTTCCTATATCTTTTTTTAAAATTTTACAGACTTAAATATCAAACCATCATGTATCTGTTTTTCCACAAGACAGTGTGACAAGCTTTCTGCAAACCTGTTGAGGGGGGTGTATCTTGCAGAGTGCCAGACAGTCTGGAGTAAAAATGGATTCAGGGTGACTGGAGGCCAGCATTATTAACTGCACTCCAGCAGCTGCTCTGTTCCAACCATATTAATATAAATACCTCAGATTCCATGTTGCTATTTTAATAAGTTATCAAAATATAAATGACCATGAAGGCCTTCACGGTCTGCAGGAGAAAGTGCAAAAGCCTTTACAAAAGCAAGAGGACAAAACACAGTTTGTGGAAGAGGAGAAACCAAGCAGTGTTTACACAGCAGGTGAACAGAAACAAAGCTCCAGGTTTTCTGGCAAACACAGGAATATTTTGGCCTCTGAACTGCTCCCTGCCTGGAGTTATTGTTGAAAAGAGGCCTTTCTTCCAACTATTAAGAAAATGTAGTTCATACCAGTCATCTGCTGTCAACACTTTGGAATCTCCTTTTTTTTGACAGACAGCTCCAGAAGCTTTAAGCATTTCTAGATGCACTTTATTTCCGTTGCACATTTGTTTTCTCCAAAGTGCAAACATGTCAAATTAGTCAGCCCACCAATCTGCAAGTAAAAACTTTATGTTGGAGCTGAACCAGAAGTGGCCCCATTTTCTGGCATGTTCACAGCTACAGAGCATAGTGACTCCAGCTGGAGCTGGGATCAACATGAGAAACCCAGGTACCAATAGGGACACGGCAAAAAAAAAGAAGTGCACGTCTCAAGTTTATAGTACTTTGTGAAAACTATCACACTGTTTTATCTCTTGGGACCAAAAGTAACAGCCAAAAGAAAACCAGAAAAGCTCCTGAATTCTAATATCCACTTGAGTCACGGGCTTGAGGATGCTTTCACAGGCCACCTTCTGAGGCCAGAATACACAATGAAGATAATCCATTACATTTCATTACTATTTTTAAAGGGTATAATTTTACAAAGTCAGTGCTGCTACCAATTGCTGTTACTGATCGTGCTCCCAACTTTGCTCATGTACCTTACAAATCTCTACACAGCTTTCTCCTTCACTACTCCAGCTCCTTACCCACTGCTTTTACTTCTTCTAGGTCCCTTCTGCCCTTCTGCAACATCAGTGAGCTTCGGTCTGGTCACTGCATAGCTTAAAAGCTGAGTACTGTTTAATCAGCCAAAAATGTTTTCCACATCCACAGTATATCAAAGTCAATCAAGGACCTACACAGTGAGCATCCAGTATGCTTCTGGATGGAAAAAAAAGGTGGGAATTTACTGAAGAGCATGGGAAAACGCATTGTGTTGGGGTTTCTCAGAGGAGGTTCTGAGGAGACCTTCTAGGAACACTGCAATACCTAAAGAGGGTCTACAAGAGGGATGGAGAAAGACTTGTGAATACTTTTCTCACCTGCTGCAGAAAAATCTCCAACAACCTGTGTCTTAGTGGTCCTAATGCACTCAAAGGCTTTCTCTCACACACACACATGGAAGCATAACATCCTGGTGCATTTTTGGTTTACTCTGAGAAACATCATCTTCCATTTAGAAAATCCAGAGCACCTAATTTCCCATTAATCTAATGACATAACATAAGGCTGGGCATCCTTTGACTCCCAACAACACACAGTTTCCCTGTGGCTTTGGACAAAGGCCCGTCCTCATGGCTGTGCTGCACAAAAGCCACATGTAAGATTTAATGGATTCTTCACTGGTTTGCTGAAATTCTAATTAAAACACCAGAGCAACACCAGAGCTGCTCCACTCAGAAGCCTTTGCTACACGATATCTCAGAGTGCCTGAGATAAGGGAAGTCTCAGCAAAGGAAAGTGACATTAAACTTTTTCTGCGAAATACAGAACAGTTCATTAAAAGCTTTAAGAGGTGGCAGGCTTGGCAGCTCTATTGTGTGCAGGCTCTAGATAGATTTATCATGTCTTTCATTTTAAAACATTTATGTGAACACATTTGCTGAGATAAATTATCTTGTTCATAAAAGCATCCTGATCAAGGCTGCTGTTTGAAGTGTTACATCAATCAAATCATGTTGTAAAAATGTTAGCACCAATTTTGACAAACAGCATCTCATATTTATAGCTTTGGTACTCTCTCCATTAGTTTCCCCTTCCCATTTTGGTATTTTGTACATTTTAGATCTACAATAGCCAAGGAAGTATTGAACACAAACTGGCTGAGTCATTTAAAATGGCTGAACAGATACCTTGGGGAAAGCAGACAGCAGGTACACTGCTGCTGTATCAGAGCAACCCAAAACAACACATCTAGACTCACAGGCAGATTTTGGGAGTTGCATGAGGGACTGAAATGAAGGGCTGCTTTCATGGAAAGGCAAGATTTCAGCCATTCCAAAGCTTTTCATTGAACAGCTGTCCTCAGAAACCTTGGTCTGAAGGGAAAGGAATTACACTGTTAGAGTTTTCATTTTTTTTCAGAAACTGTGTATGCATTCAGATGCACAAAAGCTAGGGTCTCACAATGCAGACCTCATGCATCCAGCTAGGAACCTTTCACAAAGACTTGGTATTTAGCCCTACAAACATTTAAATATATATACTATGAAAATCCAGTCCAACTGAGAGTGCCACTGAGCAACAGCCTAACCTCAAAAGAGAGAAGACCTTCTGATTAAGTTTCTGCCTACATCACCAGAAGTGTCTGAAGTGAGACTCAGAGCTATGCAAAATGAAGCAAATTATCAAGATTTCTACAGCTATGATCCATTGTCAGAGCACCAATCAAGAAGTAGGACCCTGTGGAACACACTTAGCAAAACAGAACAAGAAAGTTCTCCAGCCTGAGAGCTCCACTGAATCGCAAGATGATAAAACATACCGTCAACTCCAGCACAAACAGCAGCAAACTCATTTGAAGCCACAGTATCCACCTATTTTTAGCAGGGTTTATGTTAAGGAACAGAAGTCTTTTCCATAACTCTGAATTAGAAACACATGTCTAAAGCATCTCCTTTTCTATCTCCTGAGTTTTTAATCAATGATCACTCCTGGTCTCTTTTCTCTTTAAAGCAGAGAAGATCATCTGATGTGATGATATTCCACTCTGGGGGACTGAGTAGGTTTTCATTTTGAAACACAAATTTGTACCACAATTTTAATGACCTCCCTCTCAAGTATAAGATAAAGGCTTGCGTTCCCATTTATACAAAGATTTCAAGTTTTCATTGCTAAGAAGAACTGAGGATAAAGAAAATTATTTTCAAACACAAATGGCTTATGATCTAACAAAACCAGAGCAAGTACCAAAGCCTGTAAACATTCACATCCAAAATTCAGTCCACAATCCTTGTCACTGAGTTTAAGGACCTTTTAACTGATACACACCTCTTATAAACCACCCATTCAAGACTTCAGGCATTTCTGACCAAGATGCCTCTTAAATACGAGTGCCAGCCAAACAAATGTCAGTCACCATCAGCCTTGTGCGATTCTCATCCTCTATTATTAAACACAGACAGCTATAGCATCTATCCAAAGGGTAGGTAAGGACACAGCCTCATAGCATAGACACTGCCAGGATTTTGGGGCTTCTGTCCCTCTTCATTATTAATACCATGCAAGTATCAAGGGAACTGCAGTCTGTCCTGGACCTTGCTGTCCTGTGCAATGTCTTTGCTACAAACAGATGTGAATGTAATTCAGAAGATATCAGAACAAGGTATCTTTTAAAATGAGAACTTTTAAAAACTGTTTCTCCTATTCACTATAAATTCCTGAATTTGCTAATCTTAACTTCTTAAATTGAACTACCTTCAACCCCAGTATTGAAAAAGGACTCATTTGATACACCCAAGTGTATAAAGGCAGTGCTGTTGACCTGCTGTATTCCAGTTTCTTGTACTGACCAGTACAGCACCATCTCCATTTCTTCTCTTCTGCACTGTGTTCTGCACAATTGTCAGCTGTTAAAAGAGCGAAACTATTTTATGTGCCTCGTTGTTGATAGAGAATTAAATGTCTTTCTTAAACACAGTTTGGCAAGATTGCTCTCAACACATTTTTACCTTGTTTGGTCTGCTCAAGGAACCTTGGAATGGTTCTTGACGGAGGGAGGTTTGTATCAATGACTCCACAGAAACCAGGGTTCAACCCATTAAAAACAAGTGAGCTTTGCTATTCTAGAACTGGATGCAGCAGGCAGAAGGAGCTTCTTTTCCCACATCACTGACAGTCCAAGCTGGAAAGGGAATGAGAGCAGCTCCAGAAAGCCAGAGTCACTTATGGAAATATTTTTAGATTGCCAACTGCAGAGTAAAGAGGATTCCAGGAATGCAGTTGGAGGTCATTCAGTTTTTCTCTACTACACAAGCCTGGCAAAGAACTAAGAAAGCCTCTTTCTCTAGGAACAAACAAGTTACGTTGTACATGCTGCTTATTCAGCTGCAAATACGGCTTTTATCCCAGAGGTAATGGACTTAGAGAAGGCTATTCTTAAGTACTAATAAGCTAAAAGAACTCAATTATTTTAATTTCAAGACTAATGAGGCTGTTCTGTGAGCAATTCATTCTGCTGCTTCAGGAGCCATGCACACTTGTAGCACATCCAAGTAAATAAAAGGAAGGAAGAAAAAAGTCATCATGACTCGGCCCTTTTAATGGACACAGACCTCCTACAGTGCTGAAATTCCCTCCAAAAAGGAAATCAGGAAGATCATCAAAAGCCCATCACACACATAAAGGCCAAGCTGTAGAAAAGACTGATTATCACACAACTGCTTATCATCCCTAATGGTTTGGAAATTTTTACAGCATTTAGACTGAGTGTGGGTGGAATTGAATTCTCGTTTTCTCAGACCTCTCAATACTGACCTGACCATGATTAGTCTAATGCACAAGTGCTCCTATCTGACAAGATCAAGAGATTATGTGAGATTACAAGGAACAGCACCACTGCTACTAGTATGTCACCTTCACTCTGGGGAATGAGTCCTTGTGAAGACACATCCACTGTATCTTCCTCTGTGGCCACCCACGACTCACTGCCACAACCCTCCTGTCACACCTTTAAACACTTAAAACACACAAGGAGGTTGCTAACCCCTGGAGGACAGGAAATTATTGCTGGTGTTTGAAAGCAAGATGGAAGACAGCCTTCATTTTGTGTGGGGAAGAAAACCCTATCATTTTCTCAATATCTGTGCACTTTCTATATTCTCTTTCTATATTCTACCAAACTCCATCTACCAAATTTGAGTCTTGGCTCAGTCTGGCATTGATGACATGGCCTGTGCTACTGCTAAAACTTCTTAATGCTTTACTGAAAACATGAAACAAACACAGGAAAAAAAATATTAAGACATCATGATTCAGTGCTGCACCTCACGCTTCTGACATCAAAATAAAACTTCCATTTCCCAAGTCACCCTTATTTGATTTGTGCCCCTCTAGCTCCGTCTGGCTGCTCCTCACGTAATGCTAGCCCAGCACACAACACACAGTGTGCTTCTAGATCCCTCCTCTCTCTTTCACCGGGACAAAATGGCTCTCTGAGCCTAATTTGATTTCCTGATAGCTCAGTCGTGACACCTGAAATCCTTCAGCCATTTTTTTCTTTTCCTCATGGCTGTTTACAACACACAGGTGGCAGCCTGTGAAGGATGCCTGCACAGACTGGAGAGCAGAGTGATGGCCACTGGCAGAAATGCACCACCATTCCCTCTCACCTCAACTGCTTCACACAGCCTGGAAACCTTTTCCTACCAACTTTGCTTGGCCTCATTCCCACTCCCATCAATCTTCCCAGCAAAATAAGCAACAATAAAATCCTTTGCAAAGGCCTCAGACTCTAAAGCTACTACTACACAGTCACCATTTTCAGAAATATCTATCTTATCAAGAAATAGTAAAAAGGAAATTCAAATGTCTGAAAGACTCCCTTTCAAGTCCAAGCTACTGCTTGCAGACGACACTGAGCATTTACTAGTTCAGTTTTATACAGAATAATTTCCACATAGTAACGTGCTTTCTTCAAACCAAGAATTTTTTTTCATTATTAATGACTTAACGAGGTATTTGAATTATCTGCTGCAGCATCAGGGCTGAGATGATAAAGCAGTGAAGTGTAGTTTAAGCTTTCAACTTGTCAGAAAAAGGAGCCTCATTTTTTCAGATATTCTGTTTTCACCTGAACACTGAAAACTCATCAACAATGCCTTCACAAGTTATCCCAAATTGCATTTGCACATTCAGGTAAGTAATTTGAAGTAATCAAAAAGCAATCTGACTCCCAATCTAAATGCACAGGCTACTGAGGTAGTCTTTCACAAATCAGTGTAAACACAGTGAGAAATGAGTGCAAGTCTGTGAGAAAACCAGCCTCTGGCATGCAGTAGAAACGGAAGCAAAATCAAAATTGCCTTATAAAAGACAGCAGTTACCTACTAAAATCTACCTGGCAAAACCAGCAGGCATCCTGCAGTCTGCAAACTGTGAGTATTGCCTGAAATCTCCAGTATTATTTCAGGTTACCCCAGCAGAAGTGATCTGACCTGGACAAGTGCCTGTGCTGCCTCAATGCAGGGCAGGGGATCATGTGGAAGAATTCTCCCCTTGTTCTTAACACTTCCTTCTCATCACTGCTCTGTTATCTTGGGAATCCTGCCATGAGCTTCATCATCACTATCAAGGACATCCCTTCTACTCCACTGAGCTTCATTTCATACTGAGGACAATGAATGGTGACTAGTCATCTCTAAACTACTGTGACTGTTACTCTCTCAATCAAGAATTGTTTGGAGCTGTCACCTGCTCACTCATTTTCTGTGTGTTAATCATATGGGACAAGGTAGTAACTTCTGAAAAACTCATGCAGGTGGCTAGCAAAAATCCTGTGGTTAATGCCTGGATGAAATTATTCCATTGAATTCAACAGGGGATGATACACTCCTTAGAGAAATGTTTGGAGGTCACGAAACATTTCAGTATATTTCTGAGAAACTTCCAGTATAAAACAACAGTGAAATTTCTGTTCCATCCTTTTAAGTGATAGGCAACATTTCCATAAAGGTTATGAAGAATTTTAAGGTTGGAATAAATGGCTAATAAATTTTAATGTTAATATTTGTTCCTCTCTTTAAGCAGAAACCAGGCCTCAGTTTCACAATCTGATAAAACAGCACAGCAGCAGTATTTACCTACACAAAAATAGAGAAAAATCCTGTGATAAGAAGTGCTAATACAAGTCTCAGGAAAAGAAGTGGATGGGTTCCTGTACCACACATGCTAACATCACAAAGCCATGTCCCTTTTACTTCAGCATTAAATAAAAAGCATTTTTGCACAATACTCATTATTCTCTGTACGTGCCAAGATGGGAAAATCTACAGGAACTAAAGACTCGCCAGCCTCTAATAACACAGCACTAATATCTATCAAACCATGCATAATGAGAAGAGGCTCAGTTTAATTTATGACATAGGCTTAGACTAGAAGAGCACATATTTCCACAAATGACTGGATACATTTGGCAAAGAAAGGGATCTGGCACTGCTCCATTACATTCATGTGATTTTTCCCAGCCCATTTACCTCATATGATACTGGCAGAGTCAGTCACTCAGCCACCAATAAAGTTAGGAGGCAAAAACCAGAGCAGATGGGCCTCACCTGATGCAAGTGACTGCATTCATCCCACTATATTATGCAATCCCTACAGATGTCATCTCTTAGAAAAACACTTCGCATAATTGTCCATATGCAAATACTTGATACATGTATTATTTCACTGTGTCACCAGCTCCCTCCACGAGACAGTGTGTAAGGTCCAATGTAATTTACCATCACGCTCTGTGGTAAAATATAATTTCTCATCTCATAGAAAGTCATAAAAAGTCCTTCATTTTTACTGCCCCACAGCTAACAGGGCCCTTACTCACTTATTTCAAGACAGAGCAGTTAATGTTTCAAGAAATTAAAAATTACAGCTTTACACTAAGTTTTCTTTTCCGTTAACCCCATACAAAGCCTAAGGTTCCCTCCTGCGGGTAAGTGAAGAAAGCAATGGAGACCAAAGAAACAATCATCAGACAGGAAAGTATTCTAGTGAAGAGCTACAAAACCTGTAATGCAAATTGGCAGATTGCTGCCAGCTGTGCTTACATCCAATTTACTGCTCATTAAGAAAGAATATAGAAAGCATCTTACTCATCCTTAAAATGGTTACAGCTCTCCTCAAGGGTGGCTGGCACAGAACTGTCATCACCAGCAGCCACCCTATCACGCTGTGCAAGAGGGTATTACCCCAAAGCACCAGCTCGCCCCATTTGTTTTCCCCAGCTCTGGCAGACTGACCAACCCATTCAGAACACACTGAAGTCAACACAAAGATGTCAACAAAGCACATCCAAGCTCTCAACATTCAGATCGGTGTGCTCTTAAGCAAGTTTAGAAAGGCCATTTCCACCACAGCTGGTAAGAGCCAGGCTGCAATGAATAATTACCATTTTCACGGAGTCTTTATGTGACACACTGCCCCCATTCTCTGAGCCACAGGGAGCTCAACCCTCTTTGTCCCTTACAAAACATACTCCTTGGGTTAAAACGACACTTTTCTTCTAGCAAACTAAGTATTAGGAAACTAACTAAACTAAGTATCCCCAAGTTCTTCCATGAGAATAAAAAATCTTCATTGCCCTGCTCATTTTCACAGGGTTGCTTACGCATGCAAGTGCTCAATGCATGAAACTTCTCATTCCTTCTTCTGAAGGAATGTTTCCTCTATTTTCCACTAAAAGGCAGGCCTTGAGCAGACAACAACAAAAATGTAATTTCCAGAACCCACTATAAAACACTGCTAAAAAAAAAACCCCAGGTATATTTATTTGTCTACCTTGCTGAAGACAGCCTGGCATTTGCAATTTCTCATGAAATGACAATCCTAACCTTGGTGAAAAATCAGTGTCTCAGCTTTTATAACATCAGTGACTTAGTGACCTATTTTTTCTATTTATGCATCTGACAGTTTTGAAGAGCTCTTACCTTATTTAAGATGAGTTTTAGCATGCCCCTTACAGAGTCCGTGGTTTTGTGTTAAAAAAAAACATTGCCACACACAGTGCATGAATGTGTGCATCCTACTGTTCATGTAATCTAAAAATAAAACTAAATCAGTGATCAATTCCATCTAATTATTTTTCTAATATTCTACAAGCCCCTCACAAATGTCTGTGTAATTTCAAAATATTAAATACAATTGAATCTTCTTTTCAAATGTAGTTAAAATATTATTTATACCTGTTTTTAGTAATTTTGCAGTGTGTTTAAGCTAAAAAGCATTTATTAATTTATCCATACATTAAAACTAACTGTGAATAATTGAAAATACCTGAAAACCACAAACCTAGGTTTTTCATTTTGGGATACTAAATGTCTCCCCAGAGAAAACTGCACAAATATATTGATATATTTTGGGTAACTACAGTTCAGAAACTCTCCTGTTCATTCAGATACCTGCCAGGAATGGCAGAGAGTCATTTAAGGATGAACACTTTGTCCAGATCTACACCCTTAGGCTTCCTGCCCTTCTCTCTCCCATAACACTTGTGTTCTTTCTGAACATTCCCAACACCCTACAAACCCCAGCTTTTATTTTTTTTTGGCACTTTGTCCTTCCACTCCACTTAACACAAGGGCAGAAAGCATGTGAAAGGATAATGTTACTTGGAGTAATTCCACGGTAAAACACAATTGTATCCAGAGCATACTTTGCATCAGAGTGCAAGATGAAAAACGGGACTTGTCACAAAGGCATTTGAATTTCTGCCACTCAGGACAAAAACAGGCATAAAAAGAGAACCACTCTCCTCACATTTACCTGAAGCACATCTCTTTCTAGTTATTATTCCTATGGACCCTTTGCTGGTATCTAGGAAAAGCTGTAGTGATCTACTTTGACACTCACCTCCCATTCTTAGTTGTGTCTCTTAGTCTCTCCCTTAGCTTTTATGCACACAAACAAACAAGGTCAAAGTTCAAAGCTTGCTTCTTAGCTACCTGGTTGCTAGAGTTGCTGTTCTAAAATTATTTCTAGTCTTTTTACCAGGCTCCACATATAAAACGGCTTGTTCCAAAAACCAGCTTTCTTAGAAGAGGTCACAGAAAAACACTGGATTCATTTTTAAAGTAAAAAGTACCACAAACTTGGATCTTCAGAGCATTGTGCAGGATCACTTTCACTCCAGACAGGAATCAAAAGACGTATCTCCAGCACCCTTCCATTAAATCACTATCTTCATCATCTTCTTTAATATGTGAGCTGTTCTCTCAGAGAAGCACAGCTTCTCTCCTCCTCCCCAGCTCAACTTCACCACTGCCCAAAACACATCCAGATTCACAGGCAGTCTGAGCTCAGCAACCCTTTCTGAAAACTTCCTTGCCCCTCTCCTCCACATACTGCCCTGAAAAAAGCAGGCAATAATAGCATTACTACAGCCATTTATGTCAACTTTCCAAAATTTCACGCAGATAATTGTACCCCTTAGGTAATCTCTTCCTGAAATAATTCAGGCAGAAGGAGCCTTACCTTCCTGCAAGATCACCTTTTGGGTCAAGTCAGAGGCTGTCTCACAGTACTTACTTTTGCAGACATCTCTTTCTCTCCTCTCCCAACCCTGACCATTGTCTCCCAAAGCAGATCATTAGAGTTTTCCTCTCTGGAGGAACCTTCTACTACTTTACTCCTGCTGTGCACACAGTGGTTGGATTATTAACTGTGTAAGCAGTTAACAGAAAAATCTATCATTGAATCTTCCTGCTGACTACGCAGGCATTACCAAACGTTCTTTTCTGGATAATATCCATTGTTCACAGTCACCCTACATAGAAAGTCTTTATGCTCTTCCTGAGGGTTTGCAATGCGCTGGGGACCTGCTGGATGCAGCCCGCTGGATAATTGGCAGCAGGGTTGCCTTGAGCTGGTTTCATTCTTCAGCAGCCTCTATGTACAACTGCTGGCAATACCACCAATTCAAGCAAAGCATGGGTACTACCCTAAAAACTCATTTTACTGTCTGCTTTAACGTCCTTTTTCTACTGTCAAATGTTCATTTAGAAACATCTACACATCGAGATTTAGAGACCACTGCAAAAAAGCCTTTTTCTCCCTTGTACGTTCCACAGAGCATATGTTCATGAGCTCTACTGTGAGCTGCTGAAGGTTTTGAAAACACCAGAGATGAAGTTTTTTAGCCAAATGCTGAACCTAAATGCTATTTGCAGATGCACACTGTGCTCACAAGGTGAGCCAGGGAGAATAATGCAAGCAAATAACTATCCTCTGAAGAAAACAGAGAACGTGAAGAATAGTGGTTAACAAATTAATGTAAGTCCTGCCAACATTTTAGGTCTGGAAGTTCAGCTCTTCTTCCCCACACCTGCTGTGAAGCCCTGGTGCAGTTCTCCAGCCTCTCATTTAACACACTCTTCCCTTGATCTCTGGTTACATTCCTTGAGCCTACACAGCACAGCTGAATTTTCTCACACCCCTCTGACCACTTCACCCTCTCCCCCAAGGTCAAATGCTACATTGGTGTCCAAGCTCCCACAACACCACATTCAAGCCCCTGATCTGAAAGAGACTGCACGGCTTTACATGCATATAATTAACCTCTCTCTGAAATTATTCCTGCTTCCACCCCCTCAACCCTGCCAGCTCAGGTCTGTAAGCTACAAACACCAACTTGACTAGCTCACATTTCAGCTACTCTATCCCCAAAGCATCTTTATTGCTGCAATCACAGTACTGTAGGGCATCTCCTCTGTGTCTGCACCAGGCTCCATTCCCAGCAGCAAAGAGATGGCAGGACAGGGTGATGGAAATCCATCATCTATGCCCTGCAGATGGTCTCAGTCCTGATACACGGATCTGCCAGAGGAAGGCAAGTGTGAACAATACTTAGGGACCCTTCACCCTTGCCTGGCTCCTATTTCCTCAGCCCTGCTCCTCCCAAAGCACAGTGCAGTGGGACAGAAGCAGCAGCGTACTGTGGTTGTTTAAAGTGAAAAAAAGCAATATAAGTTAAAACAAAACTACAGAATGGATACTGTCTAGCAGACTACGTAACAGTCAAGTACACTTCAGCAGTAGTACGTTCTTTAGGTAATCTGAAAGCTTTGAAGGAATAATATGAGTTCACCACAGGTGAACTCAAGATGTCCAAAGTAAGAGCAGAGGCTCTGGAAAGCATCTTGCATTTCAGAGTCCTGTAGCAAACTGAAGACACACAACTGCTGATCCCTGTGCTGAATGCAATTCACACTGCTGCCATTACAGAGAACATCACACAGCTGCAACCATGCACCACTATGGAGAGCTGCACTAAATGTCTCAGGCTTCAGCATTTTCACGAAGGAAGGTATGTGAGAAATGTTAGAATATTTGGGAGAAATTAACTTTTTGTAAATACAGCCAACATGAACCACTGAATTAATGAAACGCTTTTAACTTCTGAAACACGGTGTCTTCAAACAGCAGTACTGGTACTGCTGGGTTTATAACTCAGTTACAACACCCAGAGGCAGCAAACTCAGCAGGACCCCCAGCAAGGGAGAGGACATTGAGACACATCTGTAGTACAGACTCCATACACAACGCTGCCCTAGCCAGAACAACACTGCTCCAAGTCAAACAACAACCAGTCACATACACAGATATTCTGGATACTTTTAGCAGGATATAACCATAAGAAGTCTCAATGCTGTCATCTTTAGGGAGACCCAGAAAAGCACTAACAACTTAACCCAGCAGACCTTCCTCCTGTTTAACTGAACATTTTATTAGAAAAACTGTGTACTTATTTATGAGTCACATTTAAAAAGTCCAGGAATACAGCTGTGTTGTGAATGCAAGCCAAGAATGGGGATCTTGGTTTTGTGTATTCCTCAGTCAGCTTAACAGCTTAATTAGCTCTACTCACAATGTTAAACACTCTCAGAATGAGAATTAAATCAGCCTTTTGTAACATTCAGAGCAGTAGATGAGTTTTTTTCACTCAGTTAATTGGATGTGTCTTTCCAGTGTAGCAAAAGGACACCAAAATAATCACTGTATTTACTAAACTAAACTGTTACACTAAAGAGGTTAAAACAAATGCCATCAGGCACACTTGTTGCTTTTAGAATTGGCTGTAGCCTGTTTCTTGCAATCAGGAACAGGGTTGTGAGAAAAAACAAGGGTCATAATGCACTGGTTCTAAACTCATGAGTTCACACAAGGAAAATCCCTGTTTTTGCAGTCCAAACTCACAAGTGCCTTGGGAAATATAAACCTCCAGCTTGCAGAGAAATGAGAAGGACTGGGCCTTATCTTCCCAGTGCAAACTGCTCCACAGCCACCAGTGATAGCACTGAGTTCTGCTAAACTTAGGCTTTTTATTGGAACAAGTGCTTTAAGAGAAATTGAAGACCATTTTAAAGGAAAAAAAACCTCCCCATTTCTTCTCTAGCACATCTTCAGCAGAAAGGACATGAATCCTTGTCTCCAACTGGCTCAAAACAGTTTGATTACTCATAAAATGCTTTACCTTCAACTTGGTATGAACCAGAGGGTAGGAAATTACCTTATGCATTTCTTCTCATTGTCACATTATAAATACTGAAGATTTACTTTCCTCTGTATCCTCCACTCATTAAAAACCAAGGCAGTTGGCCAGAAAATGAAAAGTCAAAAACTTCAGTACATCGAAAAACCTGAAACACAGGATCAATGTGTTTTATTTTTCAGTTATGACTTGTACATTTTCTTCCCAGATAGTGTTGCTTATATAAATGACATATAGAATAGAAATAACTGAATAAAATGTAAAAACACTGAATACATCAAACCCACGAAGCAAAAGGGAAAAGATCTTCTCTTGATCCGAAGGTAGCTAAATGCAACATGTTTTACAGCCTAGGCTGTGAATGAAATCTAACACTAGGCTTCTTCCAGACGAACCCATGAACTCTCATGCCAACAACACTCCTTCAGGAGCCTACCATCACCCAGATCTTGCTAAGTCTCACCCCCATGTAGAGCTTTTCACTCCAGGAAAAATGCTTGGTGATAGGAGAGTTTGGACACTGCATGGAATCGAATACAACTCCATTAAAGGAAATTAGGCCAGTCTGGGGCTCCTGAGACCGATCAGGCATTCTTGAAAGGCAGGAAGAAGGTTACAGCACAGCAAACTTCACACTGTTTGATCGCCTCTCTTTGCCCAGCACCACTGTGTGCCTCATCCAAGCTCTTCCCACGACCAAGCCCTCTGCTCTTAAACATTTATGTAAGCAACTGTGAAAATAAATTGATCTCAGTCTGCCTTTTTTCTTTATCCTTTTCAGAGACATGCTAACAGGACCCAACACCAATCATGATAGCAATTTTCATGGGGTGTTTTCTCAAGAAGTCCCTCTAGGCAATGTTTTCCCTGATGAAAGGGATTATTTCTGTAACAAAGAGAAGTTGGTTTATGTGGCACATCATCTATCTCACCCACAAAAAACTGGATCATTACATGGGATTTAAGAGTATGCAGATGAAAAGGTAACACTGCAGTCAACAAAGATATCAAGAAAAGCAGCGAAGTTCACTCCACAGTACTGTTAGTGATTTTGCATTAAAAATTAAAGGTTTTATAATGAAGCATACTGAGCAACAAGTTCATTTGCAGAAAAAAAAATATCAGGAGAACCACAATATAATATATATTATTTCCTAGATACATTTTTAGCTTGCAAGAGCTCTACAGTTTTAGTAATGGCTGGTACACAGTG
This sequence comes from Sitta carolinensis, assembly GCA_032173965.1. Lineage (NCBI taxonomy): Eukaryota > Metazoa > Chordata > Aves > Passeriformes > Sittidae > Sitta > Sitta carolinensis. The sequence continues at coordinate 4,682,441 of CM063285.1, forward strand.
GGATAGGTATCACTTGCAAGTCCAGGGAGGACTGGGAAATCTGGCATATAAACACTAGGCAGTTTATAGAAAATAGTAACTTTAATAAGAATGACAGGCTGAAGTTTATAATACCTTTTTTCCATACAAATACTAAACCTTTTCTTCAGAAGTGGAAAATTATTTATTGCTATTTAAGTGAGGAAGAGGAAAGGAAGGAAGTGGGAAAAAACTGCAAGTGTCTCCCATTCTGACTGGGCTCCAAAACAAGTAAATAATTCTCTATTTCTTCCAAGAAGTTTCTTCTGAGATCCCCTCTGCACTCTGGCAAATACACATTTAGTGGCTTACTAAAGCATCAGCTCATATACTTAAAAACACAACCTTGTGTCTGTTTTCTATCACCTGCATGACCAGATCATTACAGTAATGTTCAGTTCATGTACACCAGCTTCCAAAACACATACCTGTGTGTATGAAAGTCCTTAGCACTCCTCAATTTCTTGCGGTTATTATTCGAGAGTAAAAGAGTGGAAACACTGCAATTACTCACTCAAAGCAGGAGCACTTTGTGGGTAGCTGCATAGATTTTTAATGGATTTTATTCTGCAGTCCAAGCAGTAAAAGAGGAAAGTTCTTGTTAGCTCGACTTCTGTGCCACAATCCTGCTGGAAAGGATGTCCCTCCAGCATTAGAAGTAAATTTAGCTGCTTCTGTTACTATTCAACCCCTGGACTCTGTTCTGAGGTTGCCAACACAAACATCACCTGTGAAGGCCAGTCTCAAAAACTTGTTCCATGCAAAGGGATTTGAAATGTCTGGCTCAGCTCGTCAGGAAACATGTGGCAGCGCAAAAGCTCTAAAAACCATCACAGAGAGGAAAATTTTTCTTGCCCATGGTGTCCACGTTAGATAGCACATCTTCACCATGTTGCTGTGTTCAAATTTGCACAGGATTTGTTGTTTTCCATGTAAGAGCGTTTATGCAGTCCAGCTGAATCAAGCTGAAATCAGTGGACTTGTATGAACACTGCTAAAAATTATTGCTAGAATAAGTTCTCAGTTAGTGCAGCCTTAAGTAAATCCCTCGGCAACATGCAAGGATATAAGCAAACACGCCTATGATTTATTTTGGGACATTAACTGTGGCCTATGCAAGATAACAAAACCAATTTAACTTTTCTACACATCAAATTTCCCTTAACAGCATCTGCTAAATTAAGAGCTGTCAACAGCAACTTCAGGTTATGAGTAGATTAAATGTTACTGAATTTCAACTGTCAGGCTCCAGAACAAAACATCCCACCTATTCATTACCCAACATGTTTGCCCTTAAATAAGAGGGACTTACCACCCACAAAGCCTCTGCTGCCCAAATCAATGGAGTATGAAAAATGATCATAATTTACAATGGTTAAGGTTTCACATGTGCTTGAAAGAAAAAGCATTAAGTTCACTTTAATTGGAGGCTGATATCCACAGAATTTCATCCTATGGCTTCACATGTGCTGTGTAGCAGTATCCACATTAGTTGCTTTACTGCTTCTATTAAGCAAGGAAATCTAAAGAGAAACAGCTAGAGCTGACCACTGCTGTCTCACTGAATATGACACAAGCACTCTGTGCTGAAGTTCATAAAACCACTGACAGGATTAGGAATTTAGATCAGTGTCTTTCAAGACAAGAAGGTGGTAGTAAGAAGACAGTAACAACCATCCAACACAACACCAGGAATATTTTTTTAACCAGCCTGACACCATGCTTACTCCTCTCCACACAACTTCATTAATCTGTTAAATATACATTCATTAGCATTCACCAGAAATTCACTTTTCATTTGGCAGCTGACAGAACAAAGAAAAAGACAGTATCTCCCCTTGCTTCTTTGTCCCAAACCCAAGCATGAGTCAGAAACAGAAAAAAGGGAGTGATGGTGTAAGCATAAAAGGAAATACAGAGCTCAAGAGAGCTACAGACTGGGCAGCCCCACCATGATGGAAAAGCAGCTCTGTACCATGCTTCTTACATTTGGAACTCTTGCCCATCCATAAAATGCAAGGAAGCACACTAAGGGTTGAACTTCAGCATTAGCAAGCTTTTACAAACAAGTCAGTTCCCTGGTCCCATGAAGAGAAAGGTGGAGGCAGCACTCTGAACATTTGGACTAGGCAGATGCATTGGCAGCCAAGACCTGAAATTAAGCTGCTGGCCAGTTTACATCTTATTAGAGCGCCTCTCTTCTCCAATCTAACAGCAGGTGTTGGCCGAGTCTAATTACACACACAGTTTATACAAACACATGGCAGCAAACTCGGGAGCTCCAGCTCTGAATGCACACACATGGGCCAGTGGTGCTGGCACTCCCAGTCAGTGCCACGAGGCATTCTTGCTTTGTTCTATTATAAAAATATTTACTGGAACTAATTTCCCAGTGTGGATTGAGTAAAGATACAGAAGTCTGAGAACATGTATTTATTGTTCCCAAGCAATTTGAAATAGGACCTGAGGCAGTACTGATGGCCACACAGACTCGTGTGGGATCATCTTTTCTTTACCATCCTGCATTTTGAGTTTGGCTCTAACAACAAAAAGTCCCCATGGAACACACAAGTTGAAAAGCCATGAAAGGCTCAAATTTCCCACCTACAGAACTGTCTCATTTCAGTGAATTTCGAAATTCAGTCATGACCTGCTTTCTGAGGCCTAAAATGAGATCAAGACATTGTCAGCTTGGCATGGCATCTAGGCCCAGTGTTGGTTTCATTTTGGGGCAGGTGGGTGTCAAAATGCATTAAAAAGCATGATTAAGGAAAAAAAGAAAAAACTTTTAGTTTTAGTTTAAACTGAAGATCTACTCGGGCAGCCAGCATGCTAGGGGAACGGGGAATAGGAAGACAACCATTTAAACTGAACCAGGTTAGGGAGCAATGACCACAGAAGCTGGCCCTTTATGAATGTTACAGCACTGGGAGAGGAGAGGGGCACAGAAATTCTACCAGTCAGTGTATTCAAAGGCAAAGGAAGATCCAGGGCAAGTGGGATCCAGAGCTGGATCTGAAGAAAGTGAATAGCAGCAATGCAAGAAGGACAAAGACTGCACCTGACAACTGTTTTGAAAACTCAGTCAAGTTTAGGGAGCATGAAAGGCTCCAAGCCCTTGGGAATGAAACACACACAGATTGAAATCGGTTTAATAGCAGGATACAGCAGCTTGCAGATGTTGCCAGTGCAGTCACAGCAATGACGAAACTGCTACATACAAATCTGACTAAAAGAGACACTGAATACTCCTTGTATTGCACTCAAACCTAAAAGCCATCTACACAGAGAAACTGAATTTTCAACTGCATAAACTGGGACAAAGCACAGAGCAAGAACTGCCTGATTTTGGCACAGTCTCCATTATTTTGCACAGTGTTTAGTAACACTCCTGTAAATAATGCTTGAGGAAAAAAACCTTTTTTATTCCTGTGAAAATCTGTAAGACTCCTATTGGGCCAAGCCCAAAGGCTTTTTAAATGAAGAAAACAAAGAACAACTACTGAAAATTCAAGTTCACATTTTTGATCCAAAAGCAGAAAAGGGGATTATAACTGGAATTTGATCACATCCAAGTTGATGCTGACATACCTCAGTGATGGATCTTGTTGCTATTTGTCTCAGGCTGAGAACAGAAATTCAGTCCTCTGAATTTGAGAAACCCTTCCCCAGCAACGGAATAATGGCACTAGAAGTACCCTGGTATCAAATAAACTCTCTCTTATCACACTAATCTCTCACATACAAAATTCCCATGAGTATCTACTGACCAAAGCGCATTACACCTTTAAAAGCACTTACATAAATGATTGAACTAAAAAAAACATGTCTCTACAAGTAAGTTACTGAAACCTGCAGTGGTAAATTACTTAAAAACTTAAAAAGGCACTGGAAATAGCAGAACTTTCTACTGTACGTACAAGTTAAGACCTATCCTTTGATAACCTCCTGTATTTCAGAGATTTCACTGCCTCAGTTGCAGAAGCCTGTTTATACTCATATAATTGAGGAGCCGTTCTTGGAACACCCAACAAAAGAGCCCAAAGTAGTTTTGGGCCTTTCCCTTCACCTTCCATTCCACTGCATTCCCATGAGCCATTTAAGATGTGCTTTTTGATGGATTTTTTTGTGGAGACTTTTTGTTTCTTTTTTTAAGTTCTAGATTCACCACTACTCAATAGCAGAAAGTCTTCCTGGTAAATAGTTTGATACCTCGCAAACACCACTGCTGATGTCAAGAAAATCCTATTTAAATTCATCCAGTGTATTAAGCTTCTAGTGACATTCCTGAGAAAACATCTTTCTCTATCAACACCCCACATTTATTGTGACACCTGCATGATTTCATTTGATTAAATTCTCCCTTTACAGTTCAGTCAAGGGTTCACAATGCAACACATGTCCATCCCAAAAGTGCTTCTACTTTGCTAGATTAATAACAAGTGTTTTTCCTAGAAATGTAAAAACTATAAAATCATTATCAGTGGCTTGGACATTCCTTGCTGTTTTCACATCAAGTCCCTGAATTGGCTTTGTGGATTTTCAAGCAAGGCCCATGAAGCCAAGCAGGGACTTGGTGCTTCACATCCTTCCCCCAGCAAGACTGAGGGGGCTGCTCTTAAAAATCCAAGTGAAACCTACTGAGAAGCTGTTTCACTTGCTGTGCTGCTCATCAGTATCTAGACAAAAGCTGGTTCTTGTTGCTTTCCAGAGAGAAAGAAGGACCAGAGTGCATACTCTCATCTCCCTGACTGAAAATGCTCTAGGCAGCAAGGAGAGATCACAGTTCTTGTGATGCAGTTTTCATGTGCATGAACAACTGGGTTTTTCCCCTCCACAAAGAAATGTTTTCCACTCCCTTTTAACTTATAAAAACCCACGATGCTCAATCTTTAATCAGGTTTAATACTAATACTGAAGTATTTTCCCTGACAGGCTAAGATACAAATTATGTAATTGTCATAGTAGTTTCTATTTACATTCATTAGAAGCTTGATTTTAATTTTAAAATGCAGCTGTAGTCTATCAAGCTTCCTATTAATGCTATTAAATGGATTTATTGGTCGATTAAACTTTTATATAAGTTGCATCAAATGGGAAGCACTGAATCTGGTGAGAGACACAAAGAATAACAAAGAGAAGCTTCTACAAATATGTTAACCAAAAAGGGAAGGTCAAAGGTGCACCCACCTCAATAAACACTGGTACACTGTTAACAACAGATGAGAAGACTGAGGTACTCAACTTCTTTGCCTCAGTCTTCAGGGGCAACCTCTCTTCCCAAGCCTCTCCAGTGGAGGGACGCAGGATGGGGACTGGGGGAGCAAAGTTCCTTCTGCTGCAAGTAGAGATCATGGCCACCAAGGAACCTGAACACACTTGTCTATGGGACCCAAAGAGAGCCATCCCAGAGTGCTGAGGGAATTGGCTGATGCAGTTGCCAAGCCACTCTCCATGATATTTTAAAAGCCATGGCAGTCAGGTGAAGTCGCAGGTGACTGGAAAAAGGGAAACTTTGTACCTGTGTTTAAACTGCAGAAAGCAGAACTCCAGGAACTACCAGCCTGTCAGCCTCACCTCTGTGCCTGGGAATGTCATGGAACAGATCCTCCTACAAGCTGTGCTAAGGCACAAGAAGGATGGGGAAGTGATTTCAGACACCCAGCATGGCTTCACCAAGGGCAAGTCCTGCCTGACCAACCCCATGGCCTTCTATGGAGTGACTCAATCAGTGAACAAGGGAGGGTTACAGATGTCATTTAAAGGCTTCTGGAAAGCCTTGAACATAGTATCCCACAACATTCTCTCTAAATTCTCGAGAAATGGATTTGATGGTTAGACTGTTAGGTGGACAAGGAATTTGCTGGACTGTCACATCCAGAGGGTAGTGGTCAAGGACTCAGAGTCCCAATGGACATCAGTGACAAGAGGTTGAAACTGGATGATCTTTAAGGTCCCTTCCAATGCAGGTCATTCTATGATTCATTCTACGATTTTTCCAGAAAGTAATAGTCGAAAATATATTCTGTTTGCACATCAGAGAACATCTTTCCCTTACAGAAAAAAAACGTGACCTGTACTTAAGACTGCAGTTGCCGTTAACTCGCTTTCAGTCAGTGACCAATTCAAATGTCACATTTAAGATTGACACTTTTCCACTTCAATCTCCTGTCCCATCCTAGGGCCTAAGACACTGAGTCTTCCAGCAATACTTAAGCTGAACAGTTAAGAGCTTATAAAGATCTTGAGGATAAAAACTGCATGGCAAACGGTTCAGGATGAGATGTAAACCGAAACGGCAGATACTTGTCGGCTTTCAGACATAATGCCAACAGTGTTTCCTGAAGGCTATTCATAGCTTTTCAAGACCTCTCTGCTGTACACAACTCCAATTCAAGTCCATAAACCAAGCTGAGTCTCAACAACATTAAAGAGGTACCTAAAAGTCAAATACTGTTTAGACCAAGCTTTGCTCCCACTTCCTCAGTAACACTGGGAGAGTGAGACAGCAAAACTGCAAAAAGGAGACAAGGCTGCGAATCTCCCTTCTGCTGCTCACAAAACCACACAAAAAGAACGGTGTCTCACGAGCTGGCACTGACTTGCTCCTTCCAGCTTCAGTCAAGACCATGTCAATCCTGACACAGCTGGAGAGGTTAACCATAGGAGTGCAGAAAGGAGGAAATGAATTTTCATGGGCTGCATTTAAACAGCTGTACTATGGAGCAGGGAACTCTTAAATTCTGCCCACATTTTAAGCTTGAAGAGCTGACCTTCAGATCTAGCTTTCTAAAGCACAAAATAGTAAAAAGAATTAAGAAAGCAAAATCCACTATCACTTCCAAGCAGTAGAGATAACACAGATTTAACAGAAATCAGATTTTATTCCTTCAATGGCTTGCTCACTTATTTGTTAGATTTTTTTGTCCTGTGGAATTAACTAGATTATTGCTATCTAAACACACATCTTCAGTGAAGAGTAATGCAATCTTTGCCAAATGCTCAGAGATATTTTAGAGATATCAGAGCAAAAGATAGATGCTAAATTTACTGATAAAACATTACAAGGGAAAGATTCACGTGTTTGATGATAATAAAGAACCAATGACAATTCACTGACCTTGACTATAACAGCTGTGCATTGCTTTTTCTTCTATTGTTCTTCACTAGCTCCATGTGCCTTGTAGGCACAGGTTGGCAGAGGCAATTCCCCACACTCACAGTAATAGTTAATGACTTTTAAATTTAATAGCCTTGGCTCCCAGGAGCTGTACACACACTGACTAAAGCATATGTGGTACCCATCTCTGTTACTAGCAGGAAAGAAGCCTGATTCAGCAATTCCAAAGCATTTACCAATGGTTTAGACACAAAATGTTCCTCCTTCTCTTTACTCCCATTATACACAGTCACTTGGAGAATTAAGTCTCACAGATCATAATATTTTTCTAAAATTTGGTTCCATTCCCATCTTCCTCAATTTCAAAACCACAAACATCATGACATAATATCTGATATAGACTGAACAGAAGCCAAGCCCAAATGTTAAGCAGACTGGTACTCAGGACACATACGGAAATTTGCACCAGAAAATGGATTCTGCTCTTCTCTAATTCACATTAGCATGGTTATAAGCTATGAACCTAAGCTCACTGGCTTGTCTTGTCCTCTCCTCTCCTGTTCTTCCACCTTCTATAAATAAACATACACACACAGGTGCATAATTAGAGTGTAAAACTGTGCAATTAGAATATTCCTCGGTACAAGTAATCACTGCTGTCTGCCTCCTTCCAAACACAACCAACCAGCAAGCAAAATAAAACAAAATCTGATTTGGAACAAACCTCATTAACTTTCTTCCATTATATTACTGTCTAAAAGAATGACTGCACATCCATAAATTGTACAGACTGTACAAGCCAGAAGTAAACAAAGAGGTATTTATCCTAAATACAGATCCAATATAACAAAATATGCTTACCATTTCCTAATATCCCTGTGCACTGAAAATTCATGTTATCAGTGGAGTTCTTTGCTTTAGCTCTCCACAGCAAGAACAACAGGGTTCCCAGAAGGTCATAGTGATTTTCTTGTCACAGTTAATGCAGCAAACCCTTCAATGTAATGGGAAAAAAATAGTTCTGTATGGCATCGAACCTGGGACATATTTCAGACACTGACACTTGTGCAGTTTGCTTCGGAAACATTTCGAAAGCTACATCAAGGTGAGCTATTGACTGATCCTAATTTGCACAGGCCCATTAATTTTCCAAACCAAATGGCATGTTTTAGGATACACTTCTCTCAGCACTTCTCCCACCCTACTTTATATTTCTTTATGAACTTGATTGAGACTAAAGTGGAAAATGCAAATAAGCTTTCGGTTATTTCACAAGCTGCTACCTAACCTTTCACAAGTTTCAGATCAGAATCACCACCTCCATTTGGCAAGAGGGAAGCAGCAAAGTCAAGAGGATATCCTGAAGCCATTCCACAGGTCAGCAGCAGATGGACAAGAAGATAATTTGGGCTCTGGGCTGTAGAAAGTTCCACAAAACACAGAATTGTGCCACCTCTTAAAAAGCCACAAAGTCTTTGCATGCAAACAACCTGGCAGACATCAAGTGCTAGGAAGCAGAATTAAATTCTGGAAACCCAGGATCTGGCCCACAAACATTTTATTTTAATGGCTGCTTTTCACACTCTTGATTAAAAATAGAGATATAGTGGAAGATATGCTGTATTTCCCAGAAATTATTAACTATTTCATATTCAAAGTAGTCATTGTATCATATAATCTGTGTAAATATACAGTGTGTTATCTGATTAACCTGTACTAGCTGAGATAATTTTATGGGAAAACAGCTACCAAGGCTGTGAAATAGGTACTTAGAAATTAACTCACACTTGGGAAACCATTTCCTCAAGACTGAGTACTTTTTTTAACATGTGCACTTATAGTGCAAGCTGTAAAGCTTGGCCAACTATCATAACCTGTTCCATACAGGAAGCTGGATTAGATGGGTTTTACATCTCTGAGAACTCCCTGTGAAATTCCATACAAAAGGGATACCATCAGATATTCAGCAGCCATATAAGACACAGAGGTTAAGATCATATTTTAGTACCTACACAGAAGTAACTCGCAGATGCAAATGCTTTCTTCTGAAGTCACAAACATCTGGAAAATCATTAATACACGAGACTATCATACCCCTGTAGGTAGGTGCTAGCAGGAAATCCATACTATCAAAGAGGCTCAGGCCTGCCCTCACTCAAGAGGCAGCACTATTTAACTCTGCTCCTATAGCACTCTGGGGATAGGCAGACCTGAAGCATGCTGAAAAAGCTAAATAAATAGGAAAAGAGATGAGGGTTAAGGAGCAGTAAATCACCACAACAGAAGCATGCAGACTGTTCCACATTACAGATGGCAACATATGCAGGCTAGGTTCTTAATTGGGAAGACACAAATCAGGGATACTCTGCATAGTCAACAGGAAAAAAAAAAAAAAAACAAAAACCAAGCAGCATCTTTTCAAATGCTGTTTATTCATCTGCTTCAGTCAAGTCCATCTGACTGATGATTTTTTGCTAGTTGAACTTCCTGTACTCTTCTCTCCTTTTAAAATGCAGAAATGAGAAAACCTGACATGGGAAAGGAAGTTTTAGAAATGAGTCTGACGGGGAAACCACATTAACTGCCAGGGCCTGACTCAGTGTAATCAAAATCCCAAATCCAACACTGAGTCAGAGACAGAGATGGGGAAGTTCGGTGCTTTACGCTCCAGAGAATTCTGCTTGCATTCGTTTTTCTCCCTGACCTCCCATCCTATCACCTCCTTTCACTTACCAAGGGCTTGGTCTCATCTTCATCTTTGAAATAGTAGAGCTGGTCCCCCTTGAGCACAAACCAGCGCGTGTGCCAGGTCTTGACAAAGCCCCCCTGCTTGCGCAGCCACCCACACTTGATGGCAACGTGCCGCCCTTGGCTCGGGCAGGAGTCTCTGAAGAGCCATTGTGTTCTTCCATACTGGCAATGGGCAACTCTCCTGTTGGGCAAACAAGAGGAAAAGGTGAATTTATTAGATTATTATCCAGGCAGTAACTCGCTCCTTTCAACACAGCTGGGAAAGAAACACAATTCAGCTACAGAAGTGTTAGAAAAGCATCTAAATCTGCCTGCTTGTTCTCATACCAGCACCCCATCAGCTGAGAGAATTACTACTCACCTATAAAACACTAAAATAATAACGAACTGCTATAAAGCAGGAAGGAGGCAAAAGTTTTGTTCAACTGCTGTGCAAGACGTTTTGACCAGCACTGAGGAAGACATCAGCTATTTCTTGAGGCGAGTTCTTCTGGATTACAGGCAGTAACAGGGAATAAACTTAGTGTATTTCTTCAGACTAAGGAAAGCAGCTGACTACTGGGGGTCCCCATTTAAAATTCCTTGGCAGGCCTGGGGCATTCAGGGAATGCTAACAAAGCATCTGCTTCACCAAAGCTTAATTTTACCCCACCAGACAAGCAGGGGTTTGGGTTTCTTTGTTATTGTTGCTCATTTTACTAAAGGAATGGGGACAGTAAATGCACGAAGAGTTGCACATCACCTTGTACAAGCAAGCCCTGATTGAAGTTGAGTGTGTGCCCAGACACTCATTATAGACATTTGGCAATTCATGAAAAAATTTGGCCCATCTTAAGGCACAAGAACTGTGTCAAAACTAGAGCCACATTGTGGAACTAAACTTGACAAAGATTCATGTGGCATTTTGGCCTTATTAAAATTATATCTTTTAACCATTTCTGGACAGTCATGACTCTTCCTGATGGAATTTGTACATATAATCACATAGTAACCTCCTTAACCTTCATGATCAAAAAGCTTTTCCTGACCCCCTGGTTAAGTCTAGAGCATAAACACAGGATTTTGAGTTGCAAGTTCTGATATTTTCAGTTAAAATACAAATCAAACCAAAACCTACATGTGCCAAAGAGTTTATACCTAAACAGAATAAAATGTGACTATGACCACAAACACAGCGCGATGCAAAATCAATGGTGAAATTTCATGGTCTCTAAGTGCTTGAAGAACAACACGTTTCTCCTTTTTCCAGACTGCCACTGGCAATCTCTTGCCTCATCAGGAGGCTCCACAGCTGTTAGGGCCCAGAAAAGCTGGCTTCTTAGGCAGTTTTTTGTTTCCAAACATCAGGTTGGGAAAAGAATTAGATATTCTTGACACAGCAGGTAGCAGACATCTCTGACTAAGAGTATCTAGACTGAAGCTTCATGTTCTCATTTTGGCAAAGTGGGTTAGTGAGATCCAGCCTGACACTCCTGCCCTGGGTCCCCACCACAGCAGCAGTACCTTCACTGAACGTAGATAATGGGCATCAGCATTGCAAAGGGATGTACTCATCTTCTGAAGCAGACTAGAAATGGAGAAAATACACTCATGAGGCCATCCCTCTGACAATTAATAGATAGTGTTGCATCACCATAAAATAAATCATAATACAGGAAGAAATCAAAAGAGTCCAATCAGAAGTGGTTTTCAGTCCTTTTTTCCTTTGGCTCCTTTCTTCCTACTGCTAACACATCCCCTTTGGAACAACTTGTCCAGCTGCCACCTCTGCTAGGTGTTTACAGATTTTTCTTTTAATACCTACGTGCAGTCTGTTTTCACATCCCTGCTCTGGACTGGATCCTGGAATCTGTTTGCCATGATTACAACTCCCCACTGCCCTGACCCACTGAGGTTAACAGGCCTCAACACAAGCAGAGAGGTTTCAGCCAAGTACAAACTGCAGGATCAAAACTTAAATCACTTGGTATCCTTCTCAGAGAAAGGAAAGGTTTCTCCTGTCTCTTTAGGGTTGACCCAGAGTCACCCAGAACACTTGTATTATGAGATTTACTTGAGAAAAGCGTCACCACAAAACATACAAAAGTGCTCTCTGCAGAGCAGATAAAGATTTTTTTGTCTGTGTGTCTGTGGTCATAATTGCGAGAACAAGAACAAACCAGCTGACAAGTCCTCAGAACACACTGCCTTCTCTCCAAAAGGAAATGCACCCAGCTCATAACTGGCATCTTCTAAATACAAGCAGGAATCTCTTGAATGCTACTGGGTTTTGGCTGGGCCAAAGTAGATGGCAAGAAGCAGCCCTCCAACTGAATTAGCAAAGTGAAAGTGAATTAGCAAATGTTTTATGGAAAGCATTGTAAACAACAGGTAAATTACTGCAACTGAAAAAAGGAACAAAATCATTACCCATAGGCTATCCCTGAGCTCCTTGGTGCACAACTGCAAAGCTGATCAGCTCACCTCTGTCCCTGCCTTGAGGTTTGCCCAGGCAATAAAGGAGGAGTTTAAATACTGTATCTACCTGTATCACTGTAGTGCTAAATACATCAGGTCCCTATTACACCTGGACCATAAACAAGACTCTAAATACCGAAGTCAAAAACAATTAGCTGCTTGGATGAAAGACTATTTTTAAAATTTTTTCACAAAGTCACATGCCAATGGTGCTGACACCAGCGTACAAAGTATATGGATTTTTATCTAGCAAAGGAAGATGTATTAACATCTCCATCTCTTTGTCTGGTAAAATTTCTAACTACTTCTCCAATACTACAACAAATGAGGTGTAAGAGAGATGATAGGTCTGTTTCTCCCAAGTCCCCACAGGACAGTGTAAGATCTCCTTTAAAGCAGTAGTATATACTTAGACATGCTCTGTATGGGGAAAAAAAAAAAAAAAAAGCTCTATTATTTCATTCATTAGTGATTTAATTCTCTTCAGCAGTTATTCAAATTCAGCCACCTAACTTGTGTGCATTTAGTCCTGAGATGAAATTTATTTGTTGTTTTTCATATATCCTTCCCTTTCAATGTCTACCTACTACAAGCCAGACTTGGAATCAGAAATTCCAGCAGCTAGCTCACTTTCACTACTTGTTTTTACAGCTGTTTCAACACTAAGATCATAAAAATAAATTGCAGAAATATCAGGGTGCTGGCACTGATGCAGAGAGCAGTGAGGTGCAAACAGTATGTAAACAACACATGACAAAGTGTGGAATTACATCAACATACTCCAAGTCCTCTTGGTCTCATAAGAAGAGGCAGAGAGCCATGCATTTTCAGTACTAAATGAGAATATTCCTCAAACTCATCTTCTCAACAGGAAACACAACTTGTACTTGCTGCCAGAGTCAACTCTACTGACTTGGCCAGCCTCCAGTTTAGGTAATGACCAGAACTGAATAAATTCTATGCAATATATTCATTTGGGCTGCCTGTGGGCTCACTCTCCTGGGCTTGTCTGGACATCAGGAGTGCAAAGCAAACAAAATGAGAAATGTTCCCTGACACATTGGCTCTGTATCAACATCTCCTAGTCCATAGAGACCACCACCATCTACCACAGCTGGCCTCAATCCAACCTTTTTCTGCTCCCATAAAGCCACTTGCCTCTCTCACTGGTCTGTCTAGAAGGCAATAAACTGCTCTTATGTTCTCCTTGCCAATGTGGAAGGTCTGTGCCGGCAGCAGGCACAGAAAGTAGGGAAGTGTTTCTCCTCAGCTACCACTCACTCAATACTTGAATTATGGAATTGGGCATCTCCCCCAGATCCCAGCATTTTGCCAGGAAATAGTCAGAGAAACTCATTAAAGCACACCAAATCCAGTTACAAGAATAGTCACAGGACTGCACGAAGATGATCTGTTTGGCAAGAAACTCTAGTGGTTTGCAGTCAATGTTTTTCTCCTCACTGAAATTTCTCATGGCCACTACAGTACATTTCAAGCATGCAAAACATCAGCAGAGTTCACTTCCAGTAACTTCATCTTTGCTACTGCTCAAATGCTGCTCTTTGCAGCCCAATGTCAGCCCAGCACAAAACGGATAAATGTGGGAAGCTGTCAGAGTGCCTGTACCAGATCCGTACCCTTTCAGCCTGTCTCATGAATTCCCTTGCTCTCACAAAGAGTAGGCACACACAACATTGCACAGACAGGACTTCCCTACACCAGACACGTGGACAGCCAGCCAGTAAGAGGCTGCAACAATTGGCTTGGTTATTGATGAACATACCTGCCAAATAAATACGCAAAATTCATCAAAGTCTTTGTGTCACAATGGTGCTATGTAAAATCAGATTAATACTTCAACACTTACACCTCCTTCCAAGTGATATTCAGTTTTGGGTTCCCTTCTCCTTACAACAAGCTATACAGAGCGTAAGTGCCTGAGTTTATTGATGTCTTTCAGGTACAGACTCGCTGCCTCTGATCAGTGAGTTTCCTTTTGATTTATTTTTTATTTAGTCTTGCTGAGTATCAGCTTCTTACAATCATTTACTATGTGAAAACACTGTCAGCATTCATCTTGCTCATAATACATTCTTAGACACCTGAATCTCTGCTGCAACAGAGGCATGAGCTTGTAAGCAACTTCCTGCAGGAAGCAGAAGACTGGCCCATCTCCCACCATCAGGGTACTTCGAATCAGTTGCTACTCATCTGTTGTGCCAATGGGACATTGCACGTGGAATGAAAAACATGTCAAAGAGGTAAAAACATACTTAACAAGAGAGCTAACTTTATGTTCATGCTTAGCATTTTTACATTGCATAAATCATGTCTCAGTTTCTCTCACTGCAGGAGAGATTTTACAGGACTTCTGTCTTGCCCTTTTCCAAAACCTTCAGCAGGGCACTTGCCAGTATCTTTCCTCCACAAACTTTCAGAACAGACATTATACATTTATCCAAAAGGTCTTCTGAGACATCTGAGAAACCTCTTGTACCACCGGCAGTAACATTCCGAGCTGTTCTTCATTCTTCACTCTCACTTCTGTCCTAACAGGGACAGCCTGAATGTATTTTGCTTGAAAGAATTTTAATTCCAAGGCCTAAGTTATTACTCCTTAGGCAATAAAAATTGTGAGAGATGTTATCAGCAGTTAAACTGCAGCAGCTGATATTCACAGCCTAGTGAAGCTGAGGGAAAGACATGCATTACTTTTCAATACGTTTTGGGGTCAGTTTGAAAACCAAGACGCAATAATTTTGCCAGAAAATTGAGGCCTTGGTCAAATACAACTCTTTAATACCTGATTTGCATTTTCATGTCAGAACCTTCTAATACATACTTTTAGACCAGGCAAATCTTTACGAGGCTTCTGTTTTCTTACAGGAATTCAAACACAGCTATAAATAGCCCAAATAAAACAGGATATGAGGATTTATAAAGAAAATAAGAAGGCATTCAACTTTTTGTGAATTACAACAGGAATTAGTTAACACATTCGGTCAGGCACTTTTGAAACCTTCTGCATGTGTATATTTTCTGTGATAATCACTAGTATTAGCAAACGTGCATAGTTTTGTAAAAGCAAAGCAATTGCAGCCTGTTACTGGAGCATCACACTGTCAGATCAGCATCTGGAGCTTTAACTTTTGCTGTCCTTGCCATTCCGTCCTATTCTGTGTAAAACCACACAGCAGCTTTCTCCTTTCTTGTCATTCCACCACTGCTGTGGCAGCAGGAGCCATACCAAAATTGCAAAGCTAAGAGCACTTGGCTGATCAGAGTCTCTTCTGTCACCTAGAAAGGACACTTGGTTCTCACCATCACTTCCTAATCCCACTAACTTTTATGGGTGGAGATGGGCTCCACCTGTAGAAGACTTGTGTAACTGTCAGACATTCACACACGATCTGTCTGGGTATCATTCCTCAACTACAGATACACCATACCTGATTTAGGAGTGGCTGCAAAATGTCACTGCACAGGAAAGGGTTTTGAAGAACTTCAAAAACAACTTCCAAGGATAACACTATCTCTGTTATGCTTTTGCATGTAATCCATTATGTATATACGCCCTCCACTTTCTCCTCCCATGGTAGCACACAGCTGCAAGACAAGGTTGCCACTACCAAAACAATTGGAAAAGTGAAGATGTCCCTGTTCAGGGTAGAGGGGTTGGACTTGGCGACCTTTAAAAGGTCCCTCCCAAGTCAAAACTATTCTGTGATTAGAATGGAGTGTTCCTTAACCTTCCAGGTTTCTGCACAGACTCCCATTTCAAGTGTCTTATTCTGCACAAGTGGCAGTGCTAGAGGTAAACTGCATACAGCAGATCAGCTGTAAACTATGTGGAGAAGCTTAAAAACTACAGACAAGACAATAAAGAGCCTCTTATAGCTGAAAGGGTCAAGTGATGCAAGATGGACAAAAAAAGTGCAGAACAGCTGACTAGTCTCAGAAGCTGAAATACTGAGCAGTGAAAAGGTCAGAGAGCAAGTCAAATGCAGCATCTGGAACAGCTGAAAGACATTCCAAGTCCCAGATGTCTCTTCCAACCAAAGGGTAATGCTGCCTCTGAATATGTGACACTGGAAATACATAAACCCTGTTTACAGCTTCATACTTTACATGTAGAAAGTGGTTGTAAGGACAGCTTAAAAGTAACTTAATTCCCACATGTGAGTGGTAAATACTTCAGCACAGACTGACTTCACTTACAAAAGAACTGATTAAGTGTTGTGCCCAAGCATGATCTCAACAGATCATCTCTCACAGTATAAAAATAATCTCTAGCACTACTCTTTGTTCTCAAAGACTGGTGGCAAAAGACATCTGAGTACAGATGTCAGCAGCTCTCTGAAAGTGAATCACTGAGAATGAAACAAGGCTGAACGCATTTTTAGGAAATCCAACACAAAAGGACTTTCTGTGTTATCCAACTCACAGCCGTTCAGGCCTTGCACATTCCCTGTAAAATCGACCAAGAGAACTAAGATGCTACAAGTGACATTCACTAAATATGCCACCAAGCAGCAAAAATACATTCCAGTTTGCCTACAACAGCAAAAGCCTCCTCCCAAATCTGCTACAGCACATGCCAATCAAAGGAGCTCACGGGTTCTGCAGAAAAGAGTTCAGAGTTGCTGGAGAGTGGGAGGAAGAAAGACAAGTATTTGCTGCCTGCACCACACTTCAACCTCCTCTCTTGGCTGGAGCAAAACCAGCCCCAGCAAAGTCCCAACTTTTGCAAAAAGATGAACACAGCAAATACTGGCTGGCAGTATCTCTCCAGATACTCAGATGTTTCAGAGCAGGAGGAACCTTATTTCTGGGAGCCTCCATAAAAGCTTCAGGGAAAACAATGGAAGGTTCAACCCACATCAACTCAGTCCACAATGACCTTTTAAGTCCTATATTAGTTCACATTTGACAAGCAGAAATCCATGGACTCAACTCAGCCCACAACGACCTTTTAAGTCTTACATTAGTTCACATTTGAAGCAGAAATCCATGGACTTATTTTGAACGTATTCACTAAGCACATTTCATGCAAAATTACTTCCTCTGGTTTGTTATGCACAATGTAATGCTTATCCCTTTCAGTACAAAGAAATTCAAGTAAGAGCAGCACTTGGTGATCTGCTGAGAGATTGTTCTGAAGCAAATCTCTCCCACTTCCATGCGCTCTCCAGAAGGATCATGGCATCACAGATGTGCATGTGGGAGCATCCTGCCCCAGTCTATCAGAAGAACTGACAGAGTTATAGCCTGAAATCCAGAATTACCATGCCCATTTCCCAGCAGTCCTGTATGCACCCAGAGGAATATGGATATTAAGCAGGTAGGCACATACTGTACACAGGTAGGGAGCACCCACCCAGCCTCAGAGAGTATTTTGGAACTGTCCCAATTCAAATAAACACGGGCAAGTCAGAACCAAAGGCTCAAACTTGGCAACCTCAGAGGTGCATCTGCTTCCATTCCTACTAAACTTAGTATCATAAGCCAAGATTTGGGTCTTCTCTGCGTGCCAACACCAGCAGGACCTGAACTTTAAATAGACCTACTTTTAAACAGGAATCAGTATAGTTTTCATGCTGTTCAGAAATGTTTTCTGTAAATGGTAATTGCCTCTGTCACTTAAAAACATTAACCACTTACATAAATTTCCACGCTAGAATGCTGGAGACAATATAGTCAAATTTTTTAAAAGCAGATGTGTGTCTTTCCACTGAAAAAGCCAAGTCTAAATAAGCACCATTACTTTGTAGTTGACATTTCCATCTTCTGCCCAGGAAAAGTATTAATTCATACTTAAAGAACTATAATTGCACTTTTTTTAAATTAAGTTTACATCAAAAAAAGAGAGTCCACAACCCTTCCTTCCTACGTATTTCAGAAAGCGGCAATGTGTATGTTATGCCACTTAAATTGTTTTAGTAAATGAAAAATTAGTATGTATTAGTAAATGAAAAATAACACCATTGTGGCACTGCCCTTTCCAGCAAAGCTCTAAGAGAAGTGAATATCGTCCCTGAATTCCTAAATCAGCACCAACACTATCCTTTGACTCTAAAATGAATTTATATGAGGGAATGGAATAAATTCACAGGGTCCTTATTCCTCCAAAGGTCAATCTTGGCATGGATGCCAACACCTCCTTTTCCAGCTTGTACTGAAGGAACCATCAAAAGCAAAGCCAACTGTGTTGTGTTGCAGCCACTCTTCACACTCCACCATCATAACCCACAGCTAAAAGGTGAACACACCTTCCCTAAAAGCATTTTAGGTTATGGTCACTACTGTGCCATGTGAGCAGAACTAAAGTCAAGAACACTTCAGCAAGTCACTGGTTACATTCAGTGACCTGAAAGTCAGCTAAAAACATGCAAGCATTTTCTACTGACATTTCTGCACCCAAAATGAAAGAAGGGAAAACCAAGTTAGATTATTCACCTAAAAGGATTAGAAACCAGCAAATATGTATATGGTATTTACCTACATACAACTTAAGGAAAATATTTTTGGTTTCTTGGAAAAAAACAAACCACCAACTAGTAGCAAATGACACTGGGCACTCTCCCGGTTTTAGGCAGGCTACAAAAAGAGAGTGACATTAACTAGTTCTTACACTTCATAAAAATAGATGCAAAAGCAGAAGAAAAATAATCCAAAGACTGTAGCCACTTTGAGACTGTTCTGAGCATGTTCATGTTTACAGATTTGAATTTATTCAATTTT
This sequence comes from Sitta carolinensis, assembly GCA_032173965.1. NCBI lineage: Eukaryota > Metazoa > Chordata > Aves > Passeriformes > Sittidae > Sitta > Sitta carolinensis. Next base: position 4,701,528 of record CM063285.1, read on the forward strand.
TCTAATGTAAGAGAGGAAAGGTATCCTGAGAACATAAATTTCTCATGCTATGAATGACAGAGGTCATTAACAGCATCAAGAACAAATCCGCAAAGTCTACCTTTTCTTATCAACTCCCTTCACAGTATGGAGAGTCTCTGTTTTATGTAAGTCACTATCTGCAGAGGAGAAGAGCAGTGTGCCCAAGGGAAAGGAGGTTATCACCTCCAGTCAGACAGGCCTTACTATTTTACACTACTGGAGTCAAAACAGCAGAGAAGCCTTGCCACCCATATCCCAAAAATGCCCCATCTCTCTCCATATGGCCATCATGGCTCTGCACTGTTGCTTTCTCGATTTTTCATTATTTTCACAGAGAAGGACACCTATTGTGCCTTTCTTGTAACCTTTACGTTATCTATGACCTGCAACATCATCCTCCATTTCAAAAGCAACATGTTTCATCAGTGCAGGAAATCGAATGAAGTTTAAATCAGTGTCTCACAAACTCAAGCAGCTCCTTATTTGCCAAATTGTTTGAGGATTTCTCTTTGCCAAATAAGGTGCATTCTGAAAAGTATGAATTACATGAGTTGACTGCTAAAAGAATCAGCACCAGAGTTTATTCCATTTACAAAGGCAGTTCAGTAGAGCTGGGTGAAAGTTACAACTGTGACTTTTATTATTTTACAACTACCAGTTATGAATAATTTGTTTCCCAAGGAATAATACTCACAACCAACCTCTAGAACAGACACTGAAGAAAAGCCAGTGTAAGGCAATTAAATTAATCCAGCCTCCTAGTAACTTCATACTTCCTTTTTCTCTGTATCTGCCTAACTATAACTATATATATCTATCTAACCCTAACTATACCCTTGCTTTTTCATCTGCTCTTGGTCGGATAATGATTTGAAAGTTAACTCTGCTCTTCTAAGGCAAAAGCTCTAAGTATCAACCCCACAGAAAGCAATTTTCACATAGAGTTGTCTGGTTCATCAGCTTGATCCATCATTCACCCACATTTAGGAAACAAGTTTAATTAGGACAGATGCAGATGGAGTAGGATTTTTCAGATTCTCTTCCAACACAACGGTGGTTCTCAAGACAGTATTTCAACCTTTACACATGGAAAAAGATAATTAACCTTTAAACAAAATAGATTAGCCAGTGCAAATAGACAACATTGTAGCAACAGTTGGGTTTTCTAGAAAAGACAAAGAACTTCGTGCTTTGGGAGTTTGCAGAACAGATGCCCTGATTATTGTCTGGTGACCTGACTTCTCTTCTTATATTAGCTCTGGCAAAGCTTTTCTAATTCTTCACTTTTTTGTTTTCAATTATTCCTAAGGCCTTTGTCTTTCTGAAGACATAATACTGTCGGTGCCGCTTCAGAGCTGTTAAGTATAAACAACGAGACTCTTCAAAAACATTTATTTGACCTTGCATTTCCTACCAAAACAGTCAAATGCCCTGGAAGTTTCAAACAAATAAAAAAAAAAAAATCACTTTATACACACAATTTTCAAGTTGATACAGAGAAGAATAATCCAGCACAGAACAGATAACAGATGTCAGACATTGTTTGTGGAAGGCATACAGCTTCACAGCAATAGGCTGGCAAAGAAATCTGGACAAAACACACCTATGCCTACAAGCTCCAACACACTTGGCCTCTTAGGATGATGAAATTTGCCAAGTTCTTCAGCAAAACAAACAGGAAAATTGCTAATCCAGTTGCTATTTGTGACTAGGCACTGTAATAGAGCAGCATCACCTACCTACCTTGTGCTCCAAGACCTGCTGAAGAACCTAAGTATCAGCTCCTGAGATACCAAACATCCCCGAGTGTCCTTTGCCAGGATCTGGGAGAAAGCCCCAGGAGCAGCCAGCTCACTCCAGGGGTGAGGTCCCCACACAAGTACCTGCAGCAGGAGCAGAGCAGCAGGGCTCCTCTGCCCTGCACCAAGAGCTAAGAGGAACCACAGCTGACCCCAGGGCTTCGTCGTGGGCTCACTGCAGCCCTCCAGGCCCAGCCCACAGCAGAGATACGATCCAAAACCTACAAATAAAGAAAAGCAGCTACTTGGGACATCACAGACAGAGGAACAACTCCAATGTGATGCTTGCGTTCGCAGAGTGCTCACAGTTATATTTCATCAGGAACAAAAACATGTTTCCGGCATTCCAGCTCTCTGCTAAATTGGATGCAGATGATGAAGGGTTTTTTTCCAAACATATGGAAGACAACACAGCTGAAATCTCAGCTAGGCCTTGAGAGATGCTGTACATAAGGCATTAAGCTTTCTAAAACACACGAGGAATCTAGGCAGCAACTATTATGATTTCATTTCAGAGTGTGATTTAAGATATTATGAGACAGCAACGTTATAAGAAACTAATAAAAGCCTTTCATGTACTCTCAAATAAAGTCAGATGTTCATATGTCATGTATCTGGACAACCTCTGCTTTCAATGGAAGCCTGATCTCCACTTCAAAGGGAGGAAATTAGACAAAAGGGGAAAGAATGTACACCTCTCTGTACAGGAAGCCCCAGGAAACCCAAGACCAAAGGGCTAAATCCATCACTTTCCCAACACCCCCAAGACAGACAAGCCTACAAGATGTTAAACCAAGAACGAAATGAAAAGCACAAGTATTTGCCATCCTTGGTCTCAGCCACCATTACATAAACTTGGCTCCTTTTATTTTCTGAACAGTTACAGCATTGCAAAAAACATTTCTGTAAATCCACTGGTAAAGTAACTTCTGCTTCTCACTTTGAAAAGAAGCCATTCCCTCCACCAAGTGTAGGTGGCTTTCTTGTTTTAATTGGTGTTGCAGGCAGGATGTATGTTTAGTTTTCTCAACGTTTAGTCTGTCCTCAAATATTAACATAACAGTGACTGAATCCAAAACATTAAAAGCAGAGTGAAGTCCCAGCTTCCCAGGGTGCTTTTTTTCCCTATTCTGAAAGTATTTCTACACATTGGAAGTCATTTAATGGTGAACAAATTCTTTTTCTGGAGCTCCATCCTTCAGTACACAGCTTGACAGGAACTAGTTTTATCTCTAAGCTCTGCAGGAAGTAGTTTTGACACTGCGAAGCAGAAGTAAATTTTTCATGAGATACCTTGCTGTAGTACTTGCTGATTACTCAGAATTTTGTCTATCCATGCTAGGACTTGATGGTTTAGTCCTTACACAGAATATGTTTCAAACTTCTCCAAAGGAGCAGTTATTTCTACCTTCAGTAGCAAAAAATCTTGTGAATAGCCTGAAAGTTCAACCATTATCACTGCATTTTCAAGAACACACTCACTCTGATGGTTGAAGAGTGTCAAATATTTCTTATCCAACATATATACATTTCACTGGGACAATTCACATTACTAAAACACATGAACATGCCTGTATTACTGATTTAGCCATCTAGATAATCCTTTTCACATTGAGACAAATTTCAGACAGGTAATGAGGAAGTCGCATGAGTTTGTTTCCAAAAGCCTTAAAAACTTATCTTTGCATCGCTAACTCTTCCTCCTTCTCAACTCTAATGACAAGACAGATATGACTAAATTCATGTGGAACCTTCACCAAAAACTCACTGAAAAATACAGTCAGTTTTACAGCTAAGTCCAAGACATAGAGAGCTAAATCACCAGAACTACTTCTACTTGATTTCCATCACTATTATCAGATCTCTGTAGAGACTGCACCGAAGTTATTCCTAGGCTTGACATTAATCAATGCTTTCTTCTGGCAGAGTTGGAAGAGATCCAGTAAGCAGCTTTAATTAAAAAAAAAATAAATAAATAAATAAATAAAAAAAAAAGACATCTTTTACTCACTAAGCAAATCACTGAAAAATTGCACTTGGAATAATTCACGTTGTTAGTTAAAGCCTGTTGAACGACTTATAAAGCTCTTTAAAACTATTTTTAAAAGCTTTATAGTGTTTTGGTAGGTTTGTTTTGGGAGGGGTTTTTTTTAGTTATTTCAAAACCATTTTTAAAAACTAGTATGAATGGAAATGAGGCCTAGGCTCATTTTCTGGATACAAGAAACTGCATGAAGAGGAGTGTGTGTAATTGATTTCAAAGCATCTCCTTCTGCCCTGCCCTCTCTTCAAACGGTTATTTTTTTAATTTCACCTCAATTTTTCTTCTGCTTGAAACTGGGCAGAGGAACATTCCCTTCGTAAATATTTTTGTACAAGGGAAATAAATTCCCAGGAATTTACTAGGCAATGATTTGGTTACTACTCTTTTATCCAACTCAGTCACACAGCTTTCCCTGCACAAACACTCACACAGGGGATCCAAGCATAACACTGGCACAGCTGTGCTCAGCCCTTCCCAGCTCCACACCTGGATCCACAGTGCAGACACGTAAGAGAGGCAGGGCTCAAACTCCACCTGCCCCTCTCAGACAGTGGCAGGGGAGCTGAACCCAGCACACCTTCTGTCCCCACTGCCTAACAGACCTGTACACCAGAAGGAACAGTGTAAGAAAATCCTCCCGGCCACGCTAAGCGGTTCATTTCTCCAGCAAGGGTAATGAGCTAAGAATGCACTTTTTTAGTAACAAAAAAAAAAAAGCCTGCCTGCTGTCCCAAGGGGGCATTTTCATTTGCTGGTCCCGTAATAAGTGTGACAATATCTACCACAGTCACACGTATACAGTTTTTTGCAGAAAATGGCACAATGGAAACTGAGTAACAACATATAAAAAAGAAGTAGATATATTTGTTGTGACAATCACCTAGCTGTAAATTTCTGTAAGTGAGTTGCTAGCAAATCCAGGTACAACTACACACAAGAGCTCCTGAGAAGATGAGAAGCATAATTTTCAGACTGTTGTTAAAAGTGCAATTATGACTGCATTCATACTGAGCCTTAGCACATGGTCAAGAACTCCCCCTCACCTTTCTCAATTTTTCTCATCTCCAACTTGAATCTGATTCCTAATTTTCATTTAAACTCATCATGTCAGATACATTCCATTATCCTTAAAGCGAACACACACGATATTATTTATTACATGAGTTTACAACATGCTTTCAAAATCAAGAAATGTCTCCCCAAATAGCAACCCAACAGCAGGAACAAGTGACACACTTAACACTCTGCCTCTCCTCTGTGCAGGCAGAGCTCAACTTCAACTGAGAGCAGATGCTGAGGGGAACCTGACCATGTCCCTGTGCCACGGTTTATATGGAGGACTAAGCCACAATTTATCCTTAGAATTACTCAGCTGCGAAGAACACAAAGTGAAAGGAAAAGAAGAAAACAGATGTTGTCACCACAGCCGATAGACAAAGGAAGGGCTAGACACATCTGGATATCATGAAAGCTAAATATTTTTAACATTACTTCCAGTTCTTCTCTCTGGCAAATACGCATTAGATGTCCTAAACTCTAATCCCAAATTATTTGGATTAGTTTAGAAACACACACCAAAAACCCACAACCACCAGGGGAAAGAAAGGGGGAGGGGAGCAAATTCCTGTGGGAAAAAAATCCCATGACAAGCAGCACAGCACACAACGGAATGAAAAAAAATTCAAAAACAGTTCTAAGATTTCAACACAGCCTTCCAGAACAAAGCTGGTTTTATCATCTTTATTATGATTCACTGGAGAACTTTATTTTTCCTGTAAGGAAGGAAGGACGGACATAAGTAGCTCTCAAGCACTATGACATTTCCTGAGAGACTGCCAAGGAAACTGGGGTTTCCCATAGGATATCTCAAGTCTGGAACTTGGGGAGCACCCCAACATAATTCACCTCATGCTCCAGATTTCCAGAAGAACCTACCATTGAAGCAGTCCATTCAAGCTTAAATCTGCAAAGCAAAACCATAACAAGCTGTACTAGGGTCCTTGAAGAAAAAAAAAGAAGGCTGGAATAGTGGTAATTTTGAAGTTATGGATGGAACAATTTGCAAAACTCAGATTTCTCCAAAACTAATATGAATTTTCCCATCCTATCCAAAGGCAGTGAGATGACTGCTCTTGGATAGACAGCTTGCCTTTACGATTTATAAGACAATCTGTTCCTCATGAGAACTGCAAAAAACACATTTGAAGGACAGAATAAAAAGAGAAGACACTGCAAAACTCTGACCTATTTCTTGCAAGATTCACATTTGAAAAATACTATTTGCCTTCTCTTATAAAAATAGGCCGGACGGAATACAGAATAAATATAGATCTTTTTTCTCCACTAAGTTCCCTAACAGAAGTAATATATAACAAGTTCTTTGCAAACTTGCTTTCCAATTCAATATGGAAAAGAATATAAGATATCAAGACATCAACATCTTGTTTACCAAGTTCCATTTTTCTCCACTGGAAACAACAAAGACAGCTTGGCAGGCATTCAGGGCAAGGAAACAGAGAGGAGCATTTGGTTGGAACTGACACCCTGACAGCCAAGAACCCAAAACATTCCGTGAATGTTGGAAGGGTGCAGAGGAGCAAAAACAACCTTAAAGGGGGGATGACACACGTCAGCTCACTAAGGCACACAAATCAGTGGCTCAAGAAATACATCAGCAGCATCACCAGCAGCAACATAAACCAAAGTTACCTTCCCACAACAAGCCTGAGTGAGTAAACAGCCCCTTGCTCAGAGAATTAAAACAAGCACCACGTTTCTGCTGGGCAGCAAAAGTCTCCAAGAGTTCAGTGAGGACTACTCCTGCATCAAATAATTTCTTCAGAGCCAGAAATTCATGTACCCCATTCAACACAAATTCAGCTCGTCCATGCTCTACTGCTGCATTCGAATTTGTACTATAAAAAGGTGCCCCGAATAGCACACAAACGTTTTCAGCATCCAGATTACAATTCCATAAACCCAAAGCGGACAGTAATAATTCTACAAACCATCTCACTAATTAATTCCACTCTAAGGAAAGAAAACACCCCAGTTTTATACTGGTTTTGTATTATGACATCACCTACACTGTACAGGTCAAACCAAAAGATGTAAGCATATGAACAAACCTGCAGATGTGTGATAGACAAAAGAGCATTTTCACCTGTGAACAACTAAAATCATTTGTATTCCATGAACTGCATAACTTCATTTGCAGGAAGTTTTCCTCTTTCCATCTGCAGATTGTCACAAACAAGTGGAATTACCATAAAACTGTTAGACATTTTTCAACTTACTATGAACTCAATACTCAGATTATTTTACTCTGCTCACCTGATTCTTCTTTTGTTGGTATATGCTGCCTTTTTTTGTCAGCAATACTTTTTCTGCCTTTTTAATTTGATTTCAGTAGATATTGAACTCAATATAAATGAAAGCTTTCTTTAGGGAAAAATTACCTCAGCTATCAAAAACCCAGAGCAGATAGATCTTGTGGTCATGAATCAGATCCCTCATGCAAATAGAATGCCAAGTCAGCATTAGCAACACTTTAGATAACAACATCAATACTAAGTCCTATAGTGATAGCTTTTCTTTGAAACAAAGATGTGTCAAGATACAGTGGTAAAATAGTATGGACCATGGAGCTACTGCCACTAACCTCTACAGCAGGTCAACATGCTGAAAGACAGCAAATCCAAAAAAAGTGCTGGAGGTATGTAAGTATCCACACCTAACTGTTCCCAGTTTCCTGCACAGCAGCTGCTGGGTTTTCTAAGGTCCCTGGCAATTTTTATGAACTTTTCTGAAAGGAAATGTGGCAAAACTGCAAAACATCCAGCTAGAGAGAGAGGATAAGAGGTGCTCGGTAGAAAAGGCCCACAATTTCACCATACATGAGAACATATCCTAATCCTGCTAATAAAATTCTCAGAGCCCTCTCCTGTGTTAAACCTGTGCCCAGTATGTCACCTGACTGAACACACACAGTAATGAAATATTGTTTCCTCTGATCCATCATACATGGAGTCTGCAATTACAACCAGCTCTCAGGTAGTTACAAACACAAAGGCTCTTGGAAACTTGTCCTTTGTCATCTACAGAAGACTTTTTATTTGCCAGCTCTTCGCACCCACAAATGGGCCGGTCAAAAATGATAAAGATCTGCTCTTATTATAGTATATTGTATTCATCCATCACACCAGCTTACTAGAGTTTTTTCTACTTTGACAGCAACTAAAACTTTCCTGATACACAGTTCATCCATTTTAGCTACAAAAAACCCATCACAAAATTAGCACAGCTCTGCAAAAAAGCCTGAATTATCCTGTAGATCTTAGTTATAAATTAATAATTGAGAAGTAACTAAACCATTCATAACATAGTTCTCTTTTTTGCCTTGCTTAAGCCTATTTATGTGGCTTTTAAAACTTTGCACAATATCCTAACTGATAACAGGAAACTATGGATGGTTGATTGAAACAATGGGGGACCCATTTGCAGCTTTTTCTTGAGCAATGATGAAATTTCAAGTTCACCATAAGATTTCTGAAAATCCTCAAGGCACTAAAACACTTAAGATCATTTGTAATCACGTTATTTAACTTTCCATTCCCCCACCCCACATGCTCAAATTGATGAAGCATTTCTGTAAAATACCACCTCGAACCATGCAGTGTTTTCCCAAGTTCTACAGCAAGACAAAACACAGTATTTTGCTTGGTTGTGCTTGGTGTTTGTGATCAATAACACCACACTACAATGTCTGCTGACAGTAGAGAATTTATTTTCTTTCAAGAGAACACTTGCAAACTGTCCAACATTTAATATTTCCTTTTCATAAATTCCCTAAAAGGTTTAACAGAAGTGCAATCACCCATTCATGCCACTAAATGACATTGAGCATGACAATTAAGAAGAAGCAAATGTAGTACGTGCCAGCCTGAGTAAGGTGAAATGGTACAAAAGCTGGGAAACACATGGAATTACTAATTTTCTACTACCAAGGAGAATCCTGCCTACCTTCAGCTCTGCAAATGACATAATTCCATTCCAACTTTTCATCAGTATGGACAACCAGAATAACAATTTTTAAAACAGTTCAACGACGCTTTTTGAGGAGGAAACTCAAAATGTCTTATTTTTCCTATAATGTTTTCAAGACTCCACAATTCATTCTCAGCAGAGAGTTTTGTAGAACCCTTTTCTTGCACGTCATTTTGCAGGCAGCCACATTCACTTATCTCTCTGCAAATCAAGCTAATTTTACAAGATTTTCCCAGAGTAAACTAGCACTGCCTATGGCAGACCAATGGGTGATAAAAGATAAATTGGTAGAAAAACATTACCAGAAAATCAAGCACTTTTAGACTGCATAAGAAAACACATAATGCTAAAAAATATAATGATATGGCAATAAGAATCAATCGACAACATCTGAAAATCATTTCTTAGCTGATGAAATGGTGCCAAGTCAAACAAAAAAGTGGTATTAACTCACAAAGCCAAATTTAAGCCTAGATGCAACTAACAGAAACTGGCAACAACAGATCTAGGATGGTGTTTTGAGGATCTCTAAGCCAAAGTAGTTCTGATGCATCTACAGATACACAAGACATGCAACAAAAACCCCTGTCACCTTGTCCACGGACTTCTTACCGGAACAAGAACACTATCAAGGTTATTCAATCCTGTCCTGTGCAAATGCTTATAACCAAGGCCTTCTTTCCCATTCCCCACCTCAAAGGAAAGCAATTCAGTATTATTCCCTGTCTCTAGAACACCTACTAAAAGAAAAATTTCCATCCCTTATTTACTGATTCACAAAATTAATGTTTATTATGAAAAATAAGCAACCCTTCTAATGTTACGAAAGAGCCCAAAGGTCTTAAATGAGAGATGCTACTTCATAGTAAAGCTTTTTTTTTATTATTCCAAAAGTAATTTAAACTGATTAAACTGACAATTTTATTAATATATATATTCTTTGTCATATAGTATATTAAACAGTGCCAGCAAAAAATAACACTCAGACCACTCCAAGCCATCAGCAATTTTACCCTGTGCTCTTTTGTCCCAGGATAGCAAATGAGCATCTTCTATCTTAGAACTCTGTAACCTTTTCATGACAACTTGGTCAATACTAATGTATTTTCACACAAGCTTTCAGCTGAACGTGCATTTGTTCTGTAGAGGTGTTTCAGCACTACCACCACAAAAAATATGACAAGTTAGAGCTTAAAAACATTCTCCAAAGGGCTCTGTTAAATTTTAATGGCTCATTAAAAGGGGGGAAAAAATTACAGGATCATGTCCCAGTTTCCACACTACTTTACTTTTTCCTACCTTATTAGCCTCAAAAAAACCCTGCAAATGACAGACTAGCCAAAAAAACATTTTCTTTTTGTTCCACTTTCAATGAGTCTCAGAACAAACTATTTGCTCGTATCAGTTTCCAAGCAATCAGTCTAGGCATCCAAGTTTATCAACAAGAACCATTCAAGCCTCCTGGCTTTTAAACATACCCAAACTGAAAAGCTTGTTTAGCTCTGACCTATTAGGCTCTGTGACTGATTTCTTGACATTTCCAATAGATCAAAATTTCTAGTTTTGTGCTAAGACTTCAAACCCTTCATTGCTTGCAATCTAGATAGCAGATGCCGAAAAGAGGTGTGTTTGTAGTGCTTCTGAAAACACACAAAAGTCTACCTTTTCTAGACCTCCAACAGCACATGCAGCTTGTTTCTGAGCTCAAGTTTCCATCCTATTCTTTAAGCACAGACACTAACTTCACATTAATCTACAGAGGACCTTTCTTAGCACCAGCTCCATTCTAAGTATTTTCCAAGTTTGCATCCACGCCCACTGTACTGTCATGCCATGGACAATACTGAACATATACTGTCTGAAACTGTTAGCAATCTCCCCATGCAAATCTGTTATTTCATTTTCATTTTTCTAGGAAATTCCCTAATACCTAATGAAGCTCAGTAACACAGTAAAAAGTGACCCAGAAGAGAAAGATGTAGATTTAACAGGAAGCATCACGTGAATTTTCTGAGTACAAGATTGCTTTGCATAAAATGCAAATAAACCATCTCTCACCATCGACCTCTGATCCTCAGCTAGAGAAGAATGAACCATATGAGTCAGCACAGAACACAGCACTGTATACACATTACTCTCTTTTTCAGGTACATGACACGGAAACTTGTCACACACACAGTATTCCAACATGTGGAACCTCCATGACTCAGAACAAAGATTCTAAATTTTTCTCCAAGGAGAACGTACAAAAACAATAGCAATGTTCCTGCAGCTCAAAACCAAGCCATTCATTGAATACACTTACCACAGCTACCATATCTTTTCCCCCAGGAGCCATGTTATATGGAAAGCTGTTGGATATTTTATGGTATTAGAAAATAAGTATGAATTAACTTATGTTCATAACTGAGTGCTATCACAGGTCTCAGACACTGAGTTCTGGCTTATTTCTATACAATCCCTCCAGCCTACGACACTCAGCTTCAAGGCATAGAAGAATATCCAGCTCCTTAATGAGGTACCATTATCATAGTGCCAACAATGGGGAGCTCAGTTACCAGAGTTAACGTTTCCTCAGAAGCCTAAGCTCATGAGACACCAGAGGCTTGGCCCAGGTGTGCATTTTGAGCAGCATAATCTCCTACAAAATATCTCTTCTGAACTATAAACCCTTCCTTCCCCCTCAAAAAAGGCTGTAGGTTTGATGCACAGCCCAGCAGCACAGACCTGCCCTTGCCAGACTAGAAATTATTTCTTTTCCTGGGTATTCCCACCAGGAAAAAAACAGGAATTTTTTTCCACCATTTTCATTACTTAATGGACACCTAAATAGTGCACAAAATACTTACTGCATAGTCATATGTGGACTGACAATATCTGTTATGCTGCTTTGGCTAATCTGCCATTTTTTCTAGCAGTCCCTAAAAAGTAAGAAACGGCAAAACTCACGTTTCACAGCCTTCCTGTGGGTGCTGGGAGATGAGCATCTCCAAAGCAGTGTCCCAGGAGTGACACCATCAAACATGGTACAAACATCTCAAGTGAGTCAGAGAGAATTTATGATTTTATTTCCAGAGCTGGCAGAGAATCACACCTATGACCAACTCGCCTCCTGCACTTTCCCAGTTGCCAAGGAAAGGTGTCAGAGCTACATGAAACTGCACCACACAGCAGTGCTGTACGGAGGCTTAATCCTGTTACGTGATAAACAGTCTTGTCACTGAACGTGCCACGTGCTGCATGCTCAACTGGCTGCTTTAGTCCTTTCCTGGTGTCAGCTGAGTGCACTGTGAGCCCAGCCTGACAGCAAGAGGCAGGAATTCAGCACATGGGAATTCAGCACATACTGAACAAAACAGCCAAACACAAGAGACTTAAGAGTGTGCATGAGAAAACACCAAGGTCCCCAGCTTACAGCATCATCATCACAGCTGTCCCTGCTTCTTCCCAGAAGTGTCCCTCTCCCCTCATGCCTAGCAGAAGGCAGCATTTGAAGGGACCAACTACTCCCACACAAAGAGCCACTGACCACTGCAAAGGGCAGAGCCAACAACCCTTTCCCAGTGTGGTAAATCCTACCAGTAATACCAGCTAACCAATTCAGGAGCTGAATCACCATGGTATAATTATAACAACAGTGCTAAAACCTAGTAAATTCTTCAAAAGCAGTGAAACTGTTAAGAAAGAAGTGAAGTCACTATCCCTGAAAGCATTCAAGCAGTGACTGGATGTGGCACTTAGAGCTGTGGTTTAGTCAGAACACTGGGTGATGTTCAAAAATTGGACTCAGTGATACTGGAGGTCTGTTCCAACCTAAATAGCTCTATGATTCTATCAAACTAATTAATAGTTGACTCACTGCAGGACAGAATCATCACACTGAAAATAATAAGGGTCCTACTATAAGCACATTGATGTCAATGATATTTTTCTCCTGGCACATCCTACAATACATGTAAAATATTCCCATGGTTCAGAACTAGTCTTATTTTTCCCAGCCATCCACACATTACAAACAGGCAGGAGAGGAAAGGATCTCATTAACTTCTAAAACCCCATGGAAGCCTGCAATACATTTACTTTCTGACAGAAAAAAACATGATCAAAACAGCTATTTTAATATTTCCCCTCACCCCCAACCCAGTGGTCCCAAGGCTTCCCAGGAACTCCTGTGAAAATTTTTCTTTCATCACAGTATACTCATGGACAGTCTACACCAATTTACTCCTTATCACCCCAAAATACTTCTGCTCTCTCCCTGACATATTTATGTGTCAAGTCTAAGGCTGCTTTCTCAGTTTCACCAAATACACAAAGCCAGGTCTGAATTTCCCTGAAGAAACAGGACTCAAGCATGGCTAGTTGAGTCTAGGCAGCAGACATGACACACATACCAGGTTACATGGAAAACTAAACAACCCAAAAGCACCAGTTCTCTTACAATTAAAGACAGATAATGGGTTTTTAAGTTTTCATTACTCAAAATCACTACTTACAATGTGTGCCTTCTCAGAGCATCTTCCTGCTTAGTCAGTTGTGACCCCCAAGAGAAAAACCCAACCTAAGAAAGCTGAAGGCATCGAGACATAGATTTCTATTTACACAAATGTATACTTTCCTAAATAACATTTATTAAACATCTCTGGGAGATAACGCTAACTCATTCCAGTTTGAGCCCTGTATTCTCCTAGGAGGAGAAGGGGTTTCACCATAATGTATTGAATGACAATATTTTTTTACATTTCAATTAATTTATTGACTTTTAAAGATTTTTTATTTGAGCTGTATTTAAAATAGCACCTTCAAAACTTCCCATGGTCATATATAACAGAACTGCATTTGCTTTTTTTAAAACACTGAATAAATGCATCTTACATATGAACAGTTAGTCCTCAATCTTGCAATCGGTTATTGATTGGGGGTGGGGAGTGTTTGGATGTTTTCATTCCAAAATTTCACTCTTAGCCACAGGACAGAGCTCTGTCAGAACAAATTTTCTGGCCAATATATTTCCTATTCACTTTTAAAAGGAGCAAATTAGACATGTCCTTTTGGTTTCCAGCAATGTTGTTCAGATCCCAAATTACCCCAAGGAGATTTTTAGTCCCAAAGTCTATTTGCAAAGCTCCCATTTTAGGACACTTCCATTCAGCTCTGCAGAGCCTAAGCAGGCTTTGGACTTGGCAAACAAAGTAAGAATTCACAGTCATTTTCAAAGAATGTAAATTACTATGTCCAAACTAAAAGGTATTGCATTTTCTCTCGCCTTCTCCAGGCAGGCCCTTTAACATTTCTGCCCTGGTTCGCTTACTTCTTAGGAGAAATTAAAAAAAAAAAAAAAAAAAAAAAAAAAAAAAAAAAAGCTTAGAAAGAAGAAACATCTGTGGGAACAGCTGCACAAATACTGCAACTGCCAGAGGAATTATTTGTTCTAGCATCCAGGATTTCTCGGTTAGTGTGTTGCAAGAACACTTATTAGTGGATAACCATAGCAGCTATCCATGCCTGTGACACACCATTTTGATCTCAACCACGGATAAGAGGCAAGAGCTCAACACCAGCCCACCATACACATACAAACAGAGAGAGAAAACAACCAGAAACCAAAACTCTTGGAGGAATTGTCTAGAGGCTCCACAACAAAAAAGCATATACAGCAAGTAGACTGCTTCCCCAACTTCTGGACAATCAAAATTCCATGGTAACTAGTTTATAATTATAAGGAAATGTTCAGCACAGCTTTTCCCTTCATCATTATCTCACCTTTAACAACAGCACTAAGACCCCAAATTACTCAGAACACTTTCCAAGACAACACTCTGAAATAAACCAATGATGTCATTAAATAAATAAGATATCCAGAAGTCTGTCTTCATCTCCCAGATACATGCCTGTGTTCACACACTTGTCTTGAACTGCAGCCATCTATTATGCTCCAATAGGAAGGATGAAAAATTAGTTTTATCATGTTCTGTGATATAAATTGGTAATTGCACAACTCTTAATTTTCAGTCCATGCCCAAGTAGGTAGTAAGATTAAAACTCCATTACAGTAATAATCAACTAAATTAAAGTCACTAGTTCTAAATACACACAGCAACGAGGTCTGGAAGCGACTGTACAATGCACAGTTTGTTTGGGAATTACTGAAACTGTTTTCCCCCCTCCATAATACTGAAAGAATTAGCAACCAATATGACCATGGGGGGAAGTCACCTCATCTAGCTGATCACAGAGCAGGATTTGAAGAATGAGGAGTAAAGTTAATTGCCTGTAGCCTCTGCATCATTTTTCTTTCTCAAGAAACTCAAGAGGGGCCTTAAGCATACTTTAAGTCACCCTTGACTGTAGCACTCTCCCATTTGCTAAACAGTCATTTAGCACACTGGGATTGCTGCAGCACAGCAGCACTCGAGCTTCTTCATCTTCCACCTCTACACAGTCAGCTGTCAAGCTGGGTTCACCGAGAAAGCCTCATTTGACCAAGCCCCAGCAGGCTTCAGGGGGTCTCTGCTCCACTGGAATTGACATGAACCATTGTTATTCATTTTCTAAAGACATCCTGTAAGACCATGGCTACACATTCCCACAGCACTGCCCGGAAACAAAATGGGGATGAATCTTTTTGCTTTTGATATTTAAAGATCACAACTTGCTTTGCACCAGAAACTCTTATCCTTCCTCCTACCCACACATTCCTAGCTGAAGAAGGCAGACCTTCATGACCTGCTGTGGTTATTCAGCTCCTTTTCATCAAGCCACAAACAGAATATCAGATCTTTTTTCCCCCCATATAAGTAATACTAAAGCGACATGGGGTCAGAACTGAACAAATGGAAAGCTACAATGGGACAGAAAGAGCACATCCAACCTAGAATCCCATCTCCAACTGTGACTGAAATAAAATCTCAGGGAAACAGGACAGCTAAGACAATCAAGTAGCACAATACTTTGGGATACCTACCCCTTAAAACTGGGTCTTGCTTTTACTAACCCCTACACTGCAAGGACTTATTAATTACCCCTTACTTACATCTTGTGCACAGTTATTACCTCCTCTCATTTATTTTGAGCCTGCCACCATCACTTCTGGACACACTCTAGGACTTCTGAACTGAAAAATAAGGGAAGAAGAAGCAACCTCTGTTCATTTACCCTTTTCCTGGCACTTGTTAGAGCAGGTTTCTCAGTTATCTCATCCCCAGGCTGAAAAGTTCCTTCCTGCTGCACTGTTTTTGCACAGAAGCTGTGCTGTCCTTGACCATTCTTTTCATCCTTTTTAAGACCTTTTTCAGCTTCAGTTGCCAATTATTAGAATCACCCTCCCCTGATGTCACCTCTATCCTCCTCCACGTTTTCCTTCTCACAGCACAGCATGTGGTAGCTGGGAGAGGTCAGACACAGCTAGAAAGGCAGCTTATGGAAAATCCAGGATGCTGCCACCAGAGCTGAGGTCCACTCAACCAAGCAAGGATTAACTGGAAGGCTATTTCCTCTGCCTACTGCAGGAGCACTCTGCCTGCACCTGGGAGGCAGTAAGATCCCACTAGATATCACTAACTTGGAGAAGAAAACATGCTTTTTCTTTCATTAGTGTGGGGTGGGCCAAAATGCGTTGACCATTTCTTTGAGTTATTTCCCTGTTTTGCAAAGAGGCAAATTGCTGGGTTCTTCTAATGCTTCATGATTGTTCAATTTAATAGGCCAAGAATACCAGTCCACTTAAAATTTAAGTTCTATTTTCTTTTTTTCTCTTTTAACAAATTACTGTTCTAAAAGCAAAGGTAAAGGTGGGAAAAGAACCATGGGAATACACCAACTACTTCTTGGAATTAACACACATGAAAAATATCTTTGCTAAAAAGCTACTAATCGTAATAGCCATTACACAAAATCACACAAAACTCAGTATAGGAAAAATAAAGGTATTTCATGACAAGAAACTATACACATCACCAAGGAATTCAACATGTGCTGAGGTTTGTCTCATTGAGCAATGGAGTATAAAAGCCCCTCCAAACTAACAAGTAAAATAGTAAACAACAGAAGGTTGCTAAAGTTAAAAGCAACGAGCTCGTGTGTTCCTGCAAGGCCTCTGGCTTGATGGTGCATGACATTTTCATTAGAAAAGCCCAATGAAACTAGAGCTGAGCCAAGCAGACAAAATTAATTCAAACGTTTAACAGATAAGCCAAAGACCATGACCATAAACAAAAAAAAAAAAAAAAAAAAAAAAAAAAAAAAAAAAAAAAAAAAAAAACAACAACAACAAAAAAAACAAACAAACAAACAAACAAAAAAAAAAAAAACCTCACCACACTGCAGGTGGCTTCCAGTCTCCAAGCAACTATCTTATTTCGTAGTGTAACCAACGATTTGGAAGAAAAACAAAGAAGAAAAAAAAAAAAGATCATGACTGCAAAGTTGTGCAGGTGACAAATACCAAAGAAACTGTTAAGTACAAAGAGAAAAGGCCACTGACTGTCTGTGGCAGCCAGCCGTCTGTCTGTGCACCAGTCTGTCTCCTTGTTCAGCACGTGCTCAAGTTGGGAGGAACTGACAGTACCTGAGAGCATCTTCTCTGGAAACTATTTTTAAAAATGTTGGAATAGAGAAAGGCAGAAGAAAATGAAAAAAAAAAAAAAAAAAAAAAAAAAAAAAAAAAAAAAAAAAGAAACTAGTATTTTCCACTTTTAAAAAGAGAAGGTAAAAAATAAAACAGAGAAACTCTAGAGAAAGTAGAAATTTGGATAGAGAAGGCTGTTAAACATACAAAGAGGTAGTAAGAACCAGAGCTAACAAAGCTGGTAGTAAAAAACATGCAGTAAAGCTGACTGATGATAATTACGCCAAATGAATACACTGGAGAGTCTATCAAATGACTTTGTTGGCAAAACAGGGTATTCTCCACAACTAAATTATCTAGCTTATAATGGAAGCTAATCGAGGACTATTAAGGTTTCTTCTGACTCCATAATCAATTAAATACAAAATCAATTTACAGTTTCACTCCAGTCCTTACCACACCCACTTTGATGACCCAAATATAACTCGCAAATTGGTGAAGCAGAAAGAGTCAGTTTCGTACAAGAAGCTGCTATGCTGCTGAAACTGAAGTATACATCCATCTTTCACATGGCTGGTATTTTCATGTATTTTTTGAGTGCTTTCAGTTAAAAAAAACCTGCAACCTAATCAAGCTTTTTCTAAAAAAAATGCAGGCAACAACTATAAAAAACAACTCTAACTTGAAATCCTTGCTTTAGCATAATAACAGAAACTAACACTAAACTAACTAAATCCTACCACTTGCACTTTCCACAGTCTTACACGAAGGAAGAGAATCTACGCTGGAAATCCAGCCTCTCTTGCCTTTCTAAGTCTTTATCTCTCCCACGACAGGCAGCAGAGGACCAAATGTCATTAGAAGCAGTGTGTTTCCTTATCATCCAACACTATCAGCCACTTACCTGACCAGGTGTCTTTGATGTAACACCAAGTTCCAGACTCGGAACTGTACCAGAAACACTCCTGCCATGTTCTTCTTGGTTTACAATACCAAGAGAGGACAGCCTCTTGTTTCTCTCCCTGGCTGAAAGCTAACATACATTCACCCTCAAAACAGTGTACAACACAAACACCACCCCAATATGATGACACATCACACTCTGCTCCGGGAGATTATTTTCAAATAAAAATTCTATCAAGTATTCCCTCTGTCCAACATGGAGAAAGCCAGTTAATAGCGCAGGAATGAAACATACTTCCAAAGGCCATCAGATCACAAGAAACAAAAAGTCTACACAGAAGACAGCTAAAGTTAGCAGATGCAAATGACTTCAAACTACCCACCATGAATTTCAACTCCTTTTTTTTTTCCCTTCCACCTGGGGTGTTTAAAAAAATAAAAAGATACTGAATCAAGCAGCAAGACATGCTGCATATGGAGGTCACAGAGGGTTTTGATTCTGGCTGCTTCTGAAGATGTGACCTTCAAACTACTACCTGGTCCATTTCTTAAAGGATCTTAACTTCTGTCTTTCTAAACTCCATCTTACAGAAAAAATTAGCGGCTGTAGTTATAGAGCCACTAATAGAAGTGGTCTTCATGAACCAGACTGCAAACACAGGAGACGCACATGCCAGAACAACCCACAGCCTCCCCCTCATCTGACCCCACCAGCACATCGCCTGACAGGGCAAAGAATTCATGCCTTCTACACAGAATCATGCTTTCAAGTTGAATTTTATACATGACTATATTTTTTCTTAATTACCATGTTGTTTTCAAAGGGTGGTGTTTGATTTGGTATTTTTGGGATGGGCACCCCATTTATTCCAAACTAAACCTAGTTAGCTTCATTAAAGACTGAAAGTCCAGTAAAGAACAGAAGAAAAATGCAGCTGAGAGACAGGACAACAATCAAACAAGAGGCAGTCCAATAACTTTAGACCATGCACAAAGAAACAGCTCTAAGCACATTTATTTTTAACATTAAGTCACTCTATCACGTACTAGAAAATGCCTTTTGCAATAACAAAACCTGCCACGACATGAAAATTTCATGGTACTGGAAACAGACACTTGACTCTCAATCCTTCCTTCTCTCTACCACTGCCTGTAATTCTGCATGTCTTCTGTGACTATGAGATTCCACTTCAACGATTTTTAGCTAGGATAAGACACTTTGTTCCTTGTACTGCTTAATGCCACTCCCTTAATTATTACCTCAAGAGGAATCCTGAATGTACAGAAGTTACTGTCACCTCCTAGGTACAGAACTACTGTGCAACACAAGAACTTAACAGCATCTTGATACCTGCTGATCTAAGAGTTATCATCATCCTCTCCCAGCAACCATGCTACTTAACAGATAAACAGAATTTGGAAAAGTATTAGATAAATTCTGTGTTATGGAGTCACTGAGCTACACAAGAAATTTGTTTTCTTATTTCTACCTATTCAGGACAACGGTCCTATCTAAAAAAAAAAAAAAAACTCTGCCGTTTACCTCCAGTCATCTGTTGCAAAAATTTTTCTAACATCATTAAATATGAATTATTTAATATTCTTAACCCTGTGCAAGAAGAAAACTCCCAAACTGACAACATAAATGCATATTACAGCAAAGAAAGACAGAGATAAATATTACCTTCAATTTCCTTCCCAGCGAAGGAAAAAGACAAGACAACTACTCCCTTATGTTAAAAAGAAATCCACTCGGTGGCTCTAGAAATCCATGGAAGACTGTAACCACAAAAGAGTTAGGCAAAGTCCTCATTTCAAAATCTGTCCCAATGAGGACCTCATCTCAAATCCTGCTACAGACACTTATGTAGAAGGAAGAAGATTTCAAGACAACCATCACAAACCCAAGACTGCAGAAACCACAAAGGGCTTTGACTTATACGCGAGTCAACAAGTAGTCAGATGACCCGCACTCAGCCGGCATCCCTGAAACCCACAAGAACGGATCCCGTAGGAAGCACTTAGCATTGCTAAGAAAGAACAGCCCAGAGGAACACGGAAAGATGCCTGCACCCAGAGGGAGCAGACGCGAGCAGCTGTCTCACAGCCGCACAGACTGCGGCCCCGGTGCCGAGCCGTACTCACCCGGCGCTGCCGCGCTCGGCGCTCCGCCCGCGCTCACGCAGGGCCGCCCCGCGCCCCCATACACGCGGCGGCGGCTCGGGCACGCTCGGCACCCGCGGCGGCTGATTCCAGCCCGGCCGCGCTCACAAGTTTCTTCTCCTGCCCCCTCCCTCAGCCGCTCGGGCGACCTGTGCGCAGGCGGGGCTGCCACCATGCCAGGGGCGCTGCCGCGGTGCCCCGGGAGCCGCGCCGGGGGCAGCCGGCGGGCGGGGCGGTGATGGATAACGTGCGATGTGCTGTGCGCGGGGCCGGCCCCGGGTTTCGGGTTTCACGGGCAGCTGGCAGCCCCGGGCGCGCCGCCGGCTGAGCTGCCGGAGCAACGAGCCCGCCGCCTTCCCAGACGCCGTGGGAATGCCAGCGCCGGGACACCCGCCGGGAGCCGTCCCGGGCTCCCTGCCCTCCCTAACCCTGCCACGCTCCAAGGGGACGCACCGACAGCCCGAGATCCTACGCAGAGTTTTGCCGCCCCCTCTCCTTTCTCCTTCGTGCCTGCGATGCGGCTTTAGTAGACTGAACACACTCCGAGCAGCCCCGACTCCTCCACTTCCAACGGCACCTCCTGCAACTCAGCGCGGCTTAAGCTCTCCATAAAAAGGGCTCGGGATCTGACCCATCCATGGGCCCGCACACGGCCGAAGGCCGAGCTCTGACTCAAGTGTACAGCAGAAATCAGGGAATTAGGATGGAAACTGCAGCCGGGATTTGGGTTCGGGGAGCTGCTGTCGCTCCCTGGATGGCAGGAGTGATGCCTGCTGCCGGGTGACTCAGGAATCATGAGCCTGCATTCTGCTTTTCTCCATACTTACAGAGGGCAGTGAATGACATGTAACCTCCGACCTCCCTTCCTCCACACCACAGTATTGGTTTTCGTTAGAAACAACCTTTCTCAGAAAGTCCTAGATGCTGTCTTCTCTGGTTTCTCCTTTCAGTTCCCATCACGAGACAAAAAGCAGTTTGTAACTCGATACCACAATGAGGTCGTAAGGAAAAAAATAATCATGATAGTTGAAGATGGAACAACATCATATTTTGAAGCCCAAGCAGGGTTCAGCCTACTGTACATACTAACAAGAGCACTGTGCACGTTTTCAGCTACACGTTACAGGGATGTAATGTTCCTGTAATGACTGGAGCTGGAAGACCTGTAGAAGCTAGAAAAATGTTTTGCATGAGAATCTCAGCATCTGATGAGTACAGCTTGAACAGATGTAGACACCCTCCCACTGACTTCCCTCCCATGACCCATTGCTCACAATTCTGTGTTTGCTGGTTCCAGCTCCACCCAATGTGAAAGTACTAAAAAAATCCCCAGTACCACAAGAACACATATAACCTTCTGAAAGCAATCAGTTTTCTGGTTTATGCCTCAGATTTATGAGGTTTTTCAATAGATGAAGTCTGAAGAACATTTGTGTAGTATAGCAGGTGACAAACATGTCATAGCTTGCAGCAGTGATAAAAGGGATACCACTGCACTGGAGAAGCTTCTACTTTTAACAGGAACAAAATAATTCATGTACCTGGTTATCCATACCAAATCAAACCTCTGAGCTCTGCCTCTCACTAATGATGCAGGAAGGGTTGAGACCTGCAGCAGTCTATATCAGTACATTTCTGAAGGGGAACACCCGAGACATAATCCTCAGCTTCCCAGCTTCTCATGAGATAACTGGCCAGAAGAGAGAACTAAGCAAGCCACTGAGCATGAGGGCTGGTCCCTGCTCCTGCCTCTGGAAAAGAAATCCACAGAGATAAAGCAAGGAGGAGGCAGAGCAAACTCATTACTGTGATCTCACTGCCGAATGGAGATATTTGGCCAACAGAGGTCCTCAGCATCTGGAACAGCATGCTGCACCTCACCAAAACACAGCTTGTCCCAGGAGCCATACCAGTTTGAAGAAACCACTGAGTCTTGATGACTCTCTGCCAATATAATTTTTTAAGAATAAACAGGGTGTGTCACACATGGCTGCTCAGGGAGAGAAAATAAAAATTACACAAACTTCAGATGGTGAGGAGGACAGAATTAAACACATGCACAGCAGGATACCTATGCTGGCCTTCAGTTTGCTTGGCTGCCAAATTCAGGCTCAGAGGGAGAACAGCCAGAATGACACACTAGAAAAAGCATTTTTTAGTGGGCTGGAAAGCCTTCCACCACCAAGGACCATGCGTGCTCTAATGAGGCGCCTTTATGTATAGCAGCCTCACTTTACGCATCATAGTTATCAACATTATATGAAAATTTAGCCCAAGCACTTCTGTAACTTTTGCCTCTGCAGTTCTGTGCCTTTATCTGAACAAAAGCCATATTAAGACACAAGACCTCATTTATATTGTAGGAAATTACTGTTCTGTTCGCTTAAGAGAAAAGTAACCCCAGGGAAATTTCCAGCTACCGTAGAGAAAGAGTGGTACAGTGTACTTTCTAAGCACAGGGACACACAGGAAGCAAGCTGCAGGGCAAACTGGAACTGCTGGCTGCAGCACTGGGTAAACACAGTCCCCTTGGTCCTGTGCCAGACCTGCTGGTGCACAACAGGCAGCTCACAGCCTTGTGCCCACTACACAGGTGCTTTCAAAAGCCGAGCTGCAAAGCCACTCACATCCTTTAACAACTGCTCATGTGAGGTCTGGCTATCAATACAAAATTACAAACAATAACAATGAGGAGACCCTTTGTAATCAGCTTTCCATCCTTCCTTGTCTTATGGGTGGTCACTTGCTCCTGTTCTGTTTTCTCTGTTTATTGTTTGCTAGCTGATACCCTTCTAAAGCTGAGGTTTAGAGCATAAACCAGTTCATATTTGCAGTTTTATGAGCACTGAAATCCTTCACCTGAGCTGTCTTTTTTACATGTGCATCATCAATATCCAGTAATTCATTAGCTACATTAGGAACAATTCAGTAGGAGCAGGCCTATAACTGGAAACAGCTTATCCAGCCCCGTGCAATGCACAATTTAAGGCAAAGAAAAGCCTGTTTTGGTGCCAGTAGGTACCAGCTGATGTCAGAACTGCTCCTATGTAACTACTTAGAAACCAAACACAAGACACACACTTCAAAAACTTGACTTTTGCGTGGCAGGGAGCTCATATTTTGAATCTTTGCCTCTGGAAGAACAACACATTGTTTTTTCCAGAATATTTAATGACAAAATCTAGAAACACTTTACCAAACAATCAAATAGGAAGGAGGAAGTCTGCATTTGCCACAGACAGTTTGGCCCTGTTCAGGCTTGGAATACCCTTGGCCAAGTGTAAACATTTCCAGAGGTAATACCCCTGCTCTGGGCAAACATGTTCCTGAGGCAATATCCATATCGACATACATGTACACAGTCTTTGGAACACAACTTCTCTGCAGACATCTGTACAGTCTGGTGAGCAAAGTGGGCAGAAGTCTTAAGCAAGCAGGAAAAAACACCACTTTTTTTTTGTAATGTAACTAAACCCAGAAGGCATCTGCTGCCCCTTCAGATTCTGTTGTCTAATACTGACAGAGAAGACTGTACTGAATTCACTTTACACTTCAGGAAATATCTCCTCGTCCTATTCTTACTGGTTATGTTCTTCAACTGAACAAGCTGGACAGTCATTTCCTAGTCTCATTTTCATGGAAATCAATTCACCTTATCATTAACTGACTCAGAGACAAACTCTGTCATGTCCCGCCAGTGACTGGATTATTTTGGAAGAGGCAGTGTTTTTTCAACACTAGTGTTTTAACTTTTGTTGGATATTTTTGAGTACTGGCTTACCACTATTTCCTTTGTTTATTCAGTAGTACAACTGACAATAAGGAAAGAACTGGAATTTCAAATAGCAAGTGTCACCAAAATTTAAGGCCACAAGGTAGAAAACACAACTACAGCTCACTGGATAAATATACTCCTCTATCTTTGGTCCTCAGCAAGAAGAGGACAAGCCACACTCAGAATTAAGAGACAGCACCCAGAATAGTGGCTTAAATGTTTGCTGTTTCCCTAGGGACAGATTCTTCGAGATGTTTCACAAATGAGTAAAGGTGCTTACACTAACAGCCATGAAGCACAAACATGCAAGTGCTCAGAGACAGGGCCAAAGCATGACATGTTGAAAATGGTTTGAAAAGTGTCAAGTTCTTCCTTCCACATACAGGAAACTTCTACTCAAAGTCATCAAGAACGTTTGAATAATTTCTGTGTCTTCTAATCTAACAAAAACCTATCTGTCTGGCTGGGAATCATTTTATCTCAAATAATCCTTGGGCATCCTATCCTTTACATATCCACTTCCCCCAGCTGCTGCAAAATATTCCTTACCAGTTGGTTGGTTTTTCTGCTTTCCCTGCCCTTGTAACTTGCTCCATCCCTGTGCTTGGCAACTGAACCTCACATGCAACAAGACTTGCCCTCAATATCATAATTCCTAGCTACATGTTCTGTTACCCAGTCTGGATGACTGAGACTAATGTAGGACTCAAGATGTGCGTGTCATACATCAAATCCCAAGAAATTATGATAACACCAATTTTTTTTTAGAAAAGGCTTTCATCACTTCTCTTTATTTCTGTGCAAGTGCTCAGAGAAACCTCATGTTTAGGTTGGATGTCAATATTCAGCAGAGAATTTCTTCTCCTCCTCTTATAAGAGTCCAAACAATTTTATCTGGTCTACTTCCTTCAAGTTCAGATTGTTGAGTCTAGAGCTGTACTAAAATTATTATGAAAATACAAAACAGGGTTATTCTGGACACACAGAAGGAAGCAGATTCCACTGTTTCCTGACTGAAGAACAGTTGTGTAAATGTGTTTCAAATTATAATAATTTCCTTAAAACTGAGAAAGCTTTAGAGGGCGCAGAATAAAGCTTCAGTAGATAAAGTGATGATAAAGTGTAGCAAATGGATACATAAATGTAAAAACAAGACGACCAAGATCAGGAACATCAACACAAGTCTTTAAAACTAATGTTTTTGTTAAAGCACTCACTTACTACAAGACTTGACTCTTTTACAAGACTCTTGCCAGGATCTCAGATTAGATTACACCACTTGGCTTTGATTTCCTAAATATCTTCCAATTTTTCTCTAATATTACTTTGGAATTAGCCCTTACTAGTATAAACATACTATTCTTTCCCAGCTATAAAACAAATTTCATTTGGACTAGCAGGACAGGCAGAAGGTGACTGACCTTATGTATTTGGTCAGAAGCACAGAACACAAGCAAATATATCCTTACCTGCTGCCATCCCTTGTAGGAAGAAATAAACAAAAAAACCTTCCTAATGTAGTCATTCCATCAATGAATCTTGATTTACTATTATAGGACACAGCTCAAAGCAGCAAATTCTGGATCCTGTTTGCATAGGACAGTTCAGAACTGAAAGCTTTACTTCTGTTCCTTTCTATACAGGGAGTAGAACCCTCAAATATACAAATATAACATATGTTTTCTTCCAAATTTGACAATGGGCAGTTTGTAGAGTACTTGGTGCCATGCAAAAATAATGTTGGGGTTTTTTTAAAAGTATGTTAAAAAACCGCAAATAATGGGATATTCCTAGAAATCCACGTGGAAATAAAGGGGTTTTTTCCTGTACCTCTTGGGAACACTGACATAGCAAAACAAGACTGCTTCCTCTTAAAAATTAACATCCACACTTATATCTGTGATGCATTACAGAAATCTCCTCAAGTTGTCTATTTAGCAGCTGAAGCAGCCAAGATCCAAATAGCAAACACAAAAATACTGCATTTCAGGGCTAATTTTTCGTGATACACTTAAAATGTACATACACAAGAATGCAAGCAGAACTTAATTGAGTTCTGTTCCTGCTGTCTGGTAGTTAAATGCATAGTCTCACCTTCTACTCAAAGATGCACACTCTGAGCAACTTGACTCTGATGGGCAACGTAGCAGCAGCTGCAGTAGAAAACTAGTAGGAAAAAAGCAGTAGAAAGTAAGCAGTAGGGAAAAAAACTCTAATCCCTAAGAGCTCAGAGGAGTTCACAATTGGCCAAGAAATCTTCTCAAGTCACTAAGAAGTGAGTGTTCCTCATCAACAGTAAGCAGGAGCTCCAGTTTACAAAGCCTCTCAACAGGCTGGATGGAAAAGCAGAAACAGCCAGCTCATAAAGCAGCAGTAAATTTACAAGGGAAAAACAGCAGCCCACATTGAACCTGGAATAATATGCAGGGATAACTGCATCAAATGTGATGAGCTTAACAGTTAAGGCAGCAGATAAAGAAATCCGAAAACCCTAAACAACAAAATTATGTGCCACTGTGTCCGTGTTCTGTAATTCCCATGATTTCTAACAAGCCGTCTCTATGCCCTGTGCAGAGGACACTCATTCACCTGTCAAGGCTGATCTCAGAGAATAAATATGAAAACATCACAGAACATATCCTCCTCAGGCAACCACGGTCTCCCTCCTATTCTTTCTTGTAACAAAAAACCTTTAGAAAATGTGCAGGTACAGTTATTGCACAAGGCATAATTTGTGTCTGTTTAAAAACACTCAAGTCCATATCTATCACAGTAATTACTTCTGCTGACACCTGCAACCAGACATCACCCTCTGAGTCAGTCCCTGCTACATTAGATCAGTAAAGAACAAGCAAGAACAGGAGGAAGTCAATGTCTCAAACAATTTGCACCAGGAAAAGTATTTTTCTTATTTGAGAGAACCAATATAACTATTGCATTATATTTTACCTTGATAGCATGTGAGGAGGAGGGATCTAACAAAACCCATGTTTAACCCCAACACAGATTCCCAGAGGTCAGTCCCAGCCTTTTGGACTTAAGCTCTGAAGTGACAAGCCCCAGCGAATGAACTACATCATTTAAGGTGCAAAGGGAAACCAAGGTAATGTGAACTGTGACTAGAACAAAAAAAACGAGAGCAAAACTAAAGACAATTGTTACCCAATTCACCCACGAAATATGCACAAGACAACAGGCTTAGTCACCAGGAGAAATTAGAAATTTGGCTCTTAAAGTCTTGGATAAGGCAGTAAAAATCTCACAAATAGCTTTTTTGGGTCAGCTTTCTTTAGCAAGCAAAAGCAAGAGTGATGGAAACAAATTACTCTGTTCCATATTACCATAGGATTATTTTGAAGAGTGAGTCAAAAAGGAGCACTAAAATTTCTTGAATTCATCTCATTAAGTTACTGTGTCAAGACTGCTACTATCAGGATTTGCACAATGCCATATAAATGGAGCATACAATTTTCCTAGATCATGGAAATCTCAGCTTTTCTCAGACATTCTTCCAGGTGCAAGTATCCTTTCTAGCATTACTGCCTCATCATGATTCCAATTGTCTTGAATATATAGTAGTTGCACAAAATCTGGACCTCCTATCACCAAAACATTGTATGTCAGGGAACCTCAGTTCCCCAGTAAATCCACAGATTATTTTCTTGCAGGATATTGTCTGCCATATCTATGTTCTGCAATAATTTAAGTGTAATCCTGGAATATCCAACAGCACTTCCTTCAAGGACAGATGAGTAGGCTGCATCAGTAGCTGAATAACATCCAGTATCTATCTATTGCTTCTGTTCCACTGTGGTCCTGACTAGAGGAAACTGAAATAAAAGTTCCACTGGTTGCAGCTCAGATACCTTTTGCTAGTGGGCTGTTTGTTTTCTAAGTCTCACTAGCAGTTCTTGCTGCACTTCATCTTTAATGTGCGATGTATTGCTTTGCGGTACTATAAATCTCTGGTCTTACTGAGTAAGACCAGAGACTTACAGAGAAAAGCCAAAAGATGGCATCTAGCTCATCAGAAAAGATAGGATGCAATCCCATTCATATCTGTGGATTGCTGATCCCAATTAGTTTCATCACATTTTCATGGTAAGCTTGGTTACCCCTAGAGTACTGAGAAGCTGAGCACTCAAAGCTGCAGCAGTTTGCCATTCCTCATCACGCGTTTCACAGGAACTACAGGTAAGCAAAGTCTGAGGATCTCGCAATTAAAGCCTTCAAATTCCAACAGGTGATTCAAGCCACAGATAATTCTAGCAACAGATTATGTGTTAACAGAAAACACAGCAGTCCAAAGTAATTCCTCTCCCTTTCTTTTGGATGCATCTTGAGGCATGACTGACAGACTTCTATTTCAAACAGTGGCATTTACTTCAAAATACTAAAGAGAGTTCTAGAGCCATTTGATTTTAATAGCAAAAGTAAGACTTTTATGTTTAGAGTCAAAAAGCCCTATTTGCCACTCAGCACGCCCCCTTTGGATCAAGCATAAATAGGAACCTCTTTCAGCTATCCTATACACAAAAGCCATTCTAGTAACTGTCCATTCTTGTCCCACATACAAGCTGTTTTCAAGGCCAGTCAATTGACTCCAGGTACTGCTGAGTGTATTTTATGCCTTCCAGGTGCTTAATAAAAACCTTTCAGCAGGAAAAAAAAAAACCTCAGCTAGCTCTTGGGTTTCTCTTGCAATACCGTTGTCATCTGTTCTTCTTGCCTTTAGAGCTCCCTATGGATACTCTCCTCTTCATCAAGACCTTTTACCCAAGAATAACCTTGCCAACAAGAACAGAACTTTTACATTTGAATGTTTTAAAGTGTCTATAAGATATAGACCTCTGCTTGCCACAGAGGTCTAGCTTAAGCTCCTGTTGCTATTTCCTCATCATGACACAAAATAGATGCAGTGAGTGGAGGTGATGCCATGAACAGAG
This sequence comes from Sitta carolinensis, assembly GCA_032173965.1. Lineage (NCBI taxonomy): Eukaryota > Metazoa > Chordata > Aves > Passeriformes > Sittidae > Sitta > Sitta carolinensis. The sequence goes on from CM063285.1 coordinate 4,730,791, forward strand.
TCTACATGAAATCAGAGTCAAATGAAGCAACAAAACTGGATACCTAATCACAGCAATAAAGGCGGCTGCACTCATCTCCACATGCCTCATTTAGTTTTATGAGTATTTTCCAGAACCTAATGTATGCTTGATGACCTGTGTACTCAAAGTTTTTAATTCCAGAGATTTTATCCAAGTGTCATGGCAAACGACCTCCTCCTCTAGGCAAGCAGCCACAGACACAAAACGGGTCACTTCTTGTAACAATGAGGTAATTAAGGCTATTTCTTCTAGAAGAAAAAATGCTTCCCATCCTTAAGTACTCAGAAAAATGCTGTAAAGTCACAAAAACAGTAGGCATTACTACTTCATGCAGTATAATCCATGATGGATGACAAACAGCCCTCTCATTTTTTTGGCTCCACTCATTATTTATGGTGCAATTTAATCAGAGCTGGTAATTTTGTATTAAATACATATATAAAGGACCTGGCATACAGGTTATATTGGGCTGCTGGGCTTTTTCTTTTTAATTTAATCTCATTTTTTAAGTACATACTGCAAGCACAGAGGTTACTGTTTGCCCCTCACAAGCGAGCTACAAGAGTCAACACTTGCTGCTCCCCAGCTTCTTCAGCGTTGTGGAAGAAGCTCCTGTGGAGACAGCCAGATCCAAAAATGGCGAAACTGAGATCACACCTGGTATCTCCAAAACTAAGAAATTCACAGCTGCTCCCAGAAGGCCTTGATCATGCAGCTTTTCTCATAGTGAGAGAAGCTGACACCTTTCACTCTTTGAAGACAGGAGCATTTCCAAGCCAGTACACAATTCCACCATTTAGACTCTACAGCAAGTGCTGAAAAACAAGGGAGTGATCTGGCAGAGGCTCCCAATGATTCACAGCTGCCTCACACTGTGCATCACTGTGTGTATCAGGTGTGGGGCAACAGAAACTAATGGATAAAAATTCATACTAAATCTCAACAGCTAGCAAGTGGGACTAAATCGGATAACTAATACTGAGCAGAAATTACACTTCAGAAAGTACCTCCAGGTTTCGTTTCCTTATGTGTCTGACCACATCTGCACCCACATGTCTCTTCTGATCCTCTATCTTTGCTACTAGAGATCTGTTTATCTCCATTTAGGGACAAGCAGTTCTGAAAGAAAGGCAGCAGCAAACAAACAGAAATTGTCCACTTACAAGGAGACCTGCAAGAAGCATTTTCCGTGCAAACAATGGCTGACAGAGGAATAGCATCATATGCCTCATCTACACCAAGCCTTTCACAGGAAATGCCAAGCAGGAACAAGTTAAAAGCTTCTCCTCTTTTTAACTCTTTTTTTCCTGGTAAGTCACTTTCTCCCTGCCCCAGGCTAGGATGTTACAATAAATGTCTGTGAGGTTGTATTTTGTGAATCTCTGACTCTGAGGTAAAACTTTTGCCATTAGCCAAAAACAAATGACAGACTGAGCTCTGTGATGATAATACTTACTGAGCCCTATTTCACCCTAGCTCCCATCACCCATCTAATTGTGATCAAACAATACAGCCTGTGGAGCAGGAAGAAAATGTAATTGGTTACACAAGGAAAGAAACTTTCTGAGGAACCAGATCACACTGCATCTATCATTAAGTCCACAGTGGGATTCAAATCCCTTTCAGAGAGGCTGCCAAAACCCTTGCCAGCTCTCAGCCAGAACCAAGCTGTCAAACACAGACCAGAGCTTTGTAGCAACCCGAACCTTCTTGCTTGCCAGACCTTGGGGACCAGAAGCAACAGAAAATGCAATACTCTTGGTGACTGCCTTCCCTGCCACTCCCAGCGAGTTGCTATGTTGCAAACATGATAACAGAGCTGAAAAATTCAGAGTAGGAAAATGCATCCCAGACTGTAAAATGATTCCTACCTGATGCTCACATACAAGTCATGCATAGTCAATCCTGTAACTGGAATATTTTAGCAAAACGGGGTGCTAAAAAAACCACCAAAACAAAAAGCCACTCTTACTTCTCTCCCCCTTCAAAAAACATTAAAATTGTGGGTTTGGGTACTAAGGGATACTGCAGTGGTAATATCCTGTTACTTTTTTTCCTCAACCTACCTGGCAATTCTCAAAAATGAGACAGATGTCATGAGGGTATAAACAGAGAGCAGGATCCAGCCCAAAAAAAGCAATGAGCTAGGGGCCTTGAGAATTAAGTTCTAGTCCAAGTTTCTGCCAGCCAAGCAAATCTGGGAAACCCATGCTGCTATTCTGTGTCTTTCTTCTTCCTCCCCCACTTCTAACACATCTGTTTCAACTTAAGCTCTCCAGGACAATGACTCTCTGTTGCTACAATGCCCATCATATTGTGCTTCCATTAAGAAGCAACAAAAACCTTATATGCATAACATGACTGTAGGATACCCAGGCTTAATTTCAAAGATTCTGGCACAGGATTTTATTTTCTGTATTTTCTGCTGCAGGGAAACAGGATGAAGTCACCCACTCATTGCACTGGAAGCAAAGTAAAGAGGAATTTGGACTGTGATCCCATCTCAACAGATCAGGAAACGCATCTTTCTTATAACTGTATAGAGCACAAGTAAAAAAATTCCCTGCCAACTTTTACCCAGACCATAAAAATCAGAGACAACTCATTTTTTTCCATATTTGGTGGTATGTAGATGGCCTGGAAAAGGGAAGCAAAAAGCAACACAGAATTGGTTTGCTTGTGGGGTAAACAGTCTCAAAAGAGCAAGTGAGAAGTAGACTCAGTAACTCAACTCCTTCAAAGCCTGTGAACCAGCTATATGCTGCAATAAAAGGGCAATAAAAAACCCTACCAAAATACACCAGTGCTTCACTGACCCATCTGTGGGCACCTACCTGCAGCAACACTGATTATTAAAACGATACTGGCAAAAGGCACATATGAAGGGGCTCCCAAAGAGGAAATGGATATCCACAACACAGATCAGGGTTTAGAGGAGAAAGCAGAATCATTGTAGTACCACTCAGTCAGATATGTACTGCTCCTGCCAAAACGCACTGCACTGTTGCTGCTTTTGCTATTTTACAAATATTTTAAATCACTTTATCTATCACCCTGTCTCAAATGAACTCAAAGGTTAAATGCTCCTGCACACCACCTGCAGACCTTTCTCTGTACCGGGAAATGTTTCTATTAATTACACAGAGGGTGTGTCATCAGCAGGATAAGAAATATAGGACTGGTAAAGAGACTAAGTGAGAGGCTGAACGATAAGCTTTGGCTTCTTATGATGAAGTAGCAAAGCAAAAATCTAATATGAGTGAATCACAGTTGATTTTAGTAAAATGTAATTACATTAATCAGTTGGACATTTCCTGGGGAAGTAAAAGCAAACCAAACTACATTAACATCACAGAGCATGAAAATCTTTTTAGTGGAACGAGGGAAGAGCTTTTTGTCCTTGCTTTACCTTTGTCACTCAAAGCTGAAAAGACAGCCATTAGCATTGACATTTCAAGGAGCAGTCCACAAGAAAACTTCACTAGATCATAAGGCAAACTCACCAGGTCTTTACCTTGCAATACACTGTTACAGGTTTTTGGTCCACAGTCTCATTTTACAAGTATTTTGTGTGTGTCCTTTATGGTACATGCTGAGATGTCAGTAATTCTGTGAGTTGTTTTTGTGAATATTATTGTCAAATAATAACTGTTTATATTCTTGGCAGGCTGAAAGCAAGCATTTATTTTACATTGGCTGTTCACTTTTAATGGAAAATCCAAATGTTTTGTGTATGAGATGATGTATGACATTTTGTTATGAGCATGGGGTGAGATGCAATCAGTGGTAACTGTGACAGAATCCAGTGGACAGGAAAGAAATAACCTGGATAGAAAAGTAAACAATTTAATTGACTTTTAAATAGATTAGCTTCTGAAAAGCTATAATTGATTTCCTAATATGGGCAGGATGGCCACAATTCGATATCCAATTCCATTTTGTTTCCAGAATTTTTGGGAAGGATTGATTTGCTTTGGGTACTTTTACTTAGCAACTTTTCTGTCAAATAAAAAGATTTTTGTTTCACTGACAAGAACAGGGTGGAAAGACTCCAGTGGTTTGAGGCGGTTGAGGAGTTGGGATTTTTGGGGGTGTTTGTCAAGCCCAGGGAAAAAACATTACTGTAATATCAGACAATAAATCCTGAGAGACTTCTAAATATATTTCATGGCCAGATTTTCAATTTCCATGAAGCATATAAACTAAACTAGAAGCGGGGAGTTTTTAGTGACATGATAAAGCACTCAGATATGGTCTGGTGGTTTACAATGTCACCTGGACCCTCTTGATGTTTGGTTTTTTCCTTCACACCTCTCTTCAGTCTCTTCTCTGTAGATTCCATTTTTCCTTCCAAAAATTACAACTTTTGTAATCCCAGGAAACCACGTAAGTCACTGATACAACCTACATGCCTACAGACTCTCAAAACCTGAATCACATGTTTTCTAAGACTCAAAATTTCCCAACTCTTCCCACTCTCCTTTCACCAAACCCAAGATTCCCAGGCCAATCTGAGACATTCAGGGCAGTTGGTTCCTGCCTTTTTCCACTTAACTCACATTTCCAGTGTGTAACACCACTTCTGTAAGTATTTTGTGAAATAAATCCAATGATCAAGCAAAAAGGACAAAGCACTGAAATGGACCTAAGTGAAAACCTATGCCTTGCGAATTGGGTGTAGACAACAATAATTGTTGTCTAAAATAAAGTTATTTCTATCAGGCTATCCCTACAAGAGGCCATACCAAACTTCACCACTTGAACAAGTCCAAACAACAAGGAATCCTGGATCAAAGTGGCCATTTCATAGCCTCAAGCACATTTCCAACACTTAATTGGTATTTCTGAACCTGTAACAAAAATAAAATATCTTCTTTTACAGCACATCAAGAAAAACCAGCTGTTGGCTTCATCAGGACAGGTCGCCACTAGTTAACATTCAGCTGCCAAGCATGAACACGTTTGACAGTTTCAGTGGTACAAACTGTGCACCAGTCTCCCATTTCCATGATAAAGTACTGAATGCCTCATAAATGAGAACACACACCGGTGACAATTACAGCCCGAGGTGCTGAAAAACCTCACACTAGAGTTTCCCCTCCTATCACTAGAAATAAGCTGCAGCAAGCTCCACATGTAACTACATTTTTCAGATCCATAAATTGAGCAAATTACTGGTGATAAGGGCATTTAAATACAGCCACGCACAAATAAAAAACCAAACAAATTACAACTAACTCCTAAGCAAATAAAAAACATGTCCTCATTTTTATCTGGGATCCTTTTCTTTGTATTTTCATGATTCTTTGCACAATTGCAGAGTGTTCCAAGCACCTCAGCTGTCACAAGACATAACGCATTACTTGATCACAACCTCCTGTTTATGTTGCCAGTGGTGAACTAGTTAAAGCACAAGTCTAAGGTTTGACACCGGGGACTGATGACAGTTCTGTCACTGTCAAACTATAAAGCCCTCAATAGTTTGCAGTAGAGTGAAATTAAGTAGACAAGGACTTGATTATGTGCTATTCTGTTGTTCATTTTCCTCGAGACGATCCATCTCTGTTTCTTACCTTTCTCCAATTTCCTCAGGATGTGATAGAAGGACAGTACATATTTAAATAGCTACCAGGAGAATGGAAAAATAAGAGAAAGGCTGAAACCATGCTGCTGAACTTAACTTGATGGTGGTGTTCTCCCTTTTTTTTTTAAATGTAATCTTGACCTACAACAACATCTGTGTTTTATCTCCCTTTGCTCAGCTTCTTTGAAGTGTGGCCTTCCTTTGGCAATTTTTTGCTGAGAATACAGTAATAAAGTGGGAGCACTAGCATGAAGATGTGTTCCTAGCAAGAACTTAGTTTGATGGAAAAAAGCACTAGAGTATGTTTTATGCTGCTGCAAACCATTGGGACCACAGCACCCTCGGAGCTGGTCCAAAGCTGACCACGAGGTAACAATTAGCAGCTCACAGCAATTTTACAAAGCATGAAATTAAACTTTGGATAGCAAAGAGGAAAGATTGGAAGTGGTCCATTGTCCAGAGTCTGGAAATGTCTGAATCAAATCATGGTGTTGCTCCATAGTCTCTAAATTTCTGGAAATTGTAGCATTTCAATCATGATTTTAGCTACAACTGATATTCATTTGAAGGTTTTTAGTTTGACTTTTTTTTTCTATTTCTCTTTTGCACTATGAAGGAGTGAATGTGAAAACTACAGCATGAGAGAGTTCTGGTAACAAATTGCCACAATTTGCATTGTCATAGAACCATAACAAATTTCCAGATTTCTTTGTGGTAAAACCCACAGTAACTGTAATTGTCCTTGCAACAACCATCTAAGTGCTAACCTTTCAAAAATTCATCTATACCCATCACCATATCATGTGTTCCTCTGTGGAAACATGAAAAAAAAAAAAAAAAGAAAAAAGAAAGTCTTGTAAAGTTTCTGTCAACTATTTCTCACTACTTCAGAAGCACTATAACAATAATGCTTCAGCTGAGTGAACTGAGCCAAAAGGGCTGAAATGTTCAAGTCCACACATAAAAAAAAGAAAAACATTTCATGATTAAAAGAAACCAGACTTGGTTCTTTGTTATAACTCCTAGTCATTACTCTACTTTATCCCTTTAATTATTTGGTATTTCTTCATCTAAGCCTGTTAGAGAAGCTAAGCTAGATGTAGCACACTTAATTAAAGCTGAGCTTCAGCATTCAGCTCTTTTTTATCTGGAAATTGCTATTATGAGACTCTTGCTGGCCAAATAAGAATGCAAGTGTTGTGTTATGACAGCTGGTGATGAACTAAGAAATATCACTCTCATTAAAGGTGCAGCCATCACACTTAGCATTTCAGGTCATTGCAATCACTTGGAGGGAACTTGCTCCTGAAAGAATAGCCCTGGATTTACAGTGACTCAACCCAAGCTGATGCTTTAAGTGTTGAAAGGAGGTGTGCAAATATTAGATGATTGTAAATCTGCTTAAGAAAGTGTAAGGCTGTCAAGGCCAACTGTTGCAAGACATTACTCATTTATACAACCTAACAGCTCAGCATTCTTCCTGAATGCTATAGCCACCCTGTCAACACAGGCAGAGTAGTCTTTGGCTATAGACAAATAGAAGAGTCAACTTGAAAAGCCAATACAAGTGCATCCATGATTCTTCAGTAAAAACTTCATTTTCCTCCTTTTGGGCTTTGGGAAATAGGAAACAGTTATTTCCTAGACAGGAATATTGTTCTGTCAGCCACATGCCACCTTGGGATGATGCACAAACAAGCAAAATGCTTAAAACAGAAACTGCAAAGACAATACATACATTCTGTGCCACATGCTAAAGCACTGCTCTGCACAGCAGTTCTGCCCTCACTCTAAAATGGATTAAAAATTCAGTGCATCATGCAGACTTTCAGATAAGATTCCCTTCTGTCTGTGTCATGACAAGAGCAGCACATGTAAAAGGCCATTCTTAAAATAAAATAAAAGCATATGTTATAGCAATGTAATTATGTTCTGGACATAATTTGGTTGTCCATTTACTCAGTGACAACGAGTTCTTCATCCTGTTCACTCTGAATGTTCAGTGCTGCTTGAAGAAAATGAAAATAGGATCTTGGAGTCCAGGGCTGCTGTGCAACTGGAACCATACACAAGCTCTGCTCTGCCAAGCACCAAAGTATGGCTGGTGTGACACAGTTTTTCACTAAGCAGCCAAAAATTCATATTTCTGATAACATTGACAGCAATTTAGAAGTTGGCCTTACCTAGGATGGAAATCCAATACTCAGAGTACAATACAAACTCTTATTTGTTAAATGAGGAAAATATTTCTTCCACAGACATGCCTTCCCACTTTTTTTTCCCTACAACCTTGACCTAATATTTCAGACATCCATCAAATATGTTTCCACCTATTCTTCCTCTTCATGTTTCTAGATCCATCATTACCATCTTATTTGTAGTTCTTCTGTAACAGGTCTCTACCACATTTAAGCTCCCCTAAAAGCACAGTACGTTTCACCTTTTATTAGTACAGATTCCTACAATGGAAACTGCCTTATCAGTGGGAAAACATAAGCCTGTTCCAAAAGCTGATTTTAGAGGGTTTACCTAGAACATAATTTTATGTAGCTTTAATAAGCCTTTATAACCTAAAATAACTCAAGAATTTTGCAGTCTGCACGATGTCTGAGCATTCCTTGATGTCAGGACTCTCCATTTTCTTTCCTCCTCCAACTTCAAGCAATGTTTAATGGAAAATTACAGCTAATTTTTCCTCCCAGCCCAAAGTCCCTTACCAAAAAAAGTAAACGTACTCCTTCTTTACCATTTTCCAAGGAACAGACAATATTGACAAGAATCCCAGAAAATCTTTTACATTTATTACGTGCTCTGCCTTAGCTTTCACAGGTATTAGCAAAACAATAGCTCAGGTTATGTCCCCACCTTCCAGATGGTGAAAAAGAAAACATTCGGTGGCCATGGTTGCCCTTACAGGCAATAGTTGCATTAACATGATAACCGTGTGTTTGCTAATTGGACTAAACTCCACACACATATTCACATTAACCCGCAGATTCTGGGCCATTTGTTGCAGAGCTCTCCTGGCTACATTTGAAGCTACTCCTGTTGATAAATTACTTCCTTGTATAAAAAGAATACCCAGACAAGTATCTGCAAGATCAGCCTCCAGGCCTCTTGTTTGTATGAGCAGCAATATTTCACCAGTGTTATTCAGCATTACCCAGCCTTGCACGGGGTCTCTGCAGTAGCCCAGTTTCCCTACTGGCTGTCACATGTAACTTATGATCCATTTCTTCTACAGCACAAAAGCCTCCCTCCATCAGCACCATCACACAGAGCACCTCCAGTGACAGCTCTACTGTTAAGGGCTGATACTGATGCCTGGTAGTTCAGCTGAGCTGCTGGCACACATGCAAATGCAATAGTGCCACTCATCTGATTGACTTAACCAACAGAATCCATCCACTGGCCATTTTGAGCTGAGTGACTTCAGAAGGGTCAGACACACCAGAAAACTCACACGAAGAGAGCAGGACTACAAAACACATGTTAAGCTGTACTTTGCCAAAGCATCATTCATTTATCATCTTGGTAAATTTTTGGAAATTCTCTTTATCTGTACTGAGTATTACCTCTACTGAAATTTTCACTGTAAGAAAAGGACAAAACACTAGCATCGGATTCACAGCCTCAGTCTTCTTCATATCAGTGTCTCCAAAGAGGTAAAGGTTTACCTCAGCTTTAAAAAAAGAGAAGGGTAAAGCAAATCCTTAAAATAAAACCCTGCAGTTCAAACATTACTTCTGAAAGACTTGCTAGCTCACAACACCACACTAACATTCATTTTCCTCAGTAATTAGCAGTACCTTTGTGCCTCAGCAAGCTGGAGACAGACCAGATCATCCACAGTTGTGAAAAGATGTAGTAAAACACAGATATTAGAACTCACTGAAGTATGTTGAATTGTTTTCTTCTGATTTATCCTTTACAGAGTGCCACACTAAGACTGGTACTCACCACAAGCAAATAGCTTTAGGTAGACATGCACCATGGATATCTGAACTGCTAACATGATTTTATTTTCAAAATTGCTTGACCCATCCCTATTACAGAAATCATCAGTGCTCTTACATTCATACTAATCTTTAGATTAAATCTATATAATAAAGCAAGCATAAGTAACTGGTTGAAAAAGTGAAGCCTGAAAATGCAAAAAATGTTTCAGACCACAGTTGAAAATTGTCTGAGCTGACCCTGGAAGCTTCTAAGGAACTACTCAATGCTATGTCTAACCATAATTAAGAATTTCCTGCAGTCTCTGAAGTATGATCCATGAGAAAAATTAGGAGGTACTGGAAAAAGGGTCAGCAAATTGCTGGTGAAAAAAATACCATCTTGCACAAGAATTATATTAACAGTAGAACACAGTGGGAACAACACAGAGCAAAAACATTTGGTAAAGCATACTGAAAAAAAAATCTAAGCAACATCCAGTCATCACAAAACTATTTCATCAGAGAGGAAATATCTACCAATAAACTTGCTTTAAAAGAACATACAGCAACTGGCAATGCTCCGTGAAGACAAGACAAACATGAACAAGTATAGATAGGTAAATTTCTGAGACCCAGCAGGTGGGTCTACTGCCCACAGGAATGTTTTAAACTAGGTCGAATATATGTCTTAACAGTTGTTTTGCTGAAACATTTTCTGAGCCTGTGTCCTGGGAATTCAGACTGGACATCAGGAAAAGATTCTGAGAGAGTGGCCAGTGAGAAAGTGAGTGGTCAATAGAACAGGCTCCCCAGAGAAGTGGTCATGGCACCAAGCCTAGCAGAGTTTAGGATGTGTGTCTGGATGATGCTCTGAGTCATATGGCTTAGTTTTAAATAGTCCTGCAAGGAGCAGGGAATTGGATTTAATGATCCTTACGGGACCCTTCCAACCTGAGATATTCCATGACTCTATTACAAGGCCTAGTCTAGCCCTACCAACTACTGTTTGTCCTCCATCCAAAGCATACAGACAAAACCAAGCAGTTTCATTAGTTAGAACAATTTGAGGATAACCTTTTTTTTTTGCCTCAACCTTGTCTAGATTACTGGTCTGACTTCTTCAATCTTACTTCACCACATACATAGACAATGGTTGCTACTTCAGTTAATGAGGGCTACAACTACAGCATCCCACAGCACCAAAGTACCAGCACAAAACATAAGGTGTGTAAAAGCACTGGTTCTTTAGGTGAGGAAAAATGAGCATTTCAAGCACATATTTTCACTGATGAACCTGCTGCTTCAACAGATTGCACAAGAGCAGAGAGGTGCCCAGTGTTTCTTGTCTTGTTTAATATCTTTAATGAGGTCCTAGGTGAGGGGAATGAGCCTACCATTAGCAAATCTGCAGATGACACCAAGCTGGGTGAGAAGTTGATCTGCAGGAGAGTAGGAAGGCTTTGCAGAGGGATCTGGACAGGCTGGATCAATGGGCTGAGGCCAACATCATGAGGTTACACAAGATGAAGTGACAGATTGCAGCTGCGTCACAACAACTCCAGGCAGCACCACAGCCTGAGGGATGAGGGGCTCAAAAATGGTCCAGTGGAAAAGGACCTGGAGGTGCTGGTTGACAGCAGCTCAACGTGAGCCAGCTGTGCCCAGGTGGCCAAGATGGGCCACAGCACCCTGGCCTGTTTCAGAAACAGTGTGGCCAGCAGGACCAGGGCAGTGATTGTCCCCATCTGGGCTCTGTACATCCCCAGTACTGGGCACTGGGGAGGCCACACCTGGAATGTTGTGTCAAGTTCTGGGCATCCCAGTTAGGAAGGAAAACTGAGATTCTGGGGCAGGTCCAGAGACAGGCAACAAAGCAGACACTCAGCCAGACTCATGAGTCTTTTTCACCCTTCCATATTTGCTGGTCTTCTCTATGAATTCTTATTTGACTGTCCAGTTGTGAGCTTGCTTGGGGTGAGTACCAGTCTTAGTGTGGCACTCTGTAGAGGATAAATCAGAAGAAAACAATTCAACATACTTCAGTGAGTTCTAATATCTGTGTTTTACTACATCTTTTCACAACTGTGGATGATCTGGTCTCCAGCTTGCTGAGGCACAAAGGTACTGCTAATTACTGAGGAAAATGAATGTTAGTGTGGTGTTGTAAACTAGCAAGGCTTTTAGAAGTAGTGTTTGAACTTCAGGGTTTTTTAAAAGATTTGCTTTACTCTTCTCTGTCTTTAAAGATGAGGTAAATGGAGACATTGCCTTCATGTCTCTTCCTACAGTGAATGCAAGTGTCTGATAAAGGAGCACAACTGCACCAAGACAGTCACTTAACTGGAGTGTTCCAGCAGACAGGAGGCTGCACTCCAGCAGGCTGATTATAAAACCTCCAAGGCAATAGTAACTCAACTCTGATAGCCAGAACACTGCTGGAATTACAGTAGTATTTCATCTCTGAAAGGAGTTGTTCATTATCTTGCCCATGATCTCATCTCAGGATCCATCACTCGCTTGTTCAGTTGTTTTCTTTTTACTGAAGTATCTGGAGCTTAAATCATGAACTGCTTTAGAAAGGGCAGTCTTGACTGAGCCAAACTACAGAGGCATATGAACAAGATGCAAGAGTTTAGTTGTTTAGTTCAGTCAGAGCTACTTGAGTTTATCAGAGTGGGAAGGTAGCAAAAAAAGACTTGAACTGCACACAACAGGCTCCCCTTGGCTGGTGCTTGTGCTCCCAAATGTGGGACAGCTGACCTAAATCAGGCATAAATTCAAGCAGCCTCTCCCTAACACTTTTCTCAGTTAAACTCAAACAAAATTGACTTTCAGGCATGAAGCACCTTCACCAAATCAGACATCCAGCTGAGCACAGACAAACAGAGCACTCCCCAGGTGTAAGAACAGAACGAGCAGAGTGCAGAAGACAAAGGGTCACAAATAAAGCTGGCAAAAGGACCAAAAGCTGCATTTCAACTCTTGAAAAGCTTGCCCTGCACCTCCTAACCAAGCAGCCCTCAGGTACTGGAGCACACAATTCAGGAACATTCTCTAGGTATGCCAATATGGGACAATATTCATGCTCTACTTAATCCAGGGAAACATTGGAACTGTAGCTAGACTAGATATTAATCTGCAGCCTGAGTTGTGATCCCAGAGTCTTCTCAGTTTCTGAAACAACTTACAAATAAGATAGATAGATATGAAAGATATCCTTAGAAAGGATATGAAGAGCACTACTACGTTATTTCTAATAGGGAGGCAGACTTTGGAAATATACATCACTGTCATCAAGAAATGCTGATCTTCACACACTTAAGATGTACTCTTAGACTCTTCACAAACTAAGTAAAATATTGCTTTTCTATTTTCCAATTACTGGAGTAATTTCAACTATACATGACAAAAATTTATCAAGGTTTTTTCATTAGACCTTTAAGGTAGTCATTTTTTACCTGTACAAATAGAATGTAAGAAATGACCAAAACAGCTCAGAGGTGTAAATACTTTTAGAAATGAAAATTGCTATATTGTGTCCTAATTACCATTTTTAGATAATAAAACTGCACATTATTTTGACATTCTAAAAAACTACATTTAAGTGGGATCTGAAATCTCACTAAAACCTCTACAGGCTAAATGCCAGCAATGTTTAACACTGGAGAATTCTACTTCAGCAGTATCATCTCTACATCAGTGGAATTTAATAGGTTTGCTTATAAAACACATGCTTACAAAAAACATGCAACTACACAGATGTCCTTTACTAAAGAAAATACTTAACCTTATTTCCATTACACAGAAGTCTGCATGCCAGAGAATCCAGCACAAAATACATTTAAATTTAATATATATAATTTTTGTTGGGTTTTCTTATTGTAGCGCATACACCTAAATAAAGGTACAGGGAAATAATAAGTTACATGCTCATAAAATACTATCAACTCTGCATAGTAAATGGAAGAAAACACGATTACTGTTTCATTTGAAGCAATCAGATATGCTGCTAAAAAGTACAATGGGGAAACTGATTGCAGAGGAAACTAAATCAGGAAATTTCTTCTGAGAGCAATAGTTGCTAAATACCATTAATTGGTGCTGTACATTTCCTATGAAGCTCTTTGTGAAGGCAGTAAAATTTAAAGACGCATTTACTTAGGAAAAGACTTGATGACACTTCTCCTTCCAAACAGTTCAGCTGACCTTATTGCCCACAACTTTTTTGGTTTTTTTTTTTTTGGTATGGAAAAAGTTAGTCTGAGTCCTCTTGCTTGGCACCCACAGGAAGGACAGTAAGCCCTGAAAGGAAAGCACAGTAAATACCAGCTGATAAATTTTCATGTGTGCGCATGAAAAGAACCGGCCATTCTTAAGACTTCTGGGTCACCAAGGCAGTCTAGAATGCTATTTCTCATGGAATGTATGATTTTTTTAAAAAATTGAGCTGAGTCACAGATAGTCAAATATGAAATGCTGACTTTTTAACCTTTGATTTGTCTGAATCATAACAGGAAAAATAAATAGATGATAAAACTAGTAAGGAATTTGTCTTTTCAGTTTTGCAAAGAAGCAGTTTCCCACACTAAAACTGATACCTAACTCTAAGCTGCTGAATAAGACATTCTTCTAAAGCTTTGTATGCATTGGTAGTATAAATCAGGAGCTTCTGAATTAATTTCACTTATTTTAATGTCTTTTCTTCATCTGGAAAATTTAATGCTTCAACATGCTGTTCTTTCAAATCAGAAAAGAACTTCATTGTTACAGCTATGGGGAGGGTTATTGTTGCTTTAACCACTAAGTTAGATTTTCATCCTGGCTCCTGCCTCAGTGTTTGATGAACAAGACATCTGAAATATCAGAACTGATATCCATTTCTGAAATGATGAAAACGTGTATACTTCTTATATATTGCCATGGATGACACCAAGCCATGTCATACCTAAGGCTCAGACAAGTTTGCATCAAAGACAACGGGCTTTGGGTTAGTTTCATTTGCCTTTTTTCAACAAGTACTGGTAAACTCATTTGAGTTTTTGTTGTTTTGTTTTGTTTTTAAATCTTTGATTCTTGGTAGCTACTACCTCCAGGGTACCTCTTCCAGAACACTTTATTAATACAAAGATGTTAAAAACTTGCTTTTTCTCTTCGAGTTTTCATTAAATGACAAGCTAAAAGGTGTCCAGAACTTCTGTGATGTTATCCTGGCCCAGAGAGAAGTTTATACTGGCTCAGCCCAAACTTTTACCTTCTGTGAGCTTTTAAAACACTTTTTGTTTTTCACCTGCCTCTTGGAGGCTGCCCCTGCCAGTTCAAGCTCACAGCACCTTCCTTGCAGACAGCCCCAGTTAACCCAGGCTTGAGGCAGCCTAAGAATGGGTGCAGAGAGGAAGAAAAATGGAAAGACAGCAACCACACTGAATCAAGTTTGTTACAGCTGAATACGAGCTCTATTATAAAATAAAGGAAAATAACAGCTGCAAACAGCATGCTGACAAAACAAACAAGAACCTGGATAAATTGTTCCAGCTTTGCCATTGTGTGACATAGGGAGTTCTGATCTTCACTTAAGATCAGCATGCCTAAATCTACTTAGGATCAGTTTAAATCGCATCAGTTTAAAACAAATTCCAGCTGGTGCCACTAAATAGACACAAAGTGTGCCTGGTTTTTTCTGTCACAGGATTCACACTACTGGAACACCAAACTTAGTTTCCAGTCTCAACTTTCTGCTTCTAAAAGTCAAGACTGGAAGGGAGTCTCATGGCAAGGAAGCATGCAGTGAAAGACCCAGGAAGATGATTCTTCACTGACTGTATGTGAAAATTTTAGTTCAGCTTTGTAGTAACACTTGCTAAATAAACACCTCTACTGTAGGTAGGAATAAAATTAGGTGAGCTGTCAAGTTAATTTTTTTTAATATTTAACTTGTTAGCCAGTGTACTGGGCTGATATACCAGGAATGAAAATTTATGATTCCTTTCACCACCAATGTGTTAATATCACTATTAATATCATGTATTAGCACCATGTGAAGGAGCAGCTCATCAAATACAGAGCTCAAAGGCAAATTTCAGCCTGTTTTATAAATTCCATGTGCCTGAAATCAGACAACCAACAACAACAAAACCACAAAAAACCTCTAAACAAAGAGCAGCCCACAAAGCCAAACAAAAAATAAAAGACATGCCCAATACATATAAAAGTAATTCCAGGTGTTCACACTTTCCTGAAACACCACCTTTGTACTTTCCTCCCTCACAAAAAATGGTGCTTACCAAGTTACCTATATTTTGACCTGTCCTGAAACCATCCAGTTAGCATCACTTCAGTCAGGAAAAAAAAGATGTATAAAAACTGTGAAACTTTTCAGTGTCTGAAAATAGAGCTGCTTATTGTTTGTAACATCCTGTGTACATGCAGGGAACAGGAGAGGAAAAAAATGTAAGAGAAGCAAAGAACATGAAGGCTGTTATGAAGGAGGGAAGTGCTCTCCTGATAATCTGGCCCATGATAGCCCTTTAAGGATTTTGGATACACAAGATGAAAGGAAAAGTTGATCAGGAGAGAATAAATTACTTTCAATGTTACCAGACAGACTTTTTCCCAATAATGCTACAGAGATCTAACGGTATGGTTAGGGCAAACAGATTACTGTAAAGAACCTACCAAAGATCTTGCAATATACTGAGCCAAAAATATTACATGACTGTGTTTTAAGGCACTTCTGGACACAGTACTTGAGCTGTTTACTGAGCAGTCCACAAGCAGCCTACTCAGATATTTGATTTTATCGATGCAGGCCACCCACATCTGACCCAGCAGAAGTGCACATGTGCAAGAAGAATCCCCCCCCAACACAGTGCATCTTTTTTTATATAATCTGACCTTTAGCAAACAAAACCTCTTCTTTTCTGTCATGTTCATACAGAAGGAAATCCAATACATAATTTCGTGGAAAGTGCACTGGAAAAATTTCTGTATCACTGAGCTTGGCATTAAGTCAACACAGGAATTTCTTCTGAGACTTGTCAATACTTCAGCATTTCTTTTAGTTCCAAGTTTATGGAAGAATATCAAAACAAAATATTTACACATCACACACGTACCTAATGGGTTTCAGGCAAGGTAGGCCTAAGACTACCTGAGGAAAAATTAAAGAATGGAGTTGCTGGACAACACATGCTGACAATTACTATTACTGATCTGAAAATGTGTATTTTGCTTGTATTTCCCTTACAGCAGAGGCAAGATGAAAAGTAAAAAACTGTTTCATCTTTTTTTCTTTTTCCAAAACCTACAATTTATTCATAGAAAAGCACTTGCGGGCAATCTGTAAGATTTCAGAACAGGGAGAGCAGGGAGAAAGAGAGCCTAAAGCAGAAAGAAAAAAAAAAAAATTTAAATGCAGTGAATAAACGTCCAACTGCCAGAGAACCACCACCATGTTTCAGTTTAGTTTAGAAATTTAGAAAATGGTTTAGTGTTTTGCACTGACTGAACAATTTGGTTTATACTTTCAACTTATTCCTCATGTGGTGATCCAGTTCTCATGTCTCAAGTCAAACACAAGCACCTAGGAGAGGATAAGCCCTTGGCATAAAATGAACATAGGATGTTTCTATATACAGCACTGAAAGGAACTTACTCTTCTTGAGACAGAAAAAGTGAAAAATAAACAGTTCTACTGCAAATGTATTTGCAGCACCACACTATTCTCAGGCTTCTTATCAGTCAGCACAGATCTCAATGGAGACACCAGGGAAACAGAGAGCAGTGGGATGTGGGGCCATCCATCAGATACAGGAACACCTACAGGACCAGATCATGGGGAAACTGAGCTCTGCTGGGACCAGCACTGTATTTATATAACACCTACAGAAAAATCAGTTTTGGTTACTGTAGAGTAATTACCAGCCAAGATGCATTCCCTTCCCTCAAACAACACTTCAGACAGATACTATCAGAAGAGAGAAAACTTACCTAGGGATTAAAAAAAAAAATAAAAAATCACATGGCAAGTAAGATGATGTTCAACATGAAAGGATGAACAGCCTTTTGTGAATTGGATAGCATACTGCAACTGTGCCTCAAAGCAAACTGGGCAGCAGAAGATGCTGTGTAATAAGCAACTAATAAAAAGAACCCAGCACACTAGTGCTGAGACTGCCTCACCTCTTTGACGCAGTGACTCTTAGTTTCTGTATACTCCTAGGCACCTTGATTTGCTCATCTCTTTAGATTTTTTTTTTATGACATAATGATCATCTCAAGCCATCTGAAAGTGCAACAAAGGGAGGACATCTGTGAGCAACTTCATTAAGCATAGCAAACATCCATGGTAACTCACCACACTCATCCATTTTTCTCTACCTGGATAAAAGCATGCCACTAAAAATTTCAAGTTTCAAAGGTGCTAAGTCTTAAGCCATGAAAAATGCTGTCACTATTCATTTTTGTTTTTCACTTGACTTACTCATCTGTCTCCATAACTTCACACTGTAGCTTTTCAACAACTAATGCTACAACCACATTTGAATTGTAGAGGAAAAAGGTCTAATAGCATATGAAGTAGCAATGGCCCTTTTCCCATATGAATGATACTTTCTCCTGCCTATTAATATTTCATTATACCTGTTTCAAGACATTCAGACATTTCGAGTCTATTTACAAAACAGATAAAAATTCAGAACAAGTGTAAAAGAAAAAAAAAAATGTTATATTCTACATTTTTATTAGTAGACAGTGTGCTGTTGTGGAGTAAGCCTTCTGTAGGAAGAACGGCAAGCTGTATCCTCCCCTAGCTGTATCTCGTGGGATAGCACAGTGATGACTTATGAAAGCTTCACTCCTTGCATCCTAACAGGTTGTTTCCAGGACAGTTAATGTCTGGCTATACTGTAATGTTAGCTCCCAATAAATATCTCATTGTTTTGCTCAGTTCTGGTTAACAATCCTTTTCCAAAAACAATCACCCAACCCCATCAAAACTTATTGCAGTTTTCTATTTTCTGGTTTTACATGTCTTACACTATGTAATTCATTCAGATGGTGGCCAAGGGAGTTAATGTTGAGGTAAAACATAAGTTACAGAAAAAAAAAATTCCGACACTGAGAAAAACAGCTTCTGCACTTTTAATGCAGCATGCACTTGGAAGCCACAAGAGAGTTAAATCTGCCCCAGACCGTGCCAGCTGCTCTGTGCACTTCCGAAATAACCTGGGAAGGAGCTAGCAACAATCTGTGTCCCAGCTCCCAGAACGCCAGGCATTCGCACGTTACAGCAACAGATGCTCCATTACAGCACTGCAGCTTTCTGTACTGGCACACTTTCATTTGTTCCCAGCCATCATCCCCACTGACCTCCTACAGACCTCAGATCAAAAACAAAGCAGGGGAAACTGCATTCGGGATTCCAGACAAAATGCAGCTTTCTCTCAGTATGCTGTTTCCTGACAAACCAAAAACACACCAGATTTTTGCTACAGTCACAGTACCACTGTTTACAGTATCATTAACACAGTGCTTACATTAATAAAATTAGCATATAACTGAACCTGGCAGAACTCTTTCCATCCCAAGAAACCAGCATCAAATTCTCCCAGTTACTTAAACATGACAAAACAAGATGTGATTAGCCCATACAAAACCAAGAAGCATATCCTGGTTGTTCAAATAGGTCACAAGGTTTCCTCAGATATTGTTGAAAAAGATGGCCCTTAACTTCAGCTTCACTGCCAAGAATCTTGGATAATACAGTGCTATTTATCAATACCCCAGACAGCTGGGTAAAGTTTGTATTTCCTCAGACCTTCTGTGTCATGACTGATACTGAAATAATTTTTTTTCTGAATTATGAAGGGATTTCAAACTAAAATCTTCCCAAGCACATAGAACAGTCTCCACAGCAGTTCCTTTTCACGTGTTTGCCAAAAAGATGATACTCATGGGAAAATATTTTTTTATGCTCAACAAGTTCGTTCCTATAACTGTATGAAAATAATGACACAGAGCAAGCATGAGAATGAATGTAAACAAACCCTATCCATGAACTGGCACTTGAAATAGCATACACATAACTGGCATAGAGAACTCAGATACTAATTAATAAAGGAGCAGCAATGCTTGGATTTTTTGCCAAAACATGCATAAGACACTTAACCTAGAGCTGGTTGTATAATCTGAAATACCCTAGCTTTAAATCTCCCCCCCTTCTATAACCTGCTCTTACCTACTGTAAAAAGGCATCTATCTGTACCTGAAGGAAACTACACATCATTCACATTCTTTGTTTCAGAATTTCTATCACTTGCAAGCAAACAGATTTGGAACTGCTATATATATTGAAATAATTCATGCTTATGCAAAATATACGTGAAATAAAAATTGTACCTATGCGTGAACTTCTTAAGGTTTAAAAACATCACCAGCCCGAACCAGGGAAAAAGATTGTGAAACAGAGGCCAGCTAAAAGAAAGACCTAATTAACAAACGAAAAGATGTGGCTCCCATGGAGTTGGGTCCTCCCGGGGCAGTCCAGGAAACACCCAAGCGATGAATACTCGATCAGTATCGACAACCAAGATAGCCAGAGTCGTCAAGAACCTGCATTCCAATACCAGGTTCCCACAACTCGATGAACAGCATTCATCGCTTCCCAGAAACGTTTGTCCAACGAAAGAATAGGAGAAACTCTGCCCCAGGCTAAAAAAACTATATGGAAACTACCCAGCAGAGACGACATTTGTAAAGAGAGGGGATTCGAGGCGACAGAGCTCGAATCATAGTTCACCCAGCATCGACCCCGGGCTCGAGGCTGCATCTTTGACTGTGGCTATCAGTGACCGAATTTCGGTTTTGAAATAAAAACCTATTCTCATTTTTATTAATTCGACTTTATCGTTTTATTATCTATAACAGAACTCAAGCCAAAAAACAAATCCCTGAACTGGTATACAGCAGTTTTCAACACACAACATACAGTGGTCAAGAAATTTTGCATTAGCACAGTCAGAAACAAAGCTCTGAGCTTTAGAGTGCTCCCATGACACTTGATGTGGAAATCTTCAGGGGGAAGATGAAGGGTTGGAGAACAACCAAAAACCCACAGATGACAGCCACCTTCAGTCCTCCAGCTCTTCACCTCATGAGCTCATCAGCCAAAAAGTCCTATAAACCATCTCTCACTAGGTCCACAGAGGCACCCCTCTAATTTGTGGATAATTTTTTATGGCCCTCTGGGTATCCAGACAGAGGTCATCTCTATGGTCACAGTGTCATGCAACTATTCCAGAAAGCTGAAACCACTGAAAATATTACATTTGGTCAGAGAAGTGTCAGGAGGCTGAGCTGTTTCATTCATGGGCTTGACAAGTCGGTGTGAGGGGATTTTGTGGCCTTTTGTCTCCTCCATTCTTTTCTTCTGCTCTGTCCTGGCAGGTGTCATTAATAATCCTTTTCTGAATTTCACTTGGTCTGACCTCTGTTTGGGAGTGAGACTAAAGTGAATCCCCTTGAAGGACCAGGAAAAAGCCTGGGTGTTATTCCAACACCAGCTCAGCCTGCTTCAAACAGAACCTTCAGAGAGCTGCACGGGCAAAGCGTTTGAGAGGGTGTGTGGGAACATTTACAACAGTGCTCCTTTTGAAAGGTATTTCTTAGTAGCCACTTAACATACTGAAGGAAATAATCCTTGCAATCCCTTTTTAGGGCAGGACATGTGTACACACAAACAGATCAGGTTTTTTTCTGTCCCATCTCCAGGATATCAAGTGACGGCAAAAACAGCACGATGTTCTGCCCCATAAAAATCTCAGATCTTAATGAAACCATAACAGTTGCCAGGGAGCCAGCTTTCCTGTGTTCTGGGAAAGCAAACACAGATTTGACATGCCGGGGTTTCATATTTCACCAAAACCAAACAGCTTCAAGGGTTAAAGTCAGCAGAAGACAGATGTGCTGCCTTTCCCCATCAGCCGCCCATATCCTGTGCCAGGTCTGCTTGAGACCACGGAGACAACTAACTGGAAGTCAGCTGAGGCCACCTGTCAATCTCTTGCACAGCACACGTTTGGAAGCATTCATCCCTCCCTCAACAGCTGCCTTCAGAAGGTCTTCAAGGAATAATCTGGAATACGGAGGCAATTGGACGATGAAACTCTTGGATCATGGTTATAAATACTTCCTTTCCCCACTGCTATTTACGTTAAGGGCCAATCATGCCACCCTTACACATACTATTCAGTCCACTTGCATTAAGTATTCACATTAAGAAAATGTGTTATTAATGAATTAACTTTTCAGAAACTCATTTAGCTCCTAATTCCACGGGCTTTCAGTAAGATGCCCCACTATATCTCAGAGCCTGTAACTCAAATAGACAAAACCAAGTACCTCCCAGGTCCCTGCTGGGAAACTTTCTGCACCTGATACCTTTTTCAACCTAGAAATGAAACAACACACACTTGAAAGATAATATTAGTGTAGGAGATAATACAAAACTGGTCATCATTGAAGATTGAGGCCTCCAAAGGCAGTTATGGAGAAATGTCAATAAAAGTCCATCCCCCACTGGGGCGCACACAGTTTTACAAGTTTAGTAAATTAGCATAATTGTCAAAAACCACCAATTAGGAGCACAAGGGGTGATGCAGTCAAAAGCGAGAGGAAAGCTAATGTCTCTACAAACACGTGGATGGATGAAGGTATGGGTGTTATCTTTGAAATGGGTCTTTACTAACTTGGTGCAGCAGGTTTGTCACAGAGCCCAGACAGCTCGGCTCCTGAAACAGACAAGGGTTTGCACAAGCCTTAACATCTGAACCTTGGGATAAAATAATAGGTTCAAGGGGGGGAAGATGTGGTAGGCAGTTCGGGAAGGCTGTATCTTCCTAGTGTCGCCAAAACTGTGGGGAAAAACAAAAGCTCTCCAATATTTTCTAGTGTTAGAGAATCAAGACATTACTTTTTATGGCCAGGATGTGCAGCAGAAATCATTTCATCCACACATAGCTCAGGCGTGCAGAGAAAATCATTCCCTCGCACATGAATTTTACCTGATGTTCCCCAGACTTCATACAAAGTCCATAGAGATTCACTGGTTCAACGCTCATTGGTTTCAAGTTTCAGTTCTTAGTATTTGGTTTCCTGTTGGCTGACGATCTCTTCTGCCTGTGATGCTAATTAGGGCCCCATTTTTCTCTCTCCTTTGCCAAACTGATGTGTTCAGCCATTACAGGTTGTTTCGGAGTTGAAAGTTCCTTAACAGCTTTTGAGTGTCGTTGTCTTTTGTCCATCTTCTGTGCTACTCCCAGCCTGTTGAGGCTGTTACGCTCATCAGGCCTTCACCTGGCGGAACAATGCCCTGGAAACAAACAGAAATTCCCTTCCCCCGGGGCAAAGGTTTGATGCTTGACTTGATGATAACGAAGGTCTTTTCCAGTGTAGTTCATTCTGTGAACATTTTAAATTTCCTATCTCCAACGCTAGTTCCTCAGCCAATGGGGAAAGGAAGAGAGCAACACACAACTGGGAGTTTAGGATGAAAGGAGGCTTCACCTCTGAAACCTCAGAGAATGAAACCCCCTGCAGGCCTGTGTCCCAGTGGACTCTCTCCTTTTATTCGAATAAAGTTGCAGGATTCCACTGTCACCTTTTTGGACAAAACCTCTGGTGTTTGTGTATTTTCCTGACAAAAGCGACATCCAGCGCAGCTGCAACAGAAACAGCAGGAGTGCTTCCATTTCAGCCATACTGATGGCAGATGAGCTGCTGGCAGACCTGGAGGAGGTGGCAGGGGAGGAGGATGAGGCTGAAGGGCCAAGGGAGGGCAGGATTGAGGATGGGAGGAAGCAGCTGGGCCACAGAGCCCACCTGAGGCTGCAGAGTCCGTGCAGAGCAACATCAAGCTCTGGGGGTCCAGGGCATTTGCTGAGAGCATGCAGAAAATTGAGGAATACATCAGGGAACAGCCCAGGGCAGCCAAAGTTTTGGGGCCAGTGGAGGCAGGACCTGAGTACCAGCTGATAGTGGATGCCAACGACCTCTTGGTGGAGGCTGAGAATGAGTTCAACATCATCCACAGGTTCATACAGGACAAACAGTCCAAACGGTTCCCAGAGTTGGAGTCACTAGTGCCCAACAGCCTGAATTACATTTGAACTGTCCAGGAATTGGGGAATTCCCTGGATAAATGCAAGAACAACAAGAAGGTGCAGCAGATCTTGACCAACAGCACAGTCATGGTGGTCAGCATGATGGCCTCCACCATCCAAGGGCAGCAGCTGTCCTGGAGGAGGAGCTGGGCAGGATTGAGGACACGTGTGACATAGCACTGGTGCTGAGCAGGGCCAAGCTGATCATCTATGAGTACGTGGAGTCCCACATGTGCTTTATCACTCCCAGCCTCTCCCTCATCCCTCAGGGCTGCCATGGCTGCCAAGATCACAGGGGTGGCAGGGGCCAGACCCCACTGTCCAAGCTGCCAGCCTGCAGCATCCTCCTGCTGGGGGGCCCAGGAGATGTCTGGCTTCTCCTCCACCTCCATCCTGCTACACACCAGCTTCATCTCCCACAGCAACATCATCTCGTCCCTGTCACTGGATTTGAGGAGAAAAGCAGCACAGCTTGTGGCAGCCAGGGCGGAAAGCTTCCATGAGAGAGGATGGGAAGGTGGGCTACAATCTGAAGGAGGAGACTGAGCACAAGTTCCACAAGTAGCAAGAGCCCCACCAGTGAAGCCACTGCCAGAGCCCCTGGATGGGCTGAGGGAGAGCAGGGGGTTGGCAGTACCAGAAGATGAAGGAACACTAGGGGCTGATGGAGATGCACAAACCGGCCAACAGGATGAGTTTTGGAGTGATCAAGGAGGATACATGCCTTGGGTTCAGCCTGGGCCACGTGGGCAAGACCAGCAGTGGCCACGTGCACCAGACCCAGAAAAACAAGGCCACCAAGGCTCAGATCTGAAGAAGCAGTGTCACCTACAGGGGCAGATGCACAATCTTGGACCACAGCTGGGCACTGCCTCCAGCATGGCCTTCACCCCTGTCGTAGTTTGGAAAAAATGAGTTTTTCTAAACTTCAGTGGTCAAACCAATGAGTGCTCAGGTTTAAAGACTGGCACCTAGTGTGGCCACTGAAGACAAAGATCCGCCTCTGAGAAGACAAGAGGTTAAAAGCAGAGGGCTCCCCAGAAAGCTCTCTCTTGATTCCGGTCCCTGAGGACGGAGGGATCTCCCCTGCCCAGCGGCTGGCTGGGCGGGGAGGGGAAGCCATGCAGCCTGGGTGAGGTAGGCTTAGAACCTCGGGCACAGAGGGGGAGAAGAAAAAATCCTACAGGATAGAAGGGTAGAGAAAGTATAAGAACGTTGAGAGGCGTCAGACAACCTTCTTTTCCCTTCCCCCCCCCCCCCCCCCCCCCCCGGAGAGAGAGACTGAGAAACCGTGTGTGTGATCTTCGTCACCTTGAAATTTGATATCAACAACTAGACAGCATGGCCGAAAGAGTATAGGAAGGGATGGCACGAAAAGAGTGCCCAACAACAAAGATACCGTGAGAGTTCTGGGGAAACAAAGCCCAAGATTTTAACCCTTTTTGTAGATGATGGAAACTTTATAAATGCTAATCCTCCTGAATTTGAAGAAAAAAGATAGAAAGAACTAAACAAAGATGATAAAAGTTTGTTTAAGTAGAAGATTGTCAGAGAACGCTGAAAAGAATCCTAGGTAGGAGGAGATGATAGAGTGACCTTTGACTAAACTCTTTTGTATAGCCATGGACAGACTCATTTTTTCCTGTAACATAGAAACTGTATCTAGAGAGAGGCATTAGCTTAGAGCCAAGAATAGACAGTAGTGTGAACAGAGATGAGAGGAAGAACTCTGTTCTCAAGGCCCCTCGGCCCCAGGGAGTAATATTGGGGGGGACTAGTGTCCCAAAATTGAAAAACTGTCATTTCTTGGAACTAACCAAAGCATCTTTAAAAAGAAAAACCCTAGAAACAGCTCTAGTCCATGCACAGTGGTGAGAGCACTAAACATGGAGGAAGAGGCCACAATGTAGTACAAGAAAGACTCCTATCTCTCCTCAACGAACTGAGTACTGATTATCAGAAGGGTGGTAATAAACTAAAAATTAATTATCTAAAAAGTAGTAACGTGATAAGAAATTTTCAGTTTGTTTTGTTAGGTTGAGAACTAGTGGGGGGGGAGGAAAAATATTTTTTTTAAAGTTTCCATGTTCTTCTGTATATATCTTCTTTGCCTATTATAAGTAATAAAATTTTTTTCCTTTTACTTTCTAAATTAAACACTGTTTTGCTCTGTTTTTAGTCACATCTCACAACAGATACCAGAAACAGTATATCGTTATAAGAGCACTGGCCTTGTACCGACGTCAAACCTTTGACAACCCCCCTGCAGGGGCTGGAGATACTGAACCTGCAGGTAGCTCAGAAGAAAGTTGCTGAGGCCAACCAGAAATATTTCTCCAGCATATGGACGAGTTTCTCAAGGTCAAGGGTGTTGGAATCCAAAATGCAGAGAGCTCTTAGAACATCGGGCCTGTGGGCCAGAACTTGGAATTAAATACATGGTTTGATTTGAGACTCTGGAAAAGGCTGCTAAATTTTGATACTAAAAGCAAAAAACTAGATTTGTAGTTTAAGTAGAAGCATGTCAAGCTAGGTAGAGGAAAGTTTAGAGTGTAAGATACAGAAAAAATAGAAGTCGTTATAAAGATGAGAAGTTTTGAAGTATAGTATTGTAAGTCTGTGTGCCATTAGAGGATTGGTTAAGAAAGTCTGCACTGCAACAAAACGTGTAAAACAAAATAATAAACCATTTGGTTAAAAACAAACATCCTTTGCGGCAGTATTTTACTGGTTAATAAATCCTTAAAAGGTCTTGTAACTAGAGGTTTGTGACCTTCTGAACCATGTGGTAGAGATGTGAGCCAAACTCATCCTTCCTGCCTATGTAGAAGATAAAAAAAGAAAAAAATCACACTACCTAAAGCAACTCAGCAGTCCCATCTCTAATTCATAAAATTCCTGGTAAAGGGGAACAAAAATGGGGCCTCTGTTCCCCTGACCCCACTAGGATCCCCAAATCCCACCCTGTGACTCCCAGATTCCTGAGGATTCTCCCTCGATGTCACTTTCCCAAACTTTGTATAAATATTGGAATTTGTGGTTGGAGCATCTTGGGGCAGTTTTGGTGGGATTGAGGGGGGCGTCAGGAGGTCCTGGAAGGACTTTGGATGGTCCTAGATGGATTTTGGGGGGTCCTGAATAGATTTTGGAAGTCCTGGGCAAAAACAAAATAAACTAAAAATAATTATATATGCTATGGAGTTAGAAATATATGTGTAAAGAATGCAAAGAGTATATAAAACTAAAAAAAGTAAAAAAAACAATAGGCAGCACACCCACATAGTACTTTGATATTTAAGAAGTTACCATGGTAACACTTGCACTGCAGCCCAGAAGGAAACAGGCCATGTTACTAGTCCTCTGCTAGAACTACTGGAGCCTGATTTTTTATTTCTTGCAGTACATCTGGGCTAAAATATCAGCCCAAAAAGCAGACACATTTAATAAGCAAATAATTGTATGCAGAACTCTTGATTTTCCTGGGCATTCATTTGACTGAAACTTATGCAAGAAACTCAAAATAACAGAAACTGATTAAGAGCTGCACCTGGATTAAGTTGCATTTGTGAATTTTACAGCCTCAGAACTAATCTAGAACTATAGATGCCAAGCTTTATATTACTACAGCTTCCCAAAATGGGAAGTATGTTCCTGGGGGAGTACATCGCATTACACAGTACATAGGTCTCATTTTTCAAGGTTTTTGGTGTATTTTTTTTTAATATCTCAAATCTATATTTAGTCTCCTTGTAATCCTAAGAGTCCCCTCCATCCCCTTGAAGTCCATCACCCATGGCACCACGAATTCTGGAGCACCTGCATGTGTTTGCATTGTAAACACAAGCCCTGTTTATTTTCTGTCACTCAGAGCAGGCAGCTGCTCACAAGACCTGCACCAGTGAGCCCTGGCTCTCTGTTCCCTTAGCTCTCCCACTTCAATCCCAGAAGAGGGCTGATGTGCAATATACTAACCTTTTCTTTTAAAGGAAGGCGTGAAAACACAAACATGTTCCATAACAACAGCTTGGGAAGAATTATTTGACAGAAGGAGCAAAGTCCTGTCTGTTTTGTTGTATCACTTCAGGTCAGCTCTGGTTATTTTGCCCACAAAAAGTTGAACGACACCTCCTCTGACATCTTCACCTGTGCCTGGCACAAGCTGCCAAACAAGCCTTCCTAACATGAAAAGGCTTCTCAATCATTACAGACCTAAAAGGTTGTGAGTCGTGTCAGATCTAAAAACACCTGCAAAGTTTTCTTTCCACCTTAACATTATTCCATGTTCTACCTAATGATGCAATATAATGGTAAATACCAACTCAGCAATGATGGATTAAGAAAAGTAGAGGCATTTATTTTCTCAGTACCTTTTTTTTTTTAAATCATCAGCTCAAAAGACACCTTATCATCTGACTCTGTATCAAAAGCACTAAGTAATTGAGAAAGCTAAAAGGATATTTCAGCCAATGCCAGAAACTTCTGTATCCATCACAAAATTCATACATCACTGATGCAAAAGACCAGTAAAACAGACATACCTTTATAGCCCATTAAGTACAACTGTCACTGTTGCATTTAGTGAATAAAGTGTAATCGTTCTGCTTATTGGGGAATTTTGTAATTCTAAATTGCATTTCAACCATGCTTCCAGCCCCTTCAATTGCCAGTCCTTGTGAGTTTTGTTATGCAGGCCCTAGAAATGCACAGACCATCTGCAACAGCTGAGATACAGTTTCACTTTCTGTCCTATCTTATGGAACTACAAACACTCACTGTCAACCTTCAAAAAATTAATCCAGGTCATATCCATTGAAACACAGCATGATGCTTTCTGCAGTTTGCTTTGGTGGGGAACTTCTGCACAAGTCTGAGTTTTCATCGGCTGCATGTTTCCTCCTAACATCTGGAAACAGACCAGATACCTTGAAGAATTTTAGTAACAGAATGAGGTAGCTATAACAAACAAAACAGCAGTAAACATGCTCAGCTGGTTGCAGTTTTCTCATCTTACCCCTGCCTAGCTTGCATTTTGTGCCACCTCTTTCATGCCATCAAGTCAGCTACCTTGCATGCACACTTTCTGTTTATAATTCAGAGTCAAAGCAGAAATTGCTCACAATAAGGAATTAAATTTTTCTCAAGATACTAACTCCTGTTTATTTCAAAATAAAATTCTACATGTCCTGAGTTTCTATTTAAAATGTTTATAAATCATTCCACAAGGTTTTCCTTCAGAAATCATGATAACTTGGCTGTGTACACGTACCTCTCCCACTGTTTATAGCAAGGTTTGTAACAACATTCTGCTGCTTTCCTAAGAAAAGTAAAGCTCATCTATTATCAGAAAAAAGCTATGTACTGACTTCTAAAAACTGAGTAGCTGAAGAGAACTTTTGACATCATTCTTTACCTTGCAGCTGGCTACTAAATAATGTTCCCAAATACTCAGCTTTAACATAGCAATTTAATACCAAAGGCAACAAGCTTAAAAATAACATTTTTAAGACAGATTCTGAAGGTACCATGATGGAGCAAATCCGGAGAAGGGCAACAGACCTGGGGAAGGGTCTAGAGGGCAAGTTCTGGGAGGAGAAGCTCAGGGGCTGGGGTTGTTGAGCCTGGAGAAGAGGTGACTCAAGAGACACTTTATCACTCTCTACTGCCTGAAAGGAGGTTGTAGAAAGGTGGGGGACAGCCTCTGCTGCAAAGCAACCAGAGACAGGATGAGAGGAAATGGTCTGAAGATGGAAATCATGAAGAATTTTTTCACTGAAATGGTGACTGGGAATTGGAATGGGCTGCCCAGGGAAGTGGTGGAGTCACCAGTTTGAGAAACAATTGAAAATTGCACTCAGTCCTGTGGTTTAGTCCAGGGGTGTTTTTTGGTCAAAGGTTGTTGCTTGATCCTGGAGGTCTTTTCCGGCTTTAATGATTCTATGAAGTCACAAAAAGGACTAAAAGAAACAGATAATTGTGTGCCAGTGCTACCAGAGCAGCTTTAAATGAACCCTGCCATAGTCAGATACTCTTAACACTAATTGCTATTAACATTATATTAATTAAAAGTTGTCTGTCAAAGCAGAGCTGATAGCAGGAGGCATTGATGTAGAAATGGACAGCCCCTTGCTGTGTTCTGTAAAGGCAAGTGCTTTCTTTTGCCAAGCTAAGAATCAAATTCAACACTAACATTCTTACAAATAAGCTTGGTCCCTCAAATGAAAGCATATTAAATTAATTATTTACACTTATTTTTATTATTTGCGTTATTTTACCAAGTCTGTTAAAAAAATACAAACCTTATCCTCCACCTCACTTGGAGAAGCATTAGAGATGTGAAGGTATCACCTTGTCCTTCTCAGTTAATTTAAAAACCACACACAGACCCCTAACCTGCACTCGGCATCATTGACAGTCGTTCATGCAGTAGGCACACAATTGCAAAGCATTCATTTCTCTGCCTGCTGTACTGCTGTCAAACCCAAGCAGAACAGAAGGAAAACTGTGTATAGGATATGGGAACATCACTGCTGTACTCATCCAATAATAGTGGCACATAGCAGATGACAGAATAGCTTCTATTTGGAGGTTGATGGAATTCCAATGTATTTTAAATTCAAAGCCACAGTGAACTTATATATGTATACATGCTGCTTCTGCAAGCTAAACTAAGCTAAGGCTCTTCAACTCATCCTCTTCAGGACAAAAATCATTGTGACAACACACGATCTCCTGCTGGCACTCTAAAAGAAACAATTTAAAGTGTCTCTAATACCTCCACACATTGCAAGTGAAGCAAAAGACCCGTTGCTAATTTTAAACTCTGGAGTTAAAGCCTAGTGATAGACCAAGTTAAGCAAGCTGCAAAAGCCAGTATTAAGGGAATTTTAAGTCCATAAGGGGAATTTTCAGGTAAAAAGGCATCAACTCCACAGCAAGCCTTGCTGGTATGATTTTAGCTGAGGTCGCCATTTCAGAGTCATACATATAAAAAGCCACTTTTATCAAATCAAGTGTTGCACCTGCTCTTATCCACATATTTTATCAGGACTGTCAGTGTAAGAAGATACTGAAAACATGCAAGTTTAAAACTTGAGACCAGTTAAATGCATCATGACAGTGCTTAATTGGCTTTTTCATGCAGGTACAGAACCTTACCAAATCAGCCTATTTTTACAGGTGATAGTATAGAGCCTAGAGTTCCTCAACACATTTTATAGCCCAGAATAGAAAATTAATTATTAGTTTCTGCAAAAAAAGGACACCATTTCTAAGTAATTTTTTCTTGCACAGCTGAAAAAAAAGTATTTTCTTTAACTACAGCAAAATGATGAGATTTCAACCTCATGTAGATGCTTACAGAGGGAACGTTTACAGCCTGCTCCAAACAGCAGAGGATTGAGCTGGAAGAGACCTCTGGAGTTAATCTGGTCCAATGCCCCGATTTAACAAGGTCTACAAGAGGCTGTCCAGGACCAGGTTTAGATGGGCTTTGAATAGCTCAAGCATGGAGATTTCACAGTCTCTTTGAGAAACCTCTGATCCTTCTTGCCCGCTTTCCCAGGAGAAAGATTTCTTATCTATTGCCTTTTGCCCTTTCACTGGTGTAAGGCAGAGCAATTTAGTTCTGTTACCTTTATTACCTGCAAATGATGACATTTTCTTTTGCTCAAAGACATCCATAAAACCAAGTTGAATTACCTGAATAAAAAACTGTTACTCTTAAATTTGAAGTCAAGCTTGGTAAGGAAGCTTATAGATTGAAAACTCATCTGAAAAAAAGAAATTATTCAACCTTGAAAATCTCAGCTCCCACAATCTTTGCACAGGTGAGTAAGCAGCACTTCCAGCCTCTTCCAAGACCTGCACAACTGACTCAGTCGATACAAAGGTAAAGGGATGTACAATTGCTAGAAACAGGCACAGACTGAGCAGAAAACAGCCTGAAGCTCCCAAAGTCTGATTTAGCCTTGAAACAAACATGAGCTTAGTGAATTCACGGAGGAGGGCAGTCTGCATCACAGGCTATCCAGGCAACACAAAATGTGGGTTTGTTTTTTTTTTTTTTTTTCCCAAACTTTCTACTACTATAAACTTGAACAGTCTTTACTTAAACACGCTAATAAAATTAACCACTACTCTGACCTGGAGACAGGATAAACTTGAGATGTCTGTGTTCAATTAGTAACTTCATTACTCCACTGCTAAATCCAAATCCTTCCCTCAAAAAACAGAATAAAAGCTTTTCTTAAAAAACCCCTAAAAATGAGTGAAATGGGCCTCTTCCAACCGTTTAAGCCATGCTCATATTCAGCAAGTACAATTATTTTACCATACCACTACAAAAAAAAATTAAAGAAAACACCAAGGACTTAATACAAGGACTTAGGACTTTGTACAAGATACAAAACACTGTTTTTTCTGATTAAATGGCAAGATTAAAATACTTGCACCACCATCTCACACATTCACCAGATACTACCTGCAGGTAAATTCATGCAGAATCCTGCACCTTAAGCATTTAAAACTAGACTCAAGCTACAGACTTATACTCATTTCTGCTCTGGCAAAGGGAAGGACCTGATAGGATGAAAGGATTTGATATGAACTCTGTTAAAGCACCTAACTGTGTTAGTGCTTTCCTGCAGATGTTATGACTGCGTAGGACAGGTAGCTATCTAAATAAGCTTAAGGCTTGATGTTCTTAGAAACTTCTAACAAACTTCCTTCTCTCTGCCCTGCTGAGCCGAGCAGTTTCTGCTTCCCTCTAAGATAATTAGTAATCCCTATTGGAAAGAACATTTCTTAATCTATTTTCACATTTTCAAAGAAAACATTACTCCCTTGATCATGCCCTTTAATATTTTTCATACTTCTTGAATTTGTTACCTGTAATACCAAAATTCAATATTTATTTCAGCAAATTTAGGATTTTAACAGTACATTTGCTTGAATATAGAGCAAATACAGTCTACGGGACCTACCCATTTTAAAAGTTCTGCCTTTTACCTCGACTTTCACCCTTAATCTGACTTGGGAAGAATTGACATTTCCATAAATCTTGGAGCAGCAGCCAGCCAGAAAGGACTCAGGAAACAAGTCAATGAAAGCTAATTATGTAACTGAGACAGAAGAATGACTTGAACTCAGGTACCTGTAAAGTTCATACTGGAGATTTTTGCCTTTGCCTCACTACAGCTTGAAATTTCCAAGTATAAAAGTCAAGCTGTTTTTTAGATAATAGGTTTATTTCCTTCTTCCCTACCCTGTCCCTCCACTTTAAAGCAAGTAAGACCAGCTTTCATTTGTGAGCAGCTGGGTGGAGCCACTGAACTGAGATGACATGCCCACTGGGATTTTAGGTGAAGTCCATTCAGTCCAGCCAGCCTTGTAACACAGTGCCCTTGGTCCTCACTCTTCGATGGCTCAGGTATGACTTTCTGGAGTTTCAAGAGCCATCAAAGGTATTAGTGTGAAGAAAAAGTAAGAGACAAAAAAATTAAACTGGACAGAAACATGAGTTCCTTTCCAAGAATCATTAAAGAAGTGGTGTCTGCTATTTGCTGAACAGCCAAGTCTCAGACTTCAGTGCCCCTGAAATGAAGGATATGAAATCCAGATTGAGTCTAATAGCTTGGACCCTCAGCCTAACACCAAAACAGCATGAGAGAGGAAGGTGAAAATAATTGCATGCACTTGACTGAAATGCAATTTACCCTTAACATTTCTGCTAAAAATGTTGAGATATTATTTTAAAATTGATAGAAAACCACCTTCCTTAGGCCAGACTCTCATTTAAATAGTGGATCCTTAATTTTTTTTACTAATTCATGCCATTTATTCTGATAACCATTACAAGAACACACTGTTAAAGTGACAAGATCTTTTAACTAAGTCAGAATCTGAACACTTCAGAGGATATCTGCAATTCACTTGTCAGTGTCCTACACCCCCAAAGCAGACAACTGAAGCAATTACCACATTGCTGATAATCTTGCAAGCCTATTTTTTCCTCCTGTTGCCCACTTCCATCATGAAAACTGTATTCCAACTTGAGGTGGATAAAAAGGTTTCAAACGGTTAATTTGCTAAAGCTCTAACTGTAGAACTAGCTTAATCAGCTTAATATCCAGGGCTCTGGTATTCTAGTCTAGCAGAAACCTTCATTTTCTGACTCCCACTCATAGCACAGAATGAGCTACAGGGCATCTGAAGTAGTCTCTCATTTTTCCCTGAGGGCAACCCCAAGCTCTGTTCTCTGCTATGAGAAATATCAGCTGTCACACACAAAAGAGCTCAGGGGTCTGGCTTCCCTTGCTGTTCTGTGCCAAGCTCTCGCCCACGGGAATATCAGTTTAGCAGGCAGTTGGTGGGGCTGGCTGGCTCAGGTTCCTCCAACGTGTTCTCCTGGGCTGTGTTTCTTGGGATGTGAAGTTGAAGGGCACCCTTCCCCTTTTTGCTGGAGAGACTGCTTCCCCTCCAAAAGCCCTTCTGTAATCACCCCAGGCAGCAAGGGGGACCCATGGAGAGGCAGTCTTTCTATCTCCAGTCCTGCTTTTGCCTGGAGCCACGCTGTTTGCTGCTTGGGGTTGCTGTACTGTACATCCTAAATGCCTCCTCTTCTGCTGCCTGGAGTAGCTGGATAACAAAAATACCATGGTCCCCATTCTTCACATTCACTTCCAACCCCAAAACATTTGCTACAGCTTGCTGTCCAGACATCATCCCCAAGGCAGTTCCCAGCCCTCCTCTTTTTTTCTGATCCTTGTTCTGTCTTAAATTTCCATGTTATTTCTCCCCAGAAATCTCCCCTTTGATCTACTTTTGATCCAGCAGAAAAAAACTGGTGGGAAAACAAGATGCACTGAAAAGCTGCATTTATCACAGAAACATTCCATGAAAGTCTAGTAATTTAAAACATGGACAGACATCTCAGCTAGAACTATCATGAGACAGTTTAGTGGCACTAACACACACACTGTTTCTAGTAAACTTTTATAAATACAGCTACTCCACCCTCCCTTCTTTTCAGAGGAGAAATTCAAAGACATTGCCAGCACATGCTCACTCCAACCTTGTTCAGAGCAAAAGACAAAAGTCTTTTGTTCAGGTTCAGAAGGCATTTATTGCTCCTCTATGACAAAAACTTCATTAAGTTCGGCTAAATGGAAAGGTTTTCTTGGTATTAACAATAGACTGTTTGATCCATATATATGAATTTGTGCTATTAAAAGCAATCATGGAATTTTCATGATAAGTATACCTTAAGGAAACTCAGCATTCCCAAAATAAGAAAGCTCCATTATCAGCAAAAATTAAAACTAAACTTGATTATGCTGCATTTTAGTGTACCACACTCCCTTCTGTTTTCACAGCCCTCCCTTATGTTATATAATCTCATTTTATTTTGTCATCAGTTTATCTTCTTGGTTTTTCACTTTATATCTTGCAGCACCAGATCATAAGCATAAGTTCTGATGAGAATCTGCATTGCATTTTAATTGAAAATAGAAACATTTGTTTTAAACCAAGATATTTCTTTGATAATAATGGCGTGACATGAGCTATGATCTACAAAGTCTTCCCCAGCCTAACTGATTCTATGATACTCTGGAACGAGCCTAAAAAAAGAAAAAAAAAAATCACAGCTTTCACCTATCAGTCTTAAGAATTCTACACCTCTGTTGTCCACATTACAGTTCTTCTATGAATAAAACAAGTATTTCACTCTAAGGGCTGTCCATCCCAAAGTTTCTCTTGTGATAGATTTAATTTGTTTTTTAAAAGGAGCTGAGCAGCTGAAGGTTTCTTTTCACAATATTCACAGAGCAAAGCAAGACCTTGTTATTACAGTAGTTCTCTTTCTGGCCCTAAAGACAACGCGCCAGCCTTTCCCTTATCATAACCTCCATTTCTCAGAGGTTAATAACTGATGTATCACTCTGCAGCTACACTGAACAATCCACAAAGTCTCCACCAGGGAGAAGGCCCATGGGATACAGCTGGGTCTTTTCCAATTAAAATTAATTTTTTTCAAGCAAACAAGTCTAGTAATATTACAATGTAAAGATAATTTTGAAAACATCAAGGAAAATAAAATTGTAACTTAATAAATTCATTAAAGTCTGTACTGAGTAAAACTGCATTTTTAGCTGTAGGTATACTCCAAAAAAATTCATTTTTATCTTTAAACCGTTTGGAGCAGGGGTTTTTTTATGTGTTTTCTAACTATGAAGAGAAAGGCTTCTGCTCTCACAAAAATTCCACACTTAAACTTTGACACTCTTGCATTTCAGCAGTCCACACAGCCCAAACCTGTCAAATATTGCAGTTAATATATGAAGATTTCAATTTAAAAGATTTGTTGCAATTCTAAAAGTACTTCAAAACCCTTAATGTAAAAGTATTCACTTGATTATCATGCTTTTTTACCAGTCCAAATATTAGAGCAGAAGGTCATAACCAGCTCCACTTACTTGCAGATTTACTACAGCTAGGGGTGCTCTAGCTTCTCATGCACTCTTAAAAATTTATTTCAAGATATAATTTCACTTATCATTTTCTAGAACTAAATCTTTCACTTCTCAATCTATATCCTTTGCTGTTCTGTGTGACCCTGTTCAAGTGCAAAAGCCCCAGCCCCCCAAAGCTCCTGATTACTTTCTGACAGGAGTATTGAATATATATTAACATGTGGCAAAAAAGCCCCAGTGAGAATTTAAAGCTGTGTTAAATGAACGTACAGCTTTGTGCAAAGCAAACATCCAGTTCTGAAGCCTTAGCACAAAGGTCTCTCAAATTCCACATGTCCACCTGAATACATGCTTTTAGAGGATGAATAAAGATTTATACTGGGGAAGTCTGAACTCTCACATAAATGTTAGACACACAATTGCACATCCCCCGAGAACAGCTGTGATTCTGCACTTAGAACACCTGACTGATATGATAACTCACTTTTCATGTAGGTGAAAGACTTAACAGAGACCCTCTGGCCAAACTGGGGCTTTAAAGACATTCTAGATGTCATGGAGTTCTGCTTCTTGGGATTTCCTCCTGCTGATGTGGCCACTGCACAGGCCCTCAGGAAATTTAAGGGCAGCTAAATACCCACCACGCTTTTCTCCTACTTCATCAAAACTTAAGAACTGACTATCAGCAAAGCAGTCCTCCTCCCCCAATTTGCCTACTGCAAGAAATATGTAATTAATTGTAGGATTATGCTTGATCTCTCACTGCCATTCATGAAAGGCACACGTGAAACCTCTCAGAGCTCAGTGGGACTCGCAGCCTCTCGCTGGCCATCTTTCACATAACTCGACCTTCTGTGTGAAAAGCAAGAAGGCATTGAACACTTGCCTTGCTATGTGAACTAGACAATAGCTGCATTTTTCATCAATTAAATAATCTATAATTTAACTGTCTGTTAACTGTAAAAACCATGGTTAACAACTTGCATCTTCCTAGCTATGACATTAACATAAATGTCTAAAACTCCACCGCTTCCCTGGGCAGCCTGTTCCAATGCCTGACCATCCTTTCAGCAAGGACATTTTTCCTAATATCCAATCTAAACCCGCTGTGGTGCAGCTTGAGGTCACTTCCTCTTGTCCTGTCACTTGTTACCTGGGAGAAATTACTGACTCTCCTTGCTACAGCCTCCTTCCAGGGAGTTGTAGACTAACATGAAATTTTCTCCTCCAAGCTCAGTTCCAGTTAACCAGAGAAACTGAATTTTAAGAATGGTATCAAAGTTATTGGATTCCAACTGAACAGCCTCAGTACCAGTGAAAAAATTAACAATAAAAACTTAATTGTTTAGGAAGCAGAGACACTGAAAAGACATTTTTCAGGTATCTGCCAGTCTTCTTCAATTTGTAAAGTGATAGAAGGAAGGAAGGAAAAGCTGTAGATGAGAAAAACACTCACTATTCTATTTCAGCAACAAGATGTGAGCCATGGCAAGAAAAGGATGAGCTCATCTCT
Organism: Sitta carolinensis; assembly: GCA_032173965.1. Classification (NCBI taxonomy): domain Eukaryota; kingdom Metazoa; phylum Chordata; class Aves; order Passeriformes; family Sittidae; genus Sitta; species Sitta carolinensis. The sequence continues at coordinate 4,768,473 of CM063285.1, forward strand.
AACAGCACCAGATTTTTCCATCGAGCATGTGCCACTTGGGCACATCACATACCAGATAAGATCTCAGCAGTGCAACACCGCAGAGTACACATTCGCACATGCCTCCCTCACTCCCCACAAATGAGTCATCCACTGCAAATCACAACTACAAAACTGATCATTTTCACCTCGAAGAGGCAAACTTTGTTGTTTTCAAAGAACAAAAGTTGAAGTAGGATCTTGATCTGATGCAACTGTTGCAAGATTAGTCAGCATTCCCACAATTATCTGTGCTTCACTAGTAATACAACACATAAGTAGCATCTTATGTATCCGTGTAAGGAAATTCTGATTAATTAAAATATCCCAACTAACTGCTTATTCTTCTGTAAAATTGAAATTAGGACACGACTTAACAGACTGTTCATCAGCACCAGAAATAACAATGCCATAGAAATACCGGCACAGAATAATATTTTTATTATCTCTTGTTTAACTACCTGTAACCTGTTTATCCTACACATATATTTTGTTATATTTTCCAAAAGAAGTTTAAAATCAACACTGAACATATAAAATACATTCTCACTGTACGCAAAGCAGCCACAGAACTCTTCCTAAGGGGCCACACTGTCCTCATCCAGCTTTGTGCTGTGAAATTTTCTTCAGCTGTTGCGTTGCCCTCAGCCCTGTCTGCCCACCCCATGGCACAAAGGTCCTGCCACAGCCAGCCAGAGCACAATTTTGAGCTGAAGCTTTGAGGTTTCCATTTGGGATGTATTGGCCTCTGAATATTTACTGCAAAACCCATTTTCCTTCTAACAAGAAATTGCATGACACCGGGTTTGGGATCTGCCACTGCATGTCACATTTCTTTAAATCTTTGATAACTTCCTCTTAATTCTGAAGTTCGAGAGACCTCTGGAAAATTAAGTAAGAAGCAACTTAATGAGATGAGATGGAACTTGTCTTTCTATATTTTTTAGCAGAAAAAAAATGCTTCAACTTAGTTGAGCTTGTTACTGGCACAGTATTAAGAGGCAAGAGGCATTTTTGCATAGCTTCCAAAACTCACACATCTTGGGGAACCTGGCATGACTCCTTTTAAAACAAACCTTGCTCTCCAGTCACCTTTGACAGAGATGGGGTTCACTGCACCCTCACACTTCACTGGAGGTACAGGAGCAAGCTGAGACTGGGGAAAACAGTAAGTTTACAGAGGAAGCAGATTAAAGAACATGATCTATAGACTAAAAAGTGTAGGAAGCACCTTAAGATCATGCCTCATCAGAGGCTTGTTCCAAAGCAAGTAAACTCCTTCAAGATCAATAAGCCCTTGATGTGGATTCCAGACAATTCTTACAGGAAAAAAAAAAAAAAATATAAGCCCTTCCAAAGAGAAGAATAGGAAAACAGGACAAAGAGGGAGAGGCTGTAGATAAGTGAGTGCAGCCAGAGGTAACATAAAAGGCTGTACTCAAGGTACAGAAGTCTACTGAAGTATCTCAGAGTGCCATTGCTCCATATATTGTAGAAACAACTCCTTTTATTCTTCCTCTCTTTTATTATTTCTTGAGTCAAAGCCAGGCTCTCCCTGAGCAGATCTCTGATTTCAGAACTGCTGCACTCAGATGAATAATAGATACCAACTCTGAAAGGAAATAATTTGAAACCTCAAATTTGCTTTAGCACCATAGCAAAGCCTTTATTGTCCATTGTCTCCAAAGTAAACGTAGCCTGCTGCATAGAAAAATGTATATTCTCCTGTTTCCAGGGGAAAATTTCTCCCCAGGATAAAACAGGTTTAGTGGTAACCTTTGCTTTACACAGGCCAGAACCTTAACCTGAGTGCAAATCTGCATATTTCCACAGATGGCACTTTCAAGTGAGGACTGTGACAACAGCAGTTGTGGGGCTGAAGAAGAAATGCTTTTCCTTGCCCCTATTTATGCCATATTCCACCCCACAGATGTGGAAGTGTTGTGGTTTTAGCCAAGCTGGCAACTAAGTATGGCACAACTGCTCGTTCCCTCCTCGAGCATTCTCAGAGGACTTGGAGGTCCTCTCCTCCTCCCAGCAATGGGTGGACCAGGGTAGCAAGGATTAGGAGAAGGCAGTCAGTGGCTCTCCCTATTTTCCAGGGAGCAGAACTGAGACAGAATGACCACAACATTCTTTGGGTGATGTGGCTGGACAGTAACAGAGCCAGCACACTGTCACCAGACCACACAGTCTTAGAGAAATGCTTTTTATTTATACATAGATATATACCCACCACCTGAGAAGCTGCCTTTCCCAATCATGCTGAAAGGAAAAACCTTAGGATTGAAGCACTATTTCCATGCAAATTAATCTCTCCTGAGCTATGAGAGTGTGTCAAATTAACTTAGATCTCTAGAGCCCTGTCCCATAGACCATTATGCCAACAGCAAAACTGACACACAGAGCATTGCTATGAACATACACACAAGACACACTTCTTTTGCTACTCTTCCTGTTGGATATAATCATGCCTCAGAGATGTCTTGTTGCAAACTGATTCAACTCCTTTATGAACAATGAAGCCTTTGAAGTGTATTCCTGACAACACTTACTAAAAAAATGTCAAGCTCCTCCAAGCAGAAGGAATAGCTGAACAGGACAAAAGGAAGCTTACATAAGTATTACAGTTGATCTTTCCAAAAGAACTTTCTAAAATACTAAACCTTGCAACACAGAACTGAGTGAAAAACAAAAGTCAAAGTTGGTTTAACCGCAAGGTCATTTTCTACTTTGAAAGAGTTTCCCTTATCAGGATCAGTCTCATAAGATAGAGCCTCTGAGGAAAAAACCCTGGGCAAATATCCTTAGGTGTCAACATTTTTGCTTGCCTGCATTCCCAAAACCTCTGAAGGAATGATTTATACTACCAGAACAATACAAACTTGTCCTAGCAGGGACATGAACTCTCTGACTGTTCCCTTCTAAAATACACTTTTTCTCATCTGTTCTCTTTGCAAACACCTTGAATTGCCAAAATCATCTGACTCACCTACCCCCAGCAGTGAGCAGGCCATGAGCCCTTCTCATGGATAGCACTTGCTGCTCCTTTCCCTTCTGGCTGCAGTGCAGCTGAGGTACTAGCACAGGATCCATGGATTGTGCAGGAGAACTCATGCACATCCTTGAGGATTGCATGTTATATGAATGATTCATTTCATCCACCACTAAAAGTGCATGAATGAGATCTTTATGATCCCTTAAAACCCAAATCATTCTATGAAAGAGTATGAAAACATGGTGTGTTATTTGCTGTTCCTCAACTGCTTTTCAAGATGAGGCAATAATGTAGTAGCTTTCTAACTCTCCCCTTCCAGAGATGAATATTATTTAGGTCACCTGACTACTCCAGTGGAAGCAGATATATAATTCTGATGGAAAATCCATGTATTCATACCTGCCCTTACAGACATTTAAATCTCCAGAAACGACCTTGTGTTCTAGGAAAGGAAAGGGAAGCACAACTATTTGTTTGGCTGCCTTGTTGGGGAAGGAGAAAATATTGACCAGTATTTCCTAGATTCTGTAGTATGGACATTAAAGTCATGGCAAGTTATAATCCATAGCTTACAGCTGAAGTTGCATCAGAACTGCAGATGATATTACAGACTGGTGCATCTTTTTGCTATACTATAGCATCCCACAGAAAATAACCACTAGAAAGGCTGCTCAAAGCTTTCATTTTAATGTAGGAAACTGTAATTGTGCTTCAGGCACTTCAGTCAAGCAGAATAAAAAAAGTTTTAAAAGAAGTAATTTGAAGCACAGACTCTAGCCATGACCCTGTTAAGACATCAAATGTTTTTCATTTAATTTAACCAAGAGCTAAGAACTTTCTCTGCTTACCACATTTTATGAACTTGACTGCAGAGGAGGTATTTTAAATCTCTATTGTATTTTAAGTCTCTACTGCTAAGTTATTTGTGAAAGCATTTGCAGTTTAGCACATGAGCATACAGGAGGTAAAACTTAGCTATTAGTGTATCAATAACATGTATTTATTCTGAACTTCCTGGGGTTTGTTGTTTTGGGTTTTTTTTATCTATTGTGAAAAGACATTCTTATAGAACACTTATTCCCTTTCAAAGGAAATTTGCAACTTGTACCACAACCATTTCGGTTCTGTTCTAGAACCCTTTCCAGGAGCTGAAAACACCAACTAATGGGGCTAAGTTTCTGATTTAGAACTAAATTCTTATCTCTCTTGTAAAAAACATCATGAATGTTGTTCTGTTTACCAAGTTGAAAAAAAATTATATCCTTAAGATTTAGAATATTGATAGGAATATTCACATACAGTTAGATACAAGATAAAGCCTGTGGAAGGTGAGAAGAGCCTGACATCTGCCTGTTGATCATGGACTATGTGTCCTTGCATTTGCCTTCTTTCCTGTGTGATTGGAAGCAGTTTCTACTGCAACTTGGACAGCTCTGGAAAATTCCCTGAGGTAATCAGGAGATGGAGAGAATTACTTGCCCAGCTTTGGAGGGGCCTAAAGGACCAGGGACGATTTGGCCACTGGCAAAGGCATCACAGCACGATATGCCTGTAAATAAGGTGCCATTAATTTATCTGTTTCATGTCACTGAGTTATTGAGGCACTGGACACTTCTGAATCAATAATAATCAATACCAGCAAGTGTATGAACAGCACTTTCTCTTCACTCTTTCACCTACATAGCAGATGCTCAGCTAGAATAACTCTGCTCCCTGCCTCCAGGGACCCCAGCAGCAGTCAAGCTGGGACTTCACACCTCTAACTCTCACACAACAAAAAAACATGACACAGGAGACCACACAATCCTTAGACTCCCCTCTACAGTTTAAGATGCAATGCCTGGTTGTTTAAGTGATGCTCATTTTCACTTAATTTCTGGTAGCATGTGCCGTTTGGTTTTTTTCCCATTTAAACAGGGCCTCACTGAAGCACCCAGCTCAAGGTATTCCTTTAGATATGAAAGTACTACTCGCACAAGAAAAAGCTTTTCTACCCTCAGAAATTGTAGCAGCAAATGAGAAAGTGGATTCTTTGTGTCATTCTACCATACATTATCAAATAGTCAGGAAATCTCACTAATAGGAGTGCTAGAACTGCTTTTTTTTTTCTCTCTTGATACTGCAATTACAGCTTTTACAGATATAATTAATCTTCTCCCTGCCTGCACTCAGTATATTTGCCACACAGCACCATCCCCAAAATCCTTGTTACATACCCTCAAAGCAGCATTGTTTACATTCACACTTCGTATTTATTACTCAGGATCTGAAGAGTTTACACATCTGCATCCAGCCCTTCTCCACAGCTTTCCATTTCTCACATTTATCTTTGAAACAGCTGGAAGTAATTGCAGGAAAACCCTGATAATCCTATTCAGATAAGCCACAAGTAACATCACATTTATTATCCAACAAATCAACCAGCCTACATAGATATCAATCTTTGCAATGCTTTATTTGGTTATTCCATCAAATGCAGGTTAATAGGTGTATTTGATAGCATATAAATAATTTATAAAAGGGTGCAAAGAGAAGCCACACATCCAACAACCCAGCAACACTTATTTAGAAAAACACTACAAGCCTCAAAAACAGGACTTCTTTTTAATGCAGCTAAGTGAAAATTACTGGCTTTTTTTCTTCAAGGTTACATCCAAGTTTCATATATGGCATGAACCCCAGCTGTGCAAATGCTTAAGCTGCATTCATGCTACCAGACATTAAATATTTCAGTCTCTGAAACCCTGACCACAAAAATAGAGAATTTCAATGACTACATTTGAATATGCAAATTTGAAATATCAATCTTGATGAGCAGGCAAAATACTTCCATTTACTCCAACTTATGGATTCCTTGGTTTCAAACCTAAAAGAAACAGATGCAATCATGTCACCTGACCTCCTAAATTCCAGGAATACAGAGTTTCTCCAGAAGCACAGAATTACCCCTTGTGCTCACTGGCTGGTTTACTCTCATTTTTAGTGTCAAGTGAAGAGCAAACCCAGGATGGTTTGCTGGTTACGGAGTTACTTTAAAATGGGGATATTTGACTACAAAATAGAAAAAGGCTATTTGAAGAGTAGGGCCAAATTTTCTTCCCTGACTTAATTTCGAAACCACAGTCATGGATCTGGTGTGAAGCAGATGCTGTTCTGTTCCAGTATTGCAAACACTTAGTAATGGGCACTAAATACTGTGGGAGCACATAGGGTACAGAGCACTAATCCTGAGTAATTTGCTTTCTACTTACATAATTCTTCAGACAGCTCTGATGCCTTTTTATAAACTTTGTACTGATCCAAGAACAGTCAAAAAGCAACTCAAAAAAACCCTAGCTTTGGTAACTAATAATACAAATGCAAGTGAACAACCCCAGTCCCACTGCTCACTGACAAATACCAGCTTGCTTTGCAGCACCTGGTCCCATGTCAAGAAACCAGTTTCCAGTATACAGGCTGAATGCCCATACATCCATTTTACAGCTGAGTTATCTGAGGCATCAAACAGGCTAAAAACACTTAAGATCCCAGAAGGAAGCAGGGTCAGGCTAGAAGATCATCCAATATGAAAACAGTAGTCATTCTTCTAGCACAGTATCAGTGCTCACTAACTTTGGACAGATGGTCTGTCTGCAGTTTGAACCATACTGCCAGTAACTTATGTAACATTTTCTCTAAAATGCTTTCTAGTCAAGGTTAGCATCTCCTTGCTTTTGTTTGAAACATCTGCCATCAGAAACCCTTCCAAGACATCAGCCCAGACCATCCTCATGTTGCTGTTGTTTTGCTTTACACTGGTCAAGTGTAAAGTAGGTAAGTTGACTGGCTTCTTTACACAGAGATTCTGGTCTACTACCAGTTTTTCAGCCCTTGTATTTAATGGATTTCATCAAACCTACTAGATTTGATGTCCTGATTGGGAGTGTTAACAGGTGATTCTCACATTCAGCATTTCTCAGCTCTCATCTTGACTAATCCAAACTAACCGTTTCCATTGCCATTTTAAAGGCTGACACGTTACTGTTACATTGAAATTCTACTGACAGCATCTCTCAGTGTGCTGTCAGAATCCATGACCTGCATGCAGGAGAATGTCAAACGCAATTGTTCACCACTGACCACAAGCACTCAGTTCACAGGTAAGAAATGCTTGTCTGACTCAAAACCCATCCTGCTCTGCAGAAACGTCTGGCATTTGATTTGAACAAAAAATTCAAGCATGAGAAGAGGACCAGAGGGTAAAAGCTCCGGAGCTTGGCTGGAGTATCTAGGAAGATTTGACATCAGTGTTGCTATCAGTAACGTGAGATTTCAGTGAGCATCTCCCATGGTGTGCTGTGCACATGTCACTGAAACACCAGTGCCTGTGGCTTATCTTTCCAGACTCAGCACTCCACAACCAAAAGCAATCAATTAGCTAAAAGTCCTGCATAGGCAAGTTCAATTACATCTGTTTCTCCAGAATGCTATGGGGATAAATTATATGCAGAACCAACAGGGTTGATAACTAACAACAAAATAATAAAGCAGAAACGAAGTTACAGTAACGCATGAAAGAGTTAAGCTTGGAGGCAAAAGATTAAAGAAAGCCTAGCAAAGAAAGCTATAGTAGCTTGTTGAAAATGAATTACTCAGTCTAATGTTTGCCCTTTAAGTAATTCCAGACTTACTACAATATATCTGCTAGTGTTTTGGCCTCTAGATAACCTGCCTAGTAAATCAAAGCAAAACAGTGCATAATTAAAACCTAGTCTGGTTCAGATTATAGAATATACAATTTATTTTTACAAGTAAGAAGACAAACCCCATAATTCACTTTCCATTTCGGCACTCTCCTGAAATACAATCTTTCCACTGGTGAAAATAAACGGCCTAGCAGCTGTGTTATATATTTTTCCTAAATGTATATTTAGATCGTATACAATCTAACAGATTTGTAGCAATTTTAAGGGGCAGAGACAGTCCCTACTTAGCTTTCACACCGGCAAGTTGGGAAAACATGGCAATAAATGGCATTTGGTTAAACAGAAGAACAGAAGAGACCAGCAGGACACTTCATTAGTACCATTTCATTGAGAAATAGCCTTGACCTTGTTTAGATACCTCCATTCCAACCTGTGTCTGCAGGACCCCATGCTCAGAACCAGTGAAGTATTAACAGCACAAATTTCACAATCAACATCCCAATGATAAGCCCAACACCACTGACCTCTGTAGACACAGTGGTTTGTACTAGGTGGGACATCCAGGCAAAGTTGCTGATGTGTCTGGAGAATGCACCCTGCCAACACAAATTCTATCCCTAAACTCATAGAATGCCAGATAAATCTCTAATATCTGGCTCATTTCCTACTCTCCTCAGTTCATTTCCCTGCTCCAGCCATCCTATTTATACAGCATGGGTGCTGAAAGTGCACTGAATCATTCTGTACATCCTTAGCTGGAATCCCAGCAATGTAATTAAGGCTGTACTCTTGACAGAAGATGCAAGAGAAAAGGGAATAGTCTCCGCACATTGCCGTCCCTTTTTTTTGTGGCTCCCACTCCATCATGGACAGAACAACTGCACCCTACTTTCTTCAGTCATAAGCAATGTTAATTGTGGCACATCTTGAAGAAGTAACACAAAAATTTCTCCAGCTACAAGCTTTGAGATTGTTTCTGCACGGAAAACAAAACCTTAATCCCGAGATAAGCAATCACCATCTTTTTTTACAGCCCTGAGCACTGTTTATTGCTCACTACTCCATGACTGCAGGGAAGTCTGTATTACAGTAGATAGAGAAGATAATTTCCTATTGTTATTGTGTGACAATATTTGTATTAACACTGTGACACAATCCCAAAGCAACTCAGCTCACAGCCAGGCATCTGAGCTTGTTATCTATCTTCCACCTTGCCTTTGACAAGTAGCTGCTGGGAAGGTTTCAGCTGAAAACAAGCACTTGCTTCAGGCTAAGTTTTGTTGATTTTCTGTATTGCTACCTCTAAGATCTGCTTGCAAACCAGGACTTCCCAGGAATTCTGACACTGTCAGTGCTACTGACAAATTATATCACCTAAAACAGAAGGGAAGGAAGGATATTTAAATAACATGGAAAGACCAATAGTCCTTAGCAAAACTTACTTGCATTAAATCACAGTCTTGGGAATCACTGAGCACCAGTGGCTCTGCTTTCTCAGTAAAGTGTTTACTGCAGACAGGAACCAAGGACAACCACAGAACAATTATACCCAGAAATATATGCAAGAAGAAAAAACTTGGGTTTGGCCCATTAGCCCTGTCTTGACATGTGTAAACTATCTTTCTTTTCCTTTAGTCCTGTCACACGTTAGTTACGCTGGATCTGTTACTTTCCTTTCATGTCAGGAATCTGTGGCTCATTTCAATCTCCAAACAAGAGGCTATCCTATTGGCATGGCCTGAATCATTGTCAGAGGAAGGGATAACCGTGGGGTCTTGTGGCTGTCATGGTACAAGGACACTGCTCGGAATATCATTTCTCCTGTCCAATGCATGCCATCTAAAGATGGTGTAAGCACACAACATCCCAGGCACGATGGCTCCCTCCATAGGCAAACGGAATAACGAGCACTCTCCTGGGCATAAGGCATCCCACACATCTTAAAAGGTGAACGAAACACTCTTCTGTGGCGTCTCTCAACTTCAGGAGAGTGGATGATTAGTTATCCACACAGTGCAGTGGATAACGCTGTATGAGAAGCATCCTTGCTCCCTGACCACCCTGCAGGCCATGCTAAGGTGGTTTGGGACAATTCACATTTGGCTGTCCTCTGCTTCTCAGAGAATGAACCCTGATTCAGGTGGGCTCCTATTAGTTCATTTGTAAATTAAAGGTATAGGGCCGAGGACCGTGTCCTCCCTTACCTGAACCACTGACATTAAGGGGCTGTTGGATCAGGTTGCATGCTCCCCTTGAGAAATACTATGGGACTCATTTGCCTGGACAGGCAAAGGCTTTGGGTGGCCTCCCAGCACAGCTTCAGGCTACTGCTCCCAAGATCTGCCACCAAACCTTGTGAGCCTGAATAACCAACCCCCTCAAGGGATCCTAAATTTTTACATCATCTTGACTGCATTTTGCAGTTTCTCCTGTCTAAGCAGATCTTAGTAACACATTGCTACCTATTCTTTCCTAAAGGGAAATTTGTGCAAGAGCAAAGACTAATTTCTACCTCCAGGTTCTGGAACAAAACCTCTCAGGTTGAGCCTTCTCTCAAGCCTTCCTCTAAGGCATTTTAAACCCAGAAGGTACCACCATGGACCTAATTCAACAATTTGCCCTCCAGTGGTGGGGAAATCCCTGCAGGGCATTTTCAATGCAAGAAAAATAACCCCTGGCTAACATGTTATGTGTTTCTCAACTTCAGGAGACTGTATGACAAGTTATGCACACAGAGCAACAGGCAATGCTCTGTGAGCAGCATCTTGGCTCCCTGACCATGTGGCAGGCCACACTAAGCTCATTTGGGACACCTTAGGTTTGGCTTTCCTCTCTGGTACTTGGCAATCCTAATTCAGGTGAGGGAGATTTTTGGTTTTTTGACACAATCCACAACCAAGGCCTCTGATAGAGGAGAAATCAGGTTTCCAAAAAAAATTCTTCATTACTATGTTTAAGAAAGGAACTTGTAGTCTCAGCTCACCAGCCCCTAGGCTTTTATTGACAGTCCCAAATGCACTAGACAGGAGGCTCTTGCATTCAGTGAAATGATGCTGTCTCTGTGTCAATACTGGAAATAAACAATGACACCACTTTGAATCACTGGAGCTTAAAATGGTTCAGCACAGACTAGGAGCAGCAAAGGAAACCAGCTGCAAAGCCCATCAAGAATAATCCATGTGACAGAGCAGCAAGTGTCTGAGAATGCTCTATGAAATGTTCTGTGGCTAGCACTCAGGTTTCATGGCAGCAAATTGGTTGTTCAGTATTGCAGAACACAAAAAAAAGAGTTCAAGAGGAGGGACGTCCAGGAGAAGATATTCCCCCTGCTTCCTTTGTCTTCCCCCAGATTTTTGTGCTAAGCATGATGCCATATGTTCTGGAACATCCCTTGGGTCTGTTGGGGTCAGTTTTCCTGGCTGTGTCCCCTCACAAATCCTTGTGCACCCCCCAGCAGCCTCACTGTCAGGGAAGCAGAAAAGGCCTTGATGTTGTACAAGCTTTGCTCAGCAGTAATTAAAACATCCCTGTGTTATCAGCAATGTGTTCAGCACAAATCCAAAACATAGCCTCATACCTGCTATTGTGGAGAAAATTAACTCTACCCCAGTCAAAACCAGCACACATGGAGAAAGCAGCTTGTACATTTCAAAGAAACTGAAGTCCCTAATTAGCCAGGCACAAAAACTAATTATGACATAGGACAGCAAGAGATATGAAAGCAAAGCTTAATTGAGGTGAGACAAAAGCCAAGCAGGCAGGTACAAACCCCCAGAATTCAGCACAGCCTGTTTTACTCAGCTCGTCCCTCCTGTGTAGCTTAGATATGTCAATGGCACAAAACCCTGCACAGCACAGACACTGTGGGAAAACATCAGTCTGAAATGGAAATCTGCATTTTGCCACCTGTCACAAGGCAGAACCCAAACTAAGTGCCCTGCAGCAAGGATTGGCACAGCTTTCTCTCATCTTCCACTCACAGGTCCCACAGGAGCCAATGTCTGATGGACTGAGTACAGTGCCAGAGCAGCTTGCTGGGTCCTTGCAGTGGAAACTTCCACTGTGGGACTTAGCCACTCATTAGGGAAACTACCCAGTCATTTCACCCTCCCAGGTGTGGACATGCAGTGGCTCTCTAGGTCACCATGCACAGCAGCCATTTCCAGGAAACAAAAAACCAACTTCGTGGAAAACATGAATAAAACATACCCCATATGCAAGGCAATAAAGCAAAGCCCTTATCACAAGCTGAAACAATACCGCACCATTGACTCTTCAAGACATGCCCCTAGAACAGCCAAACAGTTTAAAGGGTAACTTTTTAATGGGGCATAGCTCAGAAAATATTTTAGGTACTAAAACTGGTGCCATTTTTACAGTGACCGTTTGTACTATCAGGTATCTTGACAGGATATTTTCACTTGGGTTTCCTAACTTGCTTCTGCTGCATGTGCTTTAGCCTTGAGGTCCAATTTCATTCAGACATTGCTCACTTTCTCAGAATCAGACCCATGTTAGCATATTTCTGTGGAAGTCGTGTCAAAATGTGCCCCCATTTTACACAACACCAGCTTTCAGAAGTACAGTTCTGCTAACTTAAGCTGGGTCTCCTTCTCAGGGACTCCACACTAGAAACAATCATTGTTAATCTTGCTCATCTGTAGCACTTCGGGACATCTTTACAGCTGTTAACACTGGAAAAGGGGGCCCACTGAGCTGCCAGGGCCATATCCCAGCCATGTCAAAGACACAGGACAGGTTTATAACTGCCCCTAGCAGAAAAACAGCTAGTGAACACCCAAAACTAACAACCTAGTTACATTTGCTGTGAGACAGAATCAGCATTTCATTTCTGAAGCCCTTAAAATGTGAAACAACAGATTCCCTTTCCATGTACTGCATCTAACTTGCAGAAATCCTAAGCTGGCTCCATGGTGCTCTTGGGAAAAATCAATCCAGCCAAGTACAAAGGGCTTCCTACCAAGATGGAATATATTTCATTTCGTGAGAATGCAGTGATTTGTTCTAGGCCCAGCAGCTTAAGAATTGATTGCAAGGTATGGGTGAGAAGGCAAAGCCAACCATTTGCACAGATTCTGTCCTATTTTAGTACAAGCTAATACCACAATCAATGCAGAGAGCAGACAGAAGCATCTGCAGAATGTCAACAATGGAAGAAAATGCCTGACAGCTCTACAAGCGTGGGAAACAACAAGCTTGGAGGAGCACATGGAACATCTTTAATCATCTTCTCTCTTAACTACCAGAATTGTTTTAGACCCTCAGGAGCAGATAGCAGCTGGCTGGTATCTGTCTCCTAGTCAGACACTTGAGCAAAAATCAGTCATCAGTAACAAGCACATTGCTTTGTTTCCAACTCCCATAATGTGCATAAACACACCTAAACATCCCCAATGCCTGCTGTCACACAGGTGGGTTTGTAAGAAACCCTTTGATATAAGAGAGTTTTCTGCCATACCTCCTCTTCCTACCAACTGCAGCTTCCAGAAGGATTCCTCTGCACAGGCTGGTGCATGCAACAGCTTGGCAATGAGATTAATGGTCACAAGACAACAAAACTGAGATCAGGGTAAAACCAGATCCATCCTTGGGCAGAGAGAAGAGGAACAGAACAACTGCCTGTGAAATTGAATGCCTGCACAACAGGACATGTAATTGAATTGTCAATTATCTTTTTTCAATTAAAAATTATGCAAGAGTCCAGAGTGCAATGAAGTAGTATAACTGATAATCCAATCTGTGTCCTTTAGAGGTCTCTTACCCATCTGTCTCCCAACGGCTGTCCACAGTCATGCCTGGAGGCATTGTGCTGATGGGATTTCATGACCAGCATCAGTCTGTAAATCACATTCAGAACCCATCAAATGCCACAGGCTCTAGTTGTCAGCAGAAGGCATTTGTGAACATCCCTACTACTCTGCCAACAACAGCCCACACACCCGCAAGGTAGGGCAGACTGATTTGATAATCACCTAGCTGCCCTTTGATTATTCCCAAACACCCAGCTGGGTCACTAATCAGCACTGATGTCAATGTCACTCACTAGAAGTCGAGGCACAACTGTTATTAGCTTTCCACCCATGTTTGATAACTCCCTGGAAATGTTTTCCTGACTTGGCTAAAGCAAGCAACAACAACAGAGTACTTCACATGTGGCAATATATCCTCTAGCAGCTCATTTTCTGATGAAGAAATTTAAATATGTATTTCATTAGTTGAAGTCAAACTGTCAGATGAAACATAATTACCTTATTGGATAACAGAATGTAACTTCCCCTCGGACCCTGAAGCTATTATTTGATGCATTTGATTGCTTTGTTGTCTGACCATAAATTTCTGATGCAGTTCTGCCTCAAATACAAGCATCTCAGAATAAAAACAATTAAAGGCTACAGCATGGCTGCTGTGCAGAATTAGATAAGGTACAAGTATTTTCACCTTCAAATCACCTTACAGACTTGAATAACCTTAAGGCTTGAACAGACCATTAGGCCATGGTGTCTGACCTCCTGTAGGTCAGACACTTAAAAATTGCACAGCTGCCTCTGGACTAAACTCAGCCAGTACTAACTAACCAAGTCACTTTCCAGCCAGGCAGGCATTCTGGATTTCAAGACAGCAAAACAGTGGAAACCTACCCTTGCCATTGGATAGTTAGTTCCAGAGCTCAATTCCTGCTCTGAGGAACTGCTGCTTTGTTTCCTCATTTCAGTCGCATATTTTTCAATTTTTAGCCATTTATTACTGCATCTCTCACCCTAGTTCTATAAATATGCTTTGCATGGAAATAAATTGACAGTTAGCTACTCCAGGGACTTCAGAGAGAACTCAGCAGGCCTAAATTCTTCAGGTCCTCCCTAAAAAGTATTTACCTTTTTAAAAATCAGTCTGACCACACTTTACTGTATTGTCCACATGTTTTAACACAGCTATAAAAACATACATGAATATTCCAGGCTTATTTCTCTTAATGATTTGATCCAGTACCAATATGCAACACAAAAACCAATGAAATACTGACATAGCTGTGTCTAATTTGCATGCAGCCATTCCAAACTCTATTTTGCATTAATGACTCCCTTCCACCCAGACTGTCTTGCCTTACCGTTCTGTTTTCACTGTAACACAGCACCCACAAATAGAATTCTATTAGCTATTTACTTGCAGTTTGCAAACAGAAATGCTGAGTTGAGGCTGTCTCTAACAAAAACACCAGCTGATAAGGATTTCTTAATCAACCACTAGAATGATACCAATTTTTTAACTTTTACCCTAGCAGCTATGAACAGCTAATTCTAGCAAATCACAAGCACCTGTGAAGTTGGGTACCTCCTGTCCCCTGCACAATTACTTCGTTCAACCCTACTTAATTTGTTTGTCAGCACCTGTTTCCCTTTAAGCCATATGGACTTGCACTAATACATTCCCATCCTGTAATTCTTTACTGAGTCAATCTCATTTCAGTTTTGATATCTTCTCCCTGGGACTACTGACAGAATAGCCAGCTTACAGATGAGCCCTAAACTACTGTGAATTCCTAGTCCAGTGAGCAACTGCCATCTGTTTATCTCTTTATATCTGCCGCAAAGGAAAGAAACAACACTTACAACACAAAGGGAATTCCAGCTAAAAAATACACATAACAAAACAATGCAAATCTGGAGTAGATATTAAGGGCTCAGGGTTTTTCTCATTGTGAAGGTTGCAGCAACAAAAAATCCTTCTGATCCCATCTTGGATCTTCAGTTACCCCTACAGTACAAATATACTTTCTTAGGTCATGCATACTATATTAGCCCCACTGGCTGGGTGCACATCCTGAAAGAGTACCAGCCAGGGGGCGATTAGCAGAGAGGGCATGTATTACCTGGAGGTTGTTCCCCATGTTCATGCCCTCTCTGCTAATCCTCCCCTGGCTGGTACTCTATTCTACCTGGAAGGAAAAAGCATCTCATATGAGAAGATGGCCTCAGGTTAGGGGAACAGGTATTGAGCTCCATTAGCAAAACCCCACAGATGAGAGCTATCAATAAGCTGCTGGTAAAGGAGGCTTAAAAAAGCAGACATGGATTTCCAGCCCTTCGAAAAGATGGCAACAATGGAAATAGCACAGGCTGGGAGCATGTTCAAGTAATAAGACATCATCAAAGACTGTGAGAATTTAAAAAGGTCTCCAACTATTCCTCTCCGGTTTTATCTATTACTGAAAAGTAGAATAGATCATGGCAATTACCTGTTTTCAGATAATAAACATGCTAATTTAAAGGCCAAGAGCTAGTCATACTGCTGCCTATAAACCACAAGCTACACAGAGTCACAAGAAAATGCCACATCCAACACAAATGTACAAGGCAAGGCAGTAGAAACTACAGAAAGTGACTATTCCCCATTCTTCAGAGCACAGTATTATAGCTGGTCGTGGACTTTGACCACATAAAATAGTTATAAAATACTACACATACCTTACCGTTTTGCCTCCAATTTTAGAGTCAGTGCAGTACCTCAGAACTCCTCACACCTAGTAGAGGCCAGCCAGCCATACCATGCTGAAGAAAACAGCTTCTATCCTTCCTGGTTCTTAAAAACCCTCTGAAACAATCAGTGCAAATTGTTACATGAGGCTTTAATAGTAATCAGGTGTACAACAACCGTTGCATGTTTTGAAAGCAAAGTCACAGCAGCTGGGAAGTGTTTTGTACCCAGAAACAAAGCTTCATACAGGCAATAATGGAAGCACTATATACCCTGAAATACAGAAGTTACATCGATAAACTGCGGCATTTGAAAGCTAATAAAAATATAATTGTGCTGGGACTCACCCAAAGTGGTGAGGTAACTGATGACACATTTTTCTCAATCCTTGCCCCAAACAATCCACACATGCTATGCTGTGAAAATATACCAATTGGTTGATTTACACCATGGTAACTGACCTAGTTCCAACCCCCTGCCATGGGCAGGAACACTTGCCCCTAGACCAGGTTGCTCAAAGCTAAGCTGGCCTTGAACACTTCTAGGGACGAGACATACACAACTCCTCGGGGCAACCTGTGTCAGTGTCACCACCCTCACAGTAAGGAATTTCTTCCTAATATCTAACCTACGCCCGCTCTCTCTCAGTTTAAAGCCATTACCCCTGGGGTACCCCAGGACTGAACACAACATTCTGAGTGGGGTCTCACCAGAGTGGAGCAAGGGCAGAATCCCCTCCCTCTCCCTGCTGGCCATGCCCTTTGGATGCAGCCCAGGACACATTTGGTTTTCTGGGCTGCTAGCACATGCTGCCAGGTCATATTGAGCTGCTTATCCATGAGCACCCCCAAGTCCTTCTCCTCAGGGCTGCTCTCAGTGCATTCTCTGCCCAGCCTGTACTTGTGCTTGGGATTGCCTCAGCCCACATGCAGGATCTTGCACTGGGCCTCGCTGAACTTGAGGTTCACGGTTCACACAGCCCCACCTCTGAAGCCTGCCAAGGTACCTGTGGGTGGCAGCCCTTCCCTCAAAAGTCATAATTTCAAGTTTACACTGTTGTAACAAAATGAGTGCTGTGCACTCACTATGAACCTAGGCTGACCCCTGTTTTTTAAGCTAATGTTCTTAGTCTGGTAAACTTCTTTACTTTGCTTTTGGATTACTTTTTACAATGAATAACAAAGTTAAAACAGTGACTACTACAAAGAATAAAAACATCATTTTATAGAGAATGAATTTATCATGTGTAAAGCAAAGTCCCTAAGCCTTAAACAAAAAAAAGGAAATGGATTTGCATGGGTGTTGTCCCCCTAACAGATTACTTACATTGTTTTCAGGTTTCTTCATAGAAATCCTTTTTTCTAGATAAATATATTCATTGTACTAAGATTTTTTTTTTAATTGTTAAGTTACCAACACCTCATTAATCCCAAATTCAGTCCCACATTATACTTAAAAACATATTATATATTGTTTTGAATCATCATGCAAGGCCCTGTGGTCATTTTTACTCCCTTACTCTGAGCATTTTCAGCTTGTGTGAAGGGAAAACTTCATGCTACCAGGGGAAGTCAAGAAGTACAACCTAAGCCCTGCATGTGAGAAACAAGCTTTGTAACCTGCTCTAGGTGCAGCTACATGCTCACAAACCTGCAGAGCCCAGAGGCAAATTAGTTTGTCCTTCTGTGCTCGCTGCGGACGAGCAGAGTTTAATCACCCACTGAACGTGGGGATGCGCTGTTCTCCCTCCCTCGAGCCTCCACGTGGGTTGTGCGCGCTTAGCTCTCCATCTAGCGGGGAGCTGCCGGCTCCGGCTCCCGGCTGGGGCCGGATCCCCGGGCCGGCTGCGGGGAATGGGCTCGGGGAGGTTGGCGCTGCTCTGCGCACACGTTTGGTAAGGAAGTTTCCCTGCCTGGCGGCCCAGGAGCCGCTCCGGCAGCCGCACTCCCGGCACCCCGGCCGTCGCTGCCGGGCCGCTCGCCGCGGGCGGTTCCGCTGACCCGGCGTGTGCCCCGCTCCACTCCGCGCTTCCCCACTGGCTGCTCCTCAGGTTCCCACAGCAGAGTCCCACTCATCTGGATCCTTAAAGTAATTTAGTGGTGGTGAAGCAGGGCCGTAACAGCTTCCAACAGACAAACCGGAACGAAGGATTCTCCAGGCGTTTATACTTTCACAGGCTGCGTGCCCGGTCCAGTGGTGATATTTAGTCTGGAGTCTTCTCGCTGTTCATCAGCTCCTGCTGAGTCTCAGGGTGAGCAGTCACTCCCCCCACTCAGGGCACAGCCTGTAGCCACCAGTGCTGCGTGTATTCCTCATCATCACTCTGTTTTGATTGAGCATACCTGCTGATTTACTATAAGCAAAAAGAAATGAAAAGAAAACTTTCAAGGTATTGAATCACTGCCCTTACAAGGAATAAATGCAATAGAATTAAGGCCAACAAGATTGCCGGGGAGGGGTAATAATTATCAGTATAAAATCATGAAGAATTCTCTAAAGTCACTTTTTGATCAGCTGGTAGATCATTTAACTACTCATCACAATAAGAATGGTGGAGCCAGTTTTCCTTATCTACAACTGTTAACTGCAGAATAAGAACAAAGTAAGACTGTATAGTCCCTCCCATTTATGTTCTTTATTTGGATTTTTGTGAGAAAATATTCATTAACGCTTCCATGTCCAGGTTGTATATTACGTACCTGTATCTCCAGTGGGTGGGGCTCATACCACTGAGCATACTTTCTCTACTCTTCAAACTCTTTGCATATATATAATGTACTGTGCCAGGCATTCCGAGCCATTCCCTTTACTCGTTTCTGTAATGCCTCTAGTATGGGCTGGGCAATGGATTACAGCAATTTCTGCAGGTAACTGTACTTACTCTAATAAATTAGATCTTCCCTGATGATGATTCTCTTTCCATAGCACTCTTGTTGCATGACATACCCCAAATGCTGCATGTGCCAAGGCTACAAGCTCTGTCCCTTGTGTTCATCCTTGCTGGAAGTGGCTCTGCTTCCCTCACTTGTCCCTGGCTCTCTGCAGCATTCCTAGACTAGGTCTGGGTTATCATCAAATAAATCATTCTGTGGCTTGAAATACGTATCACCAAAGGTCATTTTGGTTTTGAGGCTTGAGTTGGCCACTTCAGGTCTTGTCCTTTCAGAAGTGGTTCACTAGATCTGTTTGCTGCTTTCCAGAAGTCAGTCCTGGCCTACAGGGAGAAAAGGTCCACAAAAGAGCTGTGAACACACACTGGCCTGGCTTTTTAGGACTGGATTCTCATTTAAGTACTAGATTGAAGCAGCAAATAACCCAAATGGGAATGTATATGAGTGGCATATATGGCACACCTCCATCTGCAAAGGGCATGCTCCAGGAGAAGAGCTCTGTGCAGAAGTCAGAGCACAAGCAAAAAGAAAATCAACAGGCTCCAAAATAATAGTGACTATGTCAGCCTTTCTCTTGAAGGGAGAAAATTCCCATCCAGAACCACTTTGAACAAGCAATTTCCCTTGGAAATAGGTGGTCAAAATACCCTTCAGCCTACTCTCACCATTTGTCATTGCTTTGCCCTTTATGATGCTGTTGTACTAAGATGTGCAGTACTTGCACAGCAAAGAACATCACAATCAGGTCTATACTCATGTGACAGTTTATTCGAGTAGTAGTGTCAACACACCTTGAAACAAGACACTTCCTCATAATGGCAAGCGTAAGCATAGCAAGTGTGCATGCTGCTTGTTCATGTCTCAAGATTTTAATAGCAATTGGTTTCTGCTAATTAGTTCTGCTTGACATCCTGAAACTTGTCAATTCCTTACTTCAGGGATGTTTGCCTCATCAACCAACTTGGTTTCGTTTCTCTAAGCCATTACAGAACTGAAAAACATGATGGATCCAAGGTATGCAGCTAGATATGCAACTGAGTGGATAATTGAGTGGATGGAGTTTCCAACAGAATGGAGACAACCAAGCATAGAAGCCTCTGAGGACACAAATATTTGTCTTATTTTTTAGATGTGTGTATCTGGCAAAGCACAAGGATAGGTAAAGAGTGCCCAACTCCAGACTGATAAACACCAAAAGGGCCTCCTTCATACTTCATTGCTGTGCATAAGCATTTCAAGTTAGTCCTGCTTATCACGATACCCTGACTTGCATTTTATAAGCAAAGAAGGAAAAAAAAAGGTTTTAATTTAAAATTTTCAGGGGCTGAAAATGCAATTACAAAAATGTTTTATTTCAAGTTACTGTTTAAGAAAAGAAAACGAAACCAAAAAAAAACCAAAACCACAGGTTCTTACAACACTTAAACCAAGTGGCTTATCTCAGCCTTTATTAGAATAATTACAACTAAAAGAAACATGGTGCTTCTGTGTTCACAGCAGGACACGCATCATAGGAAGTAATGGGCTACAAAGCTATAGCAATACAGTGGAAAAAAAAATAAAATTAAATAATCCAAACCCAAAGCTTGCTGCAGACATTACAGCTTCTTTTAAATGGAAAACACAGTTTTCAGGAAAAGCAGAGTGCAACGCAGAGGCAGCAAGAGCATCAACCTAAGCTCAGAGAACTGGGGCCTGTCACAGCAAACATGGGATCAGCTAATTGTGTTCTAAGCCCTAGTGGAAGCAGAAGGGAAGAGGGCTTTTTGCTTGTTTCCCAGTCCTGCTCAGCTCCCCCTGCCGGCACAGCAGGCAGGTGACTGCCTCCACTGGGACAGTGGAACAGTCACTGAGCCATCTGGGCCTCCATGGCCTGCGCTGTCCACTCGGGGGCTGTCTGACTGATCTTCTCCAGCAGGTTGTTGACCTGGAAACACAGCGACTGAATCTGCTTGTCCCAAGTTGGCAAAGCTTCACGAGCTGAAAAGAAAAAACAACCCATACTAAACAAAGCAAGTTTTAGCAATTCCCTTGCCTTGTCAACTGCAACCTTTCCTTTTGCCACTGCCTTCACCTAACTCACAAACGAAGCCTTCCTTGCAGTGACATCAGGATCACTTCTCTACTTAAAAGCTACAATTATTTTGGCTGCCTATTACAAGCCTAACTCCTGCATTTTGATTTGAAGCAGATTTGAACAGAGAACTTCCTGGTGAACCTGTTCCTAGAAGGAGACTGACAGAATAAATGAACTCTTTCCTGTGGGTAAGAGGATGCAAAGCCCTTTGCAGGGAGTGGGTGAAGTGTCAAAGGTTGTTCCTTGTGGCCAACTCTGCCACCTCCTGGCTACAGCAGGACAAGCAAGCTCACTTCAGGCAGAAGGGATTATTAATAAATTTCATTTCCTTATCCTGGCAGGGACCACCCCAAAAACGTGCTAAAAAAATTAATTATACTGTGGTTGAACTTACTTTCAAAGTGAACAATTCCATCAATCTGATCGATAAATCCATTCATGCGACCCTCAGTTATCATCTGAGAAGCAATCTTCTCTGCCTGGATTAACAAGGAAAGATGTCAGAAACTCAGTGCATTCTCAAAGAAGTTAGAAATTATTCAGACATAAGAGTGTTATGGATTTTTAACTGAGGGGAAGGACCCTACAGAAAGCACTCATCATGAAATGATTAGACTAACTATCAGTGTTGTTCATTCCACATTGTGTACTTCCCATTCTCCATGCTAGATATTTAATCTTCCTTGTAATACGGATATTTAATTATTCTCTAAAATTTAATTGATTTTCCTAATATTTACCACAGCTATTTCTCACACCATTCATGTTGTTTAAAAAAACAAAAAAACAAAAAAAAAAAAAACAAAAAACAAAAAAAACAACAAAAAAAAAAAAACCAAAAAAAACCACAAAAAAAACAAAACAAAACAAAAAAAAAAAAAAACAAAAAAAACCAAAAAAAAAAGTAGGAAATGGATACCTTGGCTGCAGGGATCTCTAGTAATGCTCCAAGCTCTTCAAAAGTAATGTTGTTGTAAAGTTTGCTTGCAGATAGTAAGTTGTGTTCAATAACAGCTCTGTCCAGAATACTGGAACCTTTAGGGTTAGATGAGAAAAAACCCACAGAACATTACTGTAAGATTGAAATATTGATTTATATAGTAGAACAAATGAAAAAACACTGCTCTTTTTTTTTCTGAAGTGTTACATGTGCAGAAGGTCCAGATGCATCTGCCTTGCATCCCTGTTAAGCTGCGCAGAGACAGCAGACAAAAACAAATGGATGGCACATGGCTGATTTTAAAACAGATAAACCCTTTATTTAATTTCTAGATAAGCAAGTGGACCCCTTGCTACAAGACTTATGGTCTGAATTGAGGGGGTTTGACCTCCTGTGATCCTAGCCTGAAAAACTGAAAGACCATTGGGGGTTTTCTTATTATTCATTATGGCTCTTAGGGGTACAATTAACCTCTCTCTTACTGTGCTTGTGATAAACCCTTATCTGATGTCTCTCTTCTTGACTGAACACTTTTCAACAGTGTAACACGTTTGCTCATTACCCTCTAGCTGAAGATAAGCACATTACTAAACACCAGCTAACCTGCATTCTTTAAGGACAAACAGTACAGGTTATAAATAAACAACAAAGTGACCAAGGGAGGAATGCAGCATATTGCTAGCAAGCACCTTTTACCCAGTTTTCACTTCTGCGAGTACATGGTTACTTATTTTTCCTTAATCAACAATTATTTTTCACTAGGAAGATTTTCCTGATTCAGAGGTATTTCATGCTTATGTATTTTTCCACTTTTATATTCTTCCATTCTAGAAAACTGAGACCAGTGTGTCTAGGATACCAGTTAAGTCATTACATGACATTTTTTCTGACTGTTCAGAGGTTCAGGACTTAGTGTCCTGTCAGTGGAGATGTGCGTGAGGCCCAAACCACCCCCTCACTATGTCACCTTCCTGTCAAGTCAGGAAGCAGTTCCACTAAGTGTATCATAAGTACAGACCATTTATGGCCTACATGCATGTCACGGGTTTCTAGGCACACTACTCTTAAGTGCCTGAGAAGCTCATGAGGACAGAGACTCCATTAGAAACACTGGTAAGTTGTCAGTGAAGAGGACTGTACATGGACAGGGAAAGAAAAAGTGACAAGTTATCTTCCAAAAGAGTATTTCAAAACCCAAATGGCAAATCAGAAAGATGAACTACATCTAAGAAGCTTTACTATCTAACTATACATGCTAAAAATATGTCTTAAATAATTATGTAAGCAATAAAAAATTCTTTTCCATAACACTTCTTGACTGATTTGGGAAGTCTAAATCCCAAGGATGAACACTTTGCATTACAAGGTTTTAGAGAAGTGTGTACCATCAGCTGTAGTCGCTTTCTGGTGAGGCATTAGCATAGCTGCAAACTCTTGCAGTTGATTTCCACGGATAATTCTGTCGAGATACATTTTCTCCAAGATCCCATAGGCTGCAAGCTGCTGGCATCTCTCGTCCTTGAAGAGAGTAGCAAGCATGCGGGAACGCTGTTGTCCTAGGAAAGTCAAGAGAAATTCTCATAACTGACCACCAAAACACTGAATACTTAGAGATAAACACCAGGAAGTTACCTTTTTTCCCCAATGCATGCAAATGACAGCCAAAAAAGCCCTACTGAAGAAAGAATTTGGCTGTGTTCAGTTCAGAGGCAAAGACACTGAACTAATCCAACTCTAAACTAACTACTTACATTCTGACATCGTGTTCACAACTTTGGATTCCTCAACAAATCTTGGTAATACAAGTAATACACAAGCTGACTTGCTTCAGGGGAAATACCTTTTACACAAAAATGTAAGGTGTATTTTACCTGCTGATGCCAAAATAGTACAATGCAACGCATGTTTCAATGCCTCCAGCCGCTCAGTCTCATGGACTATGCTCTTGTAGGACAGCTCATTGTACCTTTGGGCAGCCTCAATGAACTTTCTTCTGTAGTCAAGTACTCGAGCATAGCAAACCTAGAAAAGAAGGATATCTCAGAAAAAGAAAAGCAGCAGAGGTGGCTACATAATACAGGTGTGTAAAAATTGCACCCCGATTGCCATCAAGTGATAGCTCCCATAAATATTGCTCTTCTGCTTCCTAGGGAAATGTGTGATGTTGTCCCTGAAAATCAGCCTTCTGATTTGTTTTAGTATAGTGGAGTCAGTTGTCATGAATTGTAAGATAAACAAGAATCGTGTTTGCATTCCTTTGTAAAAGATATCACCTGATGGACTTCTCAAGTGACCAGTGGAGATGGAGAGGTGGGAACTTCTCTGTCCCATCTCTGATCACTGTCCAGAAACTTATATATACGAGGTCAACAATAAACTAGAATCTTCTTCTTTTCTTCTTCTCTATCTGAACACCTGTTGTGTGTGTTACTGTGTGTTTCTATCTGCGTCACAGTAACAGTGTGCCTTCAAAGAATTAGCTTGACTTGACAAGTCCTTGCTAAAGTATCACGGAAATCAATTGAAAGGACATTTCCCACCACTATTCATGTGTTAAACACTGCAAATGTCTAAAAGCCAAGTATTGAGCCTAAGTAATTGAAATATTGTACAGCTGATAATGTACTCAGGTGAGTTTCCCTTCACTACTGACACTGACAGCTACCACTTACAGAACAATTTATGTTTCAAGTATTTGCTCTTCCCTTTCAGCGCAAGAACACCATGTGGTATTTCTTCCTTCCTCTGTGCTTTTCTAAGATTCACAGAAAATACACACACTTTGAACTGAGTGCACACTTGAAAATATAATACAGGAAGAGGAAAAAAGGAAAGGGAAAACCAACAAACGAAAACCATTAGATGTTGAGTTATTGCTCATGGCACATCTGTTTTGTGTCATAGAATTTTAAATACCACACTTGACCAATTCTGTTACACTGTAATCATCACTGCTCATCAGTTACTAAAATGATTTGAGAAATTTGGGTATGAACTATGTACACAGTAAACCCACAAAAAAGCAGGAATGTCAGCAGTAAATTTACTACTCAAAACTTAAAGCTATTTTTATGTATGGGACTTAATTAATTACTGGGGGGTGGGATGACTACTACTGTCTCTAATATTGGATGCAATTTTTTCCCCCTCTTAGATTTATAGACAAAGGTGGAAGCAATATTTTCAACAGCATTTCAGATGTATTTTTCAGCCTAGTTTTTATTTTCTGTCAGTAAAGCTGGCATTTAAGGAACCTTTACAGACTTATCTCCAAATGGTAAGGAATGAGTTGTTTCATTTTTACTAAGATGTGTCTCTCAAGCTCCCAAAACCATAAAGCTTTTCCTTTTGTCTCTTTTCTCATGATGAAAGTTTTAGTGGCAGTGCATTAAAACATCTGAATGTGAAACTGTCTCCCTTTAGAAAGAGAAAGCAATGAAGCAGGTTAGACCACCTTATAATGGATTTGCAGCTGTTCATTAGTTGATTCATTCTGAAGCAGGGAAGCTCGATTGATGTAAGCTTCTGCTTGAACTGGGTCATCATCCTCCAGATACAACCTGGCAATTTTCAGGTAGGTCTCCAGTTTATAATCTACATTGTATTGCCTGTTGGGAAAGAAACAAAGCAAGTGCTCAGAGTTGCTCCAGAACTACCTTTGCTCTCACCTGCTCTAAACATTTGTTGCGATTCTTAAGCACTTGGCAACATTTGCTTTACCCTGCTTTTTTCTTCCCTACTACCGAATTTATTGCTTTCTGTACAGAGTAAGGAAATTTGAGACGAATGCAAATATAGAACTGGCTCCTGCAAACACCAGTAGAAATAATGCTGTCCACCAAGACACAAATGTCATAATCTTTTGGGTTTTGTGGTTTGGAAGTTTGCCACCAGTGGTGAGCCACTCGAGTTAAGAATCAACCCTGCAGTGCAACAAATAGGTGCTAAATAAGGCAAAATCTACAGCAATTCCTTCTATGTACAAACTGAGAAAGGGGAAAGGACGGCCAGAGAAAAGTAACAGCAAGGGTTCTACACTAAAAAACCCAAACAAACCAAATTAAAACAAACCCCACCTCACAAACACACAAAAGACTCCCCAGCTACATTTGTTAATATCCATTCAGTTCACTTTGAACTGAGAAGGTGGACACATTGAAAAACTGCCACCTTTCAAGGACCTTTCAATAACCTTAGAAACATTTCTGCAAAATAGTACTAAAAAGACTTGTTTATCAACAAGACTGATTAACAGTGGGTAACTTCTGGTACAGCAAACCCCAAAATTCTCCCTCACTGGTCTCGCTCAGTACAGAGAGAGCAGGTACAGATAACAGCACAGAACTGGATATAACGTACTTCTGCCCTGTTTCCAAAGGGATCCCCACCAACACTTGTGCTGCGTTTCTCCAGTCTTCTTCTTTCTCATAGATTGATGCAAGATGTTGCCTTATTGAAGCCACCTGAGGAATGATAAAAGCAACAGCAAAAGTAGCCACCATTTATAAAGCTTTTAAAAAGATTAAATAAATCTTTCAAGAACTGGAGCACCAAGTGCCACAAGCCATTTCTTGTAGTTATACCTCATATCATGCCTGTGAGGTAGGAATGAGGGAAAATGTGATTAGATCCTAATGAAGAAACTTCTACTTCGGAGAGTGGCTGTCAGCAGGTAAAATATCAGTGCTCACAACCTGGATTTTTTAACTGGAAGTGTGGGTAAAAAAAGGAAATCATATGATGTACTGGATTTAATTTACACATAATCATGATGACACACATGCAAGCACGTTCATCTCAGAGTAAAAGCTGCTTAAAAAGACATAAGATAAAGAGAAGCAAATAGAAATGACGGCAGAAACTGCCTTGACTTTCCACTGCAATACTAGATCCTAAGGGTTTTTTTTATATAAACAACTTCCCTAAGAACTCGTGGATGATACTGTACATTCATACAACAAAACACAGAATTGAACTGCAAAAGCAGAGCAGTAGTTAAACAGAACTGTAATTAAAGAAAATATTTTTTCCGGGTAAAATGATTATGGCTAAAATAAACACACAGAGAAAATTTATTTCTTTTGAAACAAAAGCTATTTTTCAAGGGGCATGCTCTTCACACCACCTGTCTTCCACTACTCAGGTAAAAGGCAATACAATGAGTCTGTCCCTCTAGACACCTCCAGCAGCTCAAGGACTGTTTCACTGTGACAAGCCAATTACTGGTAGCAGAGGAGTTACATGCCCATCATCAAGATGAAGGGACAGTCTGTGATCTTTGCACAGTCCTAAGTGCTCTCTGCATTTAGCTCAGGTTTTCCATGTACAGGACTGAGGAACTGGACTCTAAGTAGGAATATCTGTTTTGAACAGCTTTCTGAAAGGTCTGAAGATAGTCAGCAGACAAGGAGGGAAAAAACTAAAGCCAAACCCACAAGCCAAAACCCCCCTCATCATTGATCTCTCACCTGTTCTTCAAATGAAATAACTCTGGGCTGTATCTTTTCCAAGGTGAAGTGGTAAATTTCTTTGGCTGTGCTGTCAGGGAGACTTGGAAGATGTGTACAGAAATCTGTCAGCAGCTGCCGTGAGATCACCAGGCTGACATTCTCATTCACCACTGGTTCAGAGATGCACAGAAGAAAAACACAGAATGGATGCAATATTTTTCAGTGCCTTCACCACAGGTGACAACTAGCTTTTACATTAAATTTGAATATTTCAGTTTTAACAACTGTATGCAAGTGAAGGGGATTTTTCTTCTTTCTTTATAAAGGTGGGGTTTTCTTTTTTTTTCAGAAACTGCTTACACTAGAGGTCACCACAGTTCTAACCCCTGACAGACAATAAATGAATTTTTCACCTTGATTTATAGTTCTCGTGCTGAAGTATCTTGGACAAAGTACCTGTTTGGGCTAAATCTCACTAAGCTTATTCTCAACTTTAAAAACATTACAGCAGACATAATTTACAGAGATATTCAATAAGCCAAACACCCAGTACAACACAAAAAAACACCCTCCTAACAATTCCTTGGCAGTTTTACAAATGTATGAAGGAGGAGGCTATCAGCTTAAATACCACTTGGCATCCAGTACCAACTTCAGCACTCAGAGACTGCTTAGTTTTCACCTTCCAGTGTTGACAGGTTGGAAAGCTGTAATAACCAAAAAGCTTACTAATCCATTCCCTCTTTACTTCTGAATGTGCTGATGAGGGTTCCTCTTCCTGTTGTGTCCGAGTTCCAACAGGACAACAATATATTGCATTTACACAGCTTCACATAGAGCTAACAAATACAGAACCCCACAGACTTCGCTCAGTGTGCAACCACTAATACCAAACACACTTACTTGCTTCTACAAAAGCTTTCAGAGCTTCAAGCTGTTCCACACCCGACAGCTGAATGGCTTTTTCCAATATTTGACGATACCTGTCCACAAATAAATTTTGAAAAGGTTAAAAATCACACATTTTTTTCAGTAAGAACTTCTGCCTCTCTGCTTACTGTCTATGTCAAAGACCTGTTTTTGCTCATATTTTCTATACCTTGAGGTTGGCAATTCTCAAAAAAGTTTGTTCCCAAGCGTCATGAACATTCACCTGAATTGGTACCTGCCTCTTCTTAAATCCCAGGACTAAAATCTCAGATAGCAGAGCTCATAATTTTCTTATCTAAGAACATATGTGCAATTTTGGAAGTTTAAAATAATAATAATAACTATTATAATAAAAACAGAAACAAAATGTCCAGGATAGTGCGTAGAAAAAGTCATGAAAACTGTATTGCTCATAAATTCAGATTAATCAAAGTAGTCAAACATTCAAAATGCCACACTCAGTATGACTGACAAATAATGTTGTGATAAATACTATACTGCAGCCACTTGACATGAACACAAGTGCACTCTACGCATTTTCAAGTGTTTATTCCTGCAAAAAATTTCGAGTTCTCTTTTCTTGTTTCAGCAAGCTAATGAAAGTTTGCCTCAGTGGGTGTGACACTGATGAAGTACTACATCGCGTGGAAGATACATTTTGAGGGGAGAATTTCCAAGGTTTTACACGAAAATCCTAAAGGTGACACAGCCCCCCTAGAACACAAGCAACTAGACAGCAAGTCAAAGAATTCCAGGTGACAGATCCGCATCTGACTGGATTCTCGGAGCGAAAACCTATGTGACACACCGCGCGACGAGAAGCTCAACCCCTGAGGGCTGCCGTCCAATGACGGCAAAATGAAAACAGTAATAATTATTAATAATAACAAGGGAGTCCCTGATATACCCACGGCAGCAGAGAAAAACAAACCCCCGGCCTCTCGCTGTGGCGGAGCCCAGGGGCAGCAGCCGAGCCCTGAGGGGGGCCGAGCCGACACGCCACAGTCCAGGAACGAAAAAGAAAAAACACAAGTATGAAGTGAAACCTTTCTGTCTCCCTTTTATTCGAAGAAACGCGGACTCTGGGCACGACCCAGTCTCCCTCGACAAGGCAACCCCGCACCCCGCGGGCGGCTCGCACCCCTCGCCGCAACGCGGGGAGGCGGCGGCGGCAGCGCCCGGCAACTCACTTTCCCGCCAGGTCCTTGTGGGAGCCGCTGGAGTTCATCAGCTGCGCCAGGTCCTGCCTCACCGCGCCCGCCGCCATCTTGGGAGCCGCCACCTCCTCCCACCATGGAGCCGCGCGCGCTGGCGGGAGGAGGGGGGTTGCGTGTCACGTGACGGGGGAACGCGCGCGGGCCGCGGGAGGGGGTGCGGACGGGCCGGCCCCGCGCGCGCGGTTGCGGCAGGAGCGGGGCTATCCCCCGGGATTTACACCGCCGGCGGGATAAGGCCGGGCCGCCGCCGCGCGCCTCCACGGGTGGTGCCCGCGCGTGGCCCCGGAAGCGGACGACGGGGCGGGGTGGTCCCGGAAGCGCGGCGCGCTGCGCCGCCGGTTGCCAGGGCGGCGCAGTATTATGGGATGCGGCGGGGGAATGGCGCGGGGCGCGTGATTTTGAACAAACGCGGCGGCGGGATCGGCGCGGGCGCGGCCGCCGCCGCCGCGGCCGCCGGGAGCGGCACCGAGGGGCGCCGGCTCCGGCGAGAGGCATCGCTAGCAGAGGAAGAAGAAGAACGCCCGCTCGCCCGGTGAGTGCGAGGGGCGGGAAAGCGGTGGCGGGAGGACAGGGAAGGGGGAGCGGGTACGGCTGACAGCCACTTCCCGCCGGGAAAGAACAGGCCCGGCCCGGCCCGGCCCTCTCCCCGCGGCGGGCCGGGCTCCCGGGTGGCTCCGCCGGCCGCCCCGAGATGGCGCGGACAGTCGGTCCCGGCCGCCCCTCCGCGGCGGGAGTGCCCGCCCGGCGCGTCCCCTCCCCGGTTCCCGCCGGGATCAGCTGCGCCCGGAGCGGCGGGGTCACGGCAGCCCCGCGGCGCGGCCAGGCTCCCGCTCGGAGCAGGGTCTGCGCGGGACCCGCCGGTGCGGAAGGGGTTGGGGTTCGCGGCTCGGGGGCGGCGCCGGGGCGGGGCGGCGGGGGCAGGTGCGGCGGGGGCGGGAGCGGTGGTGACGGGCTGAAAATGGCGGATCTTTCGAAATACGGCGGCGGCCGCCGGCGCTGATGGGCCCGATGGGCCCGGGCCGCCCCCGCGAGGTGAGACCCGGCCCGGGGGACGCGGGGGGAGCGGCCGCGCCGGCGGCTCCGCGCGGGGCCGGCGGCCGACCGGGGCTCGTCGCGCCGGGCCCGGGGCTGGCGGGGCCCGGGTGCCCCGGCCCGCGGACAGCGCGGCGGGCGGCTCCGGGGCCCGGGCTACTCAGCGGCATGCGCCGTTTGAGAAGACCGGGCCGCCCCCGGGGAGCCGCGGGGACCGCGCCGGGCACAGCCCCGGGCGTGTGAGCACGTCCCGGCTGTGTCAGCGGGATGCTCGCTCCGGCTCTGTCCCACGGAGCGGGTGCGGTGCTTCCTCAGCTCGCCCCAGTGCCAGGGCGCACCTGTGCCCTGAGCGTGCGCTTCCCGGCTGTGGACAGCCCGCAGCTCCAAAGGAATGGGTCCGGTTTGGGCCTCCTTAGTACGAGAAAAACAAGGAGCTATTGGAGAGGGTCCAGTGGACGCCACGAAGATGATGAGCCGTCTGGAGCATCTCTCCTGTGAAGAGAGACGGTGGGAGCTGAGTTTCTTTAGTCTAGAGAAGACTGATGTCATTAATACATGTAAATATCTCAAAAGTGCGTGCTAGGAGGATGGTGGCAGAGTTTTTGGTGATGCTCAGCAACAGGATATGGATAAATTGCCATAAGCAAAAACAGAAGAGGTTTCATCTCAGCATGAGGAAGAGCTTTTATGTTGAGGGTGGCAGGCACTGGAACAGGCTGCCCAGGGAGGTTGCAGAGTTTCCCTCTCTGGAGACATTTGATACCTGCCTGACCATGGTCCTGTGTCACCTGCTCCAAGTGGCCCTGTCTTGTTAGGAAGGTAGGACTGGACCATCTTCAGAGGTGCCTTTCGAACTTAACAATTCTGTGATTTTGTGAATGTAGCCAGACTAGCTTTTGGGATAGTCCCAGCTTTTCTTGTCACCATCTTGCTTGTTATGAGAGCTCTCAGTATTCAGAATGTGTTCTTAATTATTTGTGGCCTTGACTTTAAAGCACGTCACGTACTTATTATGTAATGCTTGATATTGAGGATTTGGGTTCTGGAAAGCCCTGTGGTATTGAGAGCACATGAAACTAATAATCAGGAGGAAAGCTCTCTGACTTTAGACGTCAGG
Organism: Sitta carolinensis; assembly: GCA_032173965.1. Taxonomy (NCBI): domain Eukaryota; kingdom Metazoa; phylum Chordata; class Aves; order Passeriformes; family Sittidae; genus Sitta; species Sitta carolinensis. The sequence continues at coordinate 4,800,321 of CM063285.1, forward strand.
TGAGGAAAGTACAGATATTTAAATCACCTTTCATTAGTTTTATCCTTCTGAACACTTCTTTGAAATATATTGCAGTTGCCGTAGGAAATACTGAATACAGAGAAATAATTCGAAGTATTCTTTGCAATGTTTACATAACGCTTGCAATAACAAACACATTACTCAGTCCTTGAGTAAGTGATTATCTTCTTCACAAGAGCTTTTGGCATATTGAAGGCAAGAAGAATATGGGTTATCAGCTTAATATATTTCTTCTGACAGTGGAATGTTTTTGTAAAATAAAATGCATTAAATTTGTCTATTTTCTTTTAAAATTATTATTTGTCATGACATCCAGTTTACGTATCTGTCACTGAGTTACGTGTTAGTTACATGCCTTGTACAGAGTTTCACCAACCTAGAGAGAGATGTGTGGCTGTATTGCTCTGTAGGCCAAACAATCTTACAGGCTTGGAGAGAGTTTTTGAAAATATAGTCCAGCTTCCCTAATGGGTTAAAAAAGTACTTCATGCTTGCTGTGATGGAGTAAGTTTCAGCAGTTTGCTATGCAAGGTTGCTTGTTCAGCTTATGAAACAAGAACTATCTGCTGATGTCTGGTTTGCTTATCCTCTGGTGATGTCCAACTCAGGTCGTTTGTAACTGAATGCTCTGAACAGTTAAGTCAGAATTATTGAGAAGTTATAAATGCTTTCGAGTGGAGTATTTGCTAACCACAGGTGGATGAGTGATGATGAAGAGTACTGTCAGAATTCAACCTTAGAGATGTTATCTCATACACTGCAGTATCTTTTATTTTAGATTTGGGAAAACCGTCAGAGCCCCTTAGGTTCTTTACCCTTGTTTGAAAAATGTTTGTGGGGGAACTAGGGTAGATTAGGGGGGGTTGTGCTTTGATTTCTGCTTCAACAACAAACTGTGGTTCCTTATCTGTCACTTGGTGTGCTTGTGCTTTTATTCTCTATGTGCTATAGAGGTAGCACTTTCTTCATCACATGCTGTAAGAAGCACATCCTAATGCCCTACAGAGGTTGTACACTACAGCAGTGAGAGGGTGTGGTGGGGGCCCTTCATAGCAAGCATCTAGCAGATAAACTCAACATTCTTCACGGTTTTTATTATTATTCCTAGTTTCTGGAGCTCCCAAAGAGAAGTGGAAAATGTTTCCTGAACCTTGTTTCAAGGGTTTTTTGTGTTTTTCCAGACTTTATATTTTAATAGCTTGGTTTCCTCAGTTGCTTGGATATCATGCTGATAAGCAGCATGTGGCTTTCAGTACAGCCTCTGACTAGGCTTGCTCACCTGACAACATTAGAAGTCTGGAAAAGAAAGTTCTTGCCCAAGAAAGAGGGAGACTAACAGAATAATCCTTTGATTAGTCATGGGGCGCAAAGCTACATGATGTGAAAAATTCTCATGAGCCATATCTGGATGTAGATTGGTAGCTCCTTAATTTGTGCATCGCTCCCTTTCAGAAGTCATCCTTGTGCCATCGGATGTGTTGCTGCCCACATGAGGGTTATGCCCTTAGTATTGGGCTCCTCTTTGATCTGTTATATGAGTTCTAGGTACATACTGAATACCCATCTTTAGGGACTGACTGTTTTGGGGGTTTTATTTGTTTGGAGTAACAGCAGTTTCTGTTACAGACTCAAGAAGCGTGTCTTCCTTGGGTGAAACCGTTTTTTCTATGAAATGTCTTTCAGGTGTGATCCCTTGGTGCTGCTCTTAGGGACTTTGAACAGAGCTATCTCAGCACACTGACTCACCAGAATTTGCTTACTACTTTGTGGAGTAGTTTTCTTCCTGGGTTGAACACCAGTGTCAGTGGCATGGAGAAGATGGTTTGTGACAACCTACAGTTGGTTTTGGATTGCTTTGCTCCTGCCGGACTCCTTCATCTGGGCTGCTCTTGGTGTTGTACAGATGTTTGCTACCACAAGGAGGGAAAATGTTTAGAAACAGAAAGGCAGATGCCAGAGGTAGACAGGGGACCTTTGGCAGTAGTGCTGGCTTAATACGCACAGGGAATTGAAATATAGGGAAAGTAATGGTGCTGCTTATGTACGCACAAAGTAGCAAATGATGCTACTTGAAATAAAAGTGCAATAGAGACATTGCTAGGATATTGCTCACACTAAGTCATATAAAATTGTAACAGGTGCTTGTTTTATTAGTGTATAATTATCAGTTTGTTGACATAAAAGGTTTTTCAACTTTTGCTTTTCCTTTTAAAATTATAATGCAAGCATAAATTACTCAGAACTTGCCAAGGGAAGAAGAATCTCCTTGTACCTGGTACGTGGACAAGAGGTTAGTTGGTTTGTTGGTTTTTTTCTCTGTCCAGTCTTAAAAAGAAACCAGCTAGCACCTCTGTTACATGGCAGTGTAGCATGAGCTTAAAAAACAAAAAAAACCCCAGAAACCTCAACTGTGTAATATAAAATTCTCATGTGCATATCACTAAACAAGTGTCAGTTTAAACACATAGGAGTTGCTAATTTGTGTACCTTGCCCGTTGTTCTGATCTGCTGCACACAAGTGTATGTGGTGTCTCAGGCAGTGAGCACTCGCTTAGCAGAATGGAGAGTAATGGGAAGGGAATGGTGTGCGTTGGTTGAGGGAATTATGGTTGCCTTGGGAACTATTTTGTGACTATAGATGGTTAATTTGTGGTAGAAGAACACCTGGTATTTTCTAAAGTATTCCTTGTAACTGTTGGAAAAAAGACTGGATACTTACACTAGTTATGTATTCAGCATTTGATAAGGAGTGAGGTTGGGTTTTTTACCTTGCTATGGTTTGCTATTGGTATTGTATTTGATAAACTTAGAGCCATGATCCTCTGGGAAGCATGCAGACCAACTGCCTCCATGACTTGTCTTGTGTGGGGATTGGGAAAAAGAATGAAAATTATTTTGTCTGTGTTCCACATACATATTTTGTTACTATGTTAAAGAAATTTGCTTTCACTCTGCTATTGCATATGCAAACATGGTGAGTTTGCAGTCTTAGATGATTAATTTTTCCACTTACCCTTGTTAATTATAGCCTCTTCATGGATTCATCTTTTTCTGGTTTCATGACACGCATTTTGTTAGAGCATCTCTTGCTCAGTAAGCTTAAAGAAAAGCCTCTCTGTTGAAAAAACTGCTGAGTGATTTTGTAATTCTTTGCTTTATGACAAAACAAACTTCAGTTTTAGAGAAAAAACATAAGAACATCAGAGAGTAGGAAAATGGGGAATGCCTAAAATGAATGACACTATTTTATCCATTGAAAAAAATAAGAAAATTGAAGAATGGCATTTAATTAGGAGAATTGTATTACAGCAAGATCACCTATGTGCAGTTGTGCTCTTTCATTTGACAATATGCTAGCAGAGCAGTATGAGTCTTGATTATATATATACTTCTGTAGCGGCTTTTCTAACAAATTAATGAAAGCATATCTGGTGTCAGTAGTTTCCTAAGAACTGCATTTCTTTTTTTCTTTTTTCTTTTTTTTTTTTTTTTTTTTTTTTTTTTTTTTTTTTTTTTTTGCCATTCTTTGTGAATTTCACTTGCCTGGAATAGTTGATGTACTTGTTTGTATTTGTCAAAAAGCGATGAGAGAACACAGCAAGAAAGGAGATTATCTAGCTTGTTCTTTAGTTTGTTTTGCTTATAAAATGACCCAATAAAAGGCTTTGTTTCTCTAAGATTGATTTGTTTTCCCCTTGAAATCAACTTAGGCAAACAAGTGACCTTCACTTTCTAAATGGAACTTGATTCTGCTTTGCATAGGTAGATGTTCTAAATCCCATGCAATAGCAAGCAGTCAAAAATCTCTGGAAACTGAGCCCTGTGCTGTTATGCACTGATCTTTTCTTAAAACAAGTTTTCTCTTTGCTGGGAGAATACCTGGATTATTAAATGACCAGTGGGTGTTTTTCCATTTGCAGAGATTAATTTTGGTGCCACTGCTGTGAACTGGCTACACTGGAATGACCAGCAAGGCTTTAGTCAGTTTTGCACTCAATGATATTGGCTAAGTTTGTCCCTCCTGTGTCTTGTGGACAAAAAATTGTGGATTTCCCCAGGAGAGAAGCAGAAATAGGCAAGAGGGAGGCTACTTGTAATTTTTTACCATCACTACTGGAATGGCGGGATAAAATAAGAGCTCATTCTTTGTTGAACAGGAAGGTGAGTTTTGATGTTATGTCAACAAAAAGAAACAGGTCGAATAAAAGGTTTTGACAAATTAGATGTCCTGAATTCTTAACAGAAATTCTTAATGACATCGATAAATCCAGATGCTATAGAATTTTGCAGAAAGACATCTCATAGTTGTTTTCAAGTTCTATTGCTCTGCTGGCTTGGTTTCAGTTTGACACACAGCCGTTTGGGTGTGTGTCTTGAGCTGGACTGTGGGAGAATTTCCGGAGTGACACCCTCTGGTTCAGGTGTGTCTAGCTCTTTGTGGGTATGTGGTGCTGTTCACTGTGTAGTGATGAACTAGGGCAGCTGAGTCACACAGGGAACCTGCAGGTCAGCTCCAGTGTCCTGTCATATGTTAATCACTGTTAACCTCCAATCCTCAAAATTATGAACTGACAGTTGGCAAAAGCTTTTGTATAAACGAATTTGGTTTAGATGTAGTAAAGGGTTTGATCGTGCTACATAAAAAAAATAATTAAAAAAAAATGCCAAACAGGTTTTTCCATGGAAAAATACAGTTAAGGCTTTGTGTACTCTTGTTTCTTGACATAGTAATTCTGAGGAGGAGATGAACATTCTGGATCTGAACCAACACAGACAGTGTAGTGCTGACTTGTCCAAGTGGTGGTTGAGCGTGTTTGCCATAAAAATCAAATTTTGAAGGGTATCCTGTAAGGACAGATTTGGGGCTTTTCTCAAAGCCTGCTGCTTGTTTAGGTTGGGTATTAGGAGAGGGTTCTGCCCCCAGAGAGTGACTGGGCACTGAAATAGACTTCGCAGTGAGCAGCAGGCAGAGAACTCTTCTTCTTAAGTGGCCTTGGCATATTGTGTGGAATAAAGCTTCTCCGGGGATAGCAGTGTCGGTATCTTGCTGTGTCACTCTCAGCACATTGAAAACAAAGGTTGTAAGAGATGCTTTGTAGTCCTAGTCACTGAAATGCTTCTATCTGGGTAGTCCTGTCTCTACGTTTCTTGGCGTTTTTGAAGTGTGTATCCTAAGCTGTTGGTTTTCTTACCTACAGCTAATTAAATTTATGAGTTTGTGTTCCAGAAGCTCTTCAACTTATGTTATGACATAGGAAACTTCAGAGGTCTGAGCAGCCTGCATTTGAAGTGACCCACATAGTACTGAAGCAGGAATGAAGATTCCACAGAAATTCCTATTTCTCCTGTTGAATTGATCTCAACTCAAAATCTTAATGTGGAATTTCACTCCACAAAGATCAGTCAGCTATTGCACAGTCATAGTTCTTTAAGTAAGTTTTCCCAAAAGAAATACAGAGGTACTTTATCTAGGGATTGAATTCAGTCATTTTTTCTGAATGAAGGAATCTGAATGAAGTCCTGGTTTGCCTGCAGGTGAGCTATTTATCTCCAGCTCAGGCCTTCTGCAAGTATATATATTCTGTACTTGTGGAGTGTTGTCATGTTTAAAGCTGGTACAACTGCTGAGATCTGCAGTTAGAAGCTGTTTTCCTTCAAATCACTGCAAATTAAATGTTCAGACTATATTTGTTTTAATGCTCCACTTGAGTCAAAAATTAAAAAGCCAACCTAGATAAGTTTAAAAAGTGGTAGTGGCCAAAGCAGCTTTCACTGCTGTTCAAATCTTGATAGCACTACCCTTAAAGCATTGCACTTTATCGTTTCAAAGCTTTTCTCTGGATTTCATCTCTAGCTTTGAAAAGGATCATGATTGCATAAGACGCATAAGGAATTAAGCTTTTAGGGCAAAATTTTCTGTGCCATTTTAACGTATTTTTTGAAATTAAATACTTCACTGAAATCAGTGTTGGAGTGGGAATGTTTGTTTCAGTTAGAATGAACTTCATGTATTGTACTTCCCAACTGGGCAGTGCTAGTGTAGTATAGATGAGATGCACTTGGATCATCATTGTGCTTCCCAGTTGGCAAAGTCTCAGTAAGACTGGTAGGTTATAATTATGTTGTGGTGAACTCTTGTTCATAAATACAGCTCTAAAATGTACTCTTGCTGAAATTGCTGGCAGCAAGCCTGATCTTAAAGGTGTGCGATATGATAACACTGCTAAAAGTCTGTAGGGAACTCGATATCAAGCCTATGGTGGTAATTTTTACACTTGATGTTCAGAGTATTCTTGGTGTGATATTGCTGTGTCTTCTGAATTCTTCTGTAGCCTTATATTCAAGAGGCATCTGGAGTTTGGAAAGCAAGACTTTTATTTCAAGCTATATATAGAAGACAAATTTGCATTTTTTTTGGGCCTAGTGATAAGTTCTTTTCACATTTCAGGTTTATTTGGTTTTTGGGTTTTTATCTGTCAAGCTAAGTTCACTGCATGTTTATGCAATGTAACTTTACATTTGTAATGCCTTAATAAACACTGCAGAAAATTAAACTACTTGAGGTTATTTTAGGGGTTTTTCCCATGGTCTCACCCCTAAGTTTGTATGGAACATAAGGTGAGAAGCACTTGATAAAATGTCAAGGCCCTGGAATCTACAAACCCAAAATTTGGATTAGTCACTGTAGTGAACACCTTCAGAATGTATGAACCTCTCTTCATAGCACCTGTGCAATTCTGTGTTTCAATTTTTGTGCTCTGGTGTGTTTTGAAAATGACTGAAACTGGCATGCAAACCAAGAGAAGGGTGAAGGCAAATGTTCTTATTTTTAGTTTCTATTTTATTTTTAGTTTGCCTGAAGCTCTGCTTGAAAGTAGAACAATGTTTCCCATTACAGAAGGCAATCTGAACTGCTTTGAAGTATGCTGCTGCACAGAAGGTTATTTCCAGTGCTTTCCTGGAAAGTTGCTGTAAGTGAGGTGTGTTGTAAATAAACAGTGTTTAAAACTTTAACTAATGACTCTGAGTGAGTGCTTGGAGTTTTTTTCAGTAGTGCTGCTCAGTACTTGTCAACAACTGGAATATTCTTCCTTAATAATCTTCTTTTGTAATTGGTGGTACCTTTGGGCAATGTAGTATTTCCTTGTGGTGAAAAGGGGGTCATCCAATCCAGAGCTAGATAACCCAGTGTGTTGAAATGCTGATTTTCTAGGAAACAATGCACTCACTTTTATATGTAACATAATTCAACCATTTTCAGTTTGTATGACATGCTTCTTTTATCCAAAACTTAGTTAAAGCTTTTTCCCTTTTTCTTTCCACCTTCCATTTTGCCTGAAAGGCTCTAACTCATGGGGATTTGTGGTTATGTACTCTTTCTAAGGCCCTTGTTAGTTTAATTGTAAAAATTACTTTTGTACTTGGTGTGTATAATCAAATTTCTGTGGTGACATGCTGAGATTCCTTCTATGTGAGCAACAGTTTTATCACAGGATAGCCGAGTCTTAAAGTATATTTGTAGCAGCTCTTGTGGTGAAGGAAGAAGATGCAGTTGTGTAAAATATTTCTATTTTGAAGACAGTGAGACATGAATATCTTTGAAAACTTTAAGGTTGTTTTTTTTCCTTTATAGCATTTCTGCAAAGAGCATCATCTATTTCTTCCTCTGTGTATTGGGGTTTTGGGGCAACAGGGGGTACTCATTGTGTTTTTAAGTGTCCTTGATAATATTTTGTACTATGGTTTGTTAATTATAGCAGCATGGAGAGCTTAGTAACTGTTTCATGGTTGAATAGTTGCAACATGCTTTTATTCCCTTCCATCCCAAGAGCTGGAAGATTAGGAAGAGGAGTCAGAGTCGGTGAATGAATTGCTACTGCAATACAGTGTTTCCACTGGATTGTACTTAAATTGTTGCAGCTTCCAGCTTCTCGCAGAGTCCCTGAGTGGTTGGGGTTGGTGGGGTCCTGTGGAGATCTGCTAATCCAACCAAACCTGGGGCAGGCTACATTTGTGGGTTTCTGCAGCGAAGGACTCCACAACGTCTCTGGGCAGCAGTTTTAGATACTGACCCCACTGTTCCTGACTCATGCCGGACTACCATTTGCCTTCCTTGCCAGAGGGCCACATGCTGCTGGCTTGCATGGAACTACTCCCTTGGAGTTCCCAGGTCCTTCTCCATGGAGCTGATTTCCAGCAGGTCAGCCCCCAAATTGTACTGGTGTGTGGGATTTTTCCTCACCAGGTGTAGGACCCTGCACTTACTTTTGATGAATTTAATTAGGTTATTCTCTGTCCAAGTGTCACTGAATTGTAGCACGACCTCTTGATGTATTAGCCATGCCTTCCAGTTTTGACTCATCCACAAACTTGCTGAGGATGCATTCTATCCCTTCATCCAGGTCATTTAACAAGTTCAGCAGCACCAGACCCAGTACTGACCACTTGGTGCTGGCTACAAGCCTCCAACCAGACTCTGCTCCAGATCATGACCCTTGGTTTCCCTCTTTTGACAACTTTATTTTAAGACCCTCCTCACCATCCAGACAAGCCTGTGACCAAAGCTCTCTTTCCTTCCTGTCAGATGGACCCCTCAGTCCCTCACAGACCGGGTTTCTCCAAGCGAGTCCCATGGTCTGAGCACCCCTGCTGGCAGTAAAGGGAGTAGATGGGGCTGCCTTAGCTCCAGTGTCATTCCTGGTTTGATGGGTATTTCACTGCAGAGCAGTGAAGCTATTTGGCAAGGGCACCTCAGCCTTTGGGAGAAATCTCTTCCTCCTGCCAAGTCCTTGCCATTGCAAGCCTCCATTCTTTGGCATTATTTCCCCTGTCCCTTCTGGGTGTGCTGGTGGGGGAGTTTTGGCTCTTAAGCTGTGGACCGTGAGTCTCCTGCAAGCCTGTGCTTGGAACCAGCCATCCAAATTTTTCCTACTGTTTGCTGCAGGAGATTCAACACCTGGGCACACCTTTTGCAGACAGGTCTGCTACCTGTCCCTGCCCCAGCAGAAAGGTCTAGGCACTGGCACTTGAGGCCTGGCATTTCAAATTGCTTAATTGCTAAGTATTAAGGCCCGAAAAAATCAGATTTCTTCAGTTCAGTAGCCTTCAGGAGTTTACATTTCTGCCAGTATTGGGGAAAGCAGTTAAGCAGAAGCTGAAAAGTTTGAAAGCTTTTAAGCAACTAAAATGTGGTTGACAGCATCTTATGCTTCTCAATTAATTCATCAAGGATCCATTCTGTATTTCCCCTTTTTCCTCCTGCTCTTGCCTTTGTTCTAACAAATTGACTTAAGAATGAAATATATTGTGTTTTTAAACCTTTGCCAGTTAAGGTTTAAATATGCCAATTTTATCAGTGTAACCATGTAACGTGGGATTTTTGAATTTTAAAATCCTCACGTATGATCCATAGCCTGCTGGCGGGCCTCTGCTGCATCTTGATTGGAAAGAGAAGAGATGGTGTTGGCACCTTTTTGTCTCAGCAATGGAAATTCCAAATGTTACCCCTTTTGTACTGACTGTTGATCCTGCATTCTTTTGTATTCGTTTTCATTTGAGTCCACTGTACTTGCAGTGAACTTTTTCTTGTTAGGTTGTCCACTCTTACTTTTTTGCCATTCATCTGACTCAAGTTTTCAGCCTCATTCTCCATTTTCTTGAGGGCAGGCTTCATTGTTCTTCTTCATACTTCTCTTTAAGGGTTTTTGCACAGTTTTAGCTCAGAAGGTGGAAATATTTATGCTTGCTGTCTCTTAAGAGTGCTACTCTTAAGTGTATCTGTCCCAGCTTTAAAGACCTACTAAAAGATACTGCTGTATCTGGCAATGATACGTAGTTTCACTTAGCAATATCTGACTGGTCCCAAGAGAATCCCTGCTGCTTCAGGGGAACATTAAATGTACTGCATTTATGAGGCTTTTGATTTTGGGTGGTGTGTTTTGTACTTTAAGAGGTGTTCATACAAAAGCTGTTACTGATTTGATTTCCTTACTTTCTGGTGAAAGTGACACTTGAGATTTTGGTTAAAAAATGAGCATTGCCAATGACTCAAGGCAGATCTGGCCAGTGTTCCTAGATCTGTCAGGTTATACCAGGTTGTTCCCATGGCTGAGCACTACCAGGCCAGCAGCCATAGACTGTGAAGATTTCCTTGGCCCTTTGCTTCATTATCATGGCCTTGCTAACGTACATTACCTTCCCAGGAGTTCATGTAAAGCTGGTTTCAGCAGCTTTGTTTCTGTCTAATCTGAATTTATAAACCTGTGTTTTGCTTGCAGTACGTTGCCTTGCTGATGGTTTTGTAGCATGTCGCCTTACTCAAATTGCTCATGTTTGCAGGCTGGAAGGTTGGCTATTCTTAGTGAAATGGAGACATTTCTGCATGTAATAAAATGCAGTTACTGTAAAGTACAAGCATTGTTATGTCCTGCATTTTGTTCACTTCTTTGTAGATCACTGTGCTTTATTAAAATGATTTTTATTTTCCTGTTTAGCGTGGCTGTTCTGGTATTTTATCAACAAAGATGTTGATATAATTGATCTCAATACTTTTAACAGAGTTTCTTAGAGCTTTTGCAGTGACATACTAGTGACAGAGAAAAAAAGATGAAAATTCCAAGATACCTGTCAGACACCATTCTGTATTTTTGCCAACAATCCAGGTTTTCTTTATCCTCTTCCTTACAGATCCTCTTTATCCTTTATACCATTGTATATATTGTTCTTTGTGAATATCAAGAACAGGAATATGTTTCATGAGTAAGATGATCACAGGTGATTTGCTCAAGCTTAGAGTTTGTTCCTCTCCTGTTCCTTACCGTACCTAGCACTTTTCAAATTTGTTGGTCCAAGACTTTGCTGACAATATGCTTTCATCCCTAAATTTTTTTTTATGCATTTGGCTGGTGAGGTGTCCTGAGCTAGCTATGCTTACAAATTGTCCTTGTGTGATTTTTTTGTGAAGTTTTATTTTATTGTATGGCCATTTTGGGGGGGGCTAAAATTATCTGTTTAGTAATCTGAACCTGGGATATTTGTTGCGTTTCCTAGTCCGAAGCTTAAATGCTTGCTTGGATAGATTGGTTTTTTTCCTTCAGGTTTTGAGTAAACTCTTAGTGATGCATCTTTTCAAGGGGTTGTAGTTAGAGCTAGTGCATTATTCAGTACTCAAAGCATAACTGCTGAAGTGAAGGAAACTTTCAAGGGTTTAAAGAGTTAAGACTATTTTCTACCCTTTCTTGACAATCTCAAGGCTGCTAGGATCTTAAAAGAGGTTGGCATGCTTTCATTGGTGAGAGTCGCTTTAGTAGAGGAGATGGAAAAATGGAAACTGTATAAAAACATCAGTAAAAAATAAACAGCTGAACTGTTGAGAAATCCTGGCTAGATATCGAGAAGTAAAAATTTGCAGGGATGTTCAAGTTGCCTTTGACAGCAGCCTCTGATATAGATAGGATGAGATTTTCGTTGTTGATTTTCATGTGTCTATTTCAGTCATGTCCAATATGCAATGAAGAAATAGAACAAGTGGGTTGTGTTATGGTTCTTTTTTGCTGTGGTTGAGCACACTAGCGTGAATACATTAGTGGAAGCTAAGTTTAAAATGACCTGATAACTGCAAAATCTTCCAATGTGATTGCTGTAAGCTGTTAATCCAGTAACTGAGTAATGTTTCTTTCCTTTTCACTTCTCAGTTTCTGATTCCAGACTTGATGTAATGTATTTCTTCTGCATTCTGAGATTAGTTCAGACTCAAAATGCTGTTGAAAAGCCTGACTCCATGTATTTTAATGTAAATATACTTTCAACTAGATATAGCTTTAATAACCTCTTACTGCTTTGTAACATAACCAAATGACAAGGAAAAAGATGCAAATAACTGATGAACTATTAAGCTACTTTGATATATTTAAGTATTTTATGGTCATACTGTTAAAAGATACTAAGAATGACCTTTCTTCTTGAGAAAAACATGTACAAATGCAAACCAAAAGCGAGTTATTTAAAACTATTTATAATTATGGAGTGAGGTGGTTTTCCCACTGTCTAATTCTCTCCTTTTCAAACTTGGAGGCAATCATTGAATGGATTGTGCTTGACCCTAGGAGTCTAACTTCTGGATCCAAGTCCTATGTGCATATTGGTATAGAACAGGATGATGGTTTGGTTTGAGGTTTAGTTTTTTTTGTCTGAAATAGTTTGAAGCTGTACTATCTGAGCCACAAGCCTTTGCAAGTTGCTGAGGTGACAGTCAAGTGACACAGCTCAGAAGAAGACCTAGTGGCCTTAACATATGCTGTCTTCAAAAACAGTCTGCTTTTACTATTCCTATTTTTGACTAATCATCTATGCAGTTAACCTATTTGACTTTAAGGCAAGCAATGTGATACTATTACTAATGTGTCCCTAGGAGCTGGCTGTTTTGTCTAGGGCTGCTTACCAGGGCTGGCATCACTGCACAGGCATTACTGTGGGAGAAATGCTTTCCAAAGGAGGTATTTCTGGCAGTGACATGAGATAACTTTGTATCTTTAAATGCCTGCCAATAAATGAGCTGGGAGTTTGACTGTCAGTGGAGTTCTGTCAGAGCTCGGGCTTCTTGAGTGTCAGGGCAGTTTGATCTGGCTGGCGTTCTGAGGTGAGGGGGGTCACAGTGGCACCCTTGGCAATCAGGGAGGCCAGGACTGCTCCAGCATAGTTTTTGGAGCTTGGCATGGAAACTGTGTAATTCTAGCCAGGCCTTTTTCCTTCCACCTTGTGGGTGAAATGCAGATATTCTATAGTTAGCTGCTGTACAAAATGAGCTCACAGTGACTCCAGAGGAAACAATATCACCTCAGCATTTGGTCAGTGTTATTACTGGCAGGGTTCCTCGTGAATTAGAATTAAAACTCAGCTCTGCTTTTCCTAGCAATTAGGAAACAGAATTTGCAAGGATTTTGTCCCCTAGAGCTTATAATTAGTACTCAGGAGCATGTAGGCATACCCACGTGGTGTGCTTACCCATCCGGTGCCTAAGTGTGCTCATAGGGTCAACAAGTGCGGAAAGTGCCTTATTAAGCTGGTCTGTTTTCAGGCTCTTGACAGTGATACAGCTTTAGGGGAATGGTACAATGTGACCATTTCCAGCAATGTCTGTAAGGTTTCCCAAGTGGAAGTGACTCTAGCTTTGAATCTCACTACAGGGTTTTGTTTAATATATAATTTGGGTGCTCTTTAAAAAAATACTTTTTTTTTCGTACTGTTATTTGTTTTGTGTTTAGAACACCTTTCAAATTAATCATGAATTTGTGTGTTTATATTTTCTGGTGATCAATGAGGTTAAATACTGAGTTCTTTTCATAGTCAACATCAAGGGATTATATCTTCATCTTGTGAGTAGCAGGGCTTTGGCTTGATCCTGTGGTTAGGTGGCTGTTGATTGAGCTTTTGGGGTTGTTCAAGTCCATCACTAAACAGCGTTTGTTTTTTTTGAGATTTCCTAAATGAAAATTTGGCAAGAATATTACATCTGATACGGAAAACACATCTTTTGAATAAGATTACCTGCTAATCAATGTTGACATGTATGAAAAGACATCATCATCTATTAGATCTTATTAAAGCTGCTTAATTCTTACTTTATACTTCAGTGAGTTTAAATGTCTGTGCCCATATCTTCAGGAGGGAAACACTGCTTCTTTGAGTACTGTGTTATGAAGAGTGGACTGGTAATGCCTCTGTTTGACTTCAGTGAATGATCTTGTAAAGGTTTGATAGAGGTTATTACTGAGGGTAAATTCAGCTTAGTGTGTTAGATTTTGGTAACAATTTCTTTCCCTTGATTACCCTCCTGTGCATGCACAATACTTTGTCTGAAAAATTTTGACTGTTTTCTTCTTTGGTAATATTATTTGTAAAGCTTTGAAAATACGTGTTTTCTGGAAGCCAATAACTTTTTAAAATATTGCAGTACCTGCTCCGGCCATCACTGCCACAGCTACTAAAATGGAGGTGGTTTCAGCAGAAGTCAACAGCTTGCTCCCTGAGGAAATCATGGACACCGGCATAACTCTGGTGGAAGATGACAGCATCGAGGCCGTTATCGTGTCTTCACCGATGGGGGACTCTATTCCTATGGAAACAGAACTGGAAGAGATAGTGAACATAAGCTCCACCAGTGACTCCTCAGCCACAACTACAGCCACAGTCACCACGGAATCGGTTCCTGTGCCCAGCAGCCACTCAGGAGATGCAGCACTGACCACCACAGCCCCAAGCCCCGATGTGAATGCAGCTGTAAAGCCTGCCTTTCCAGGTGGCCTCCATAAACTTGGTGCTCAGACCCCTGTCACTATCTCAGCTAATCAGATTATTCTGAACAAGGCCACTGATATTAAAATAGGCAGTCAGAGTATTAAACCGGATGGGCAAAAGCTGATTGTAACAACTTTGGGCAAGTCTGGCCAGCCTATTGTTTTAGCATTACCCCACAGCCAGCTCCCGCAGTCGCAGAAGGCCGTGTCCCAAGCCCAGGGTGGAGACTCCAAGGTACAAGGCCAGCAGATCAAAGTTGTCATTGGAGGTCGGTCGGAAGTGAAACCTGTTGTGGGTGTCTCAGCTTTAACGCAGGGAAGTCAGCTGATAAACACTGCGGCCCAGCCCTCTGTCTTGCAGTCCCAGCAAGTAAAAACAGTACAGGTAAAATGAGTTATGCTGATGAAACATCTTAAAGCCAGTTCTGTTGCTGCAGTTGTTGTCTGTTTCCTGCGCTGATTGACACACTGTTGCTTTCAGCCTTTGCATTTATTCTTTGTATTAAAAAATACAATGCTGCTCTTAGCCCATGCTTTCATCTGTGGATGCATTTTCCGTTTTATGCTGTTTGCCTCTAGCTACTGTCTAGGAACTTAGGGTTTGCCTCAGAGAAAGTGAACTATTCAGTAAATTCAAGATAATTTTCTCGTTATTTTAATTTTATAAAAATAAATTCTATGTACTTTCAGGAAGACTGAATTCAAGTCTATATGCCTGTTGTTCTTTGTTCAAAGTATCCGCTCCTCTATGGAAGGGTAGCTTCTGCCTATTACATTCAGTTTGTTTAAATAAATGCTGAAAAAGCTTCTAGTGTTTGAAAAAAAGCAGAAAGGTATATCTTGTCTGCCTCAAATCTAGTTAAGCTTGTTAGTAGACCGTGACAGACTAGACACTGTCATAAGCTGAACATTCAAGGTTTTGTTCCCAATCTCTGGCATGGATCTTGAGGTATTTGAAACCACAGAGAATCTGCTTGGATCTGAAAATGTGTTGAAAAGACTTGGGTTATGACCAAAGGGTCTGATTCTCATCTGCTATGTGGCAGAACTAAATGTGACTTTGTTCCTTTGGCACTGAGGCAGAAATAAGACTTCTTATGGGACAAGTGTAAGAAGGACAAGTAGAACTCAATACAGGTTATGATGGAAAAATATTTATTTTACTGTCTAAATGAAATGAGAAATTAAACCCTGAAGTATGCTATTAAAAATAATCAGCTGCACATAAAAATGACAAAGTTTAAAGAATTTTATTGCCCAAATGTTCCTTGATTAGTATTTCATGGCAGGTGAATAAGATCAATTCTGCGTATTTCCTTTAAAGTTGCAGATGATTCCTGCACCAATTTCTACTTTCTCCTTTTTTGTTTCTACATCATACCTGGAAACATATTTAATAGCAGCCATTTGAAACAGAAATGATTGTCACTATAGTTTTCAAGAAAGTCTCTGCTCTTTAGTCATCATAGGAACATTTAAGAGTGGATCAGTTCCTGTTACTTTGCTTCATTATTCACTGCCAAGTGACAGATACAGGAAACTGAGGAGAACAACTTAGCTGTGATGTGGTTTTTCTTTGCATGAGATGATTTGTGCTGTCAATGACTGAAATCACCAACTTGGCCATCAACCTCTGCAATTTGCTATGGGGAATTCTACACGTTCCTTAGCAGAAGCTCTTACTAATGGACTTGTATCAGTTTTTAAATCTAGTTAATTGCAGTTTGGACAAATTTGTTTTGTTGTGGTTTCTTTTTGTTAAGCCATTGGTTTGCTTTGCAAAACAGATTGAATTGTTAGCACTTGACATTCCTTTTTTTTTCCCACAAGAAGAGAAGGGAGTAGAGATGAAAAGCCAGAAGACAAGGTTAGCACCTGATATTGCAGGGGAAGTGATTGAGCTAGCATTTCAGACAGTGCTTTTCCCTGTAGAAAATTTCTAAAGTATCAGAGTGATATACGAGGCTGGGTGAGAGATTCTGGCTCTGCTCTACCCTGAATGACAGGGGAAGTAACTCACACTTTGAGTCCCTGGCTTAGAAAATGAAGTGATTCGTTTACCCCATCACCCTGAACAAGCCCCTTAAACCTTCAGCAAGTGGAAAAGAAGGCTGTGAATGCCTCCCTGTGACTCCTCTTGGGTGTTGAGTAATTTATCTCTTGTGAATCAGATATTTCAGATGGAGGGCAGCACAAGACTTTGACTTGGCAGTTGGAAAATGAATTGTTGCAGATTAGATGACAGAGAGCTCTTATCAGTTCTTGTGGGCAGTATCATAGGGGCTTTCCATATCATTAGAGAAACTCAATTGCCTTGGCATCTAATCTAGTTAATCTTGTAATCTAATTGGGATAGTTGAAGTCTCAGCACCTGAGGCATAATTGGTAGAGTTCAAAATGTTTCTTGGAATTTTACTTCTTCTCTGCTTACAGTTCTAGATGTACGAGACTGTGCCGTGTTAGGTGTGGCAGGGCCTTTGGCCTCATCTATACCCAGAGGTTAATTACTGCCCTTGGCAGCTTGTCCTGATTTAGCTGAAACTAGTGCCATGGGTGTGTGGAAAAAAGCTGCTGGGCAAGTACATCTGCTTTCAGCCTGTGGCTCCTGCCTGCCTACAGCCTTAAAAGTGGTGGTGCACTGCAACTCTACTACTTTAGTCCAGCTTCATTAAGCAGGAGTTTGGCCTTGCACATGACTCTGAACCAGGTGTCCAGATATATCACCATGGTTGCCATTAAGTCGGACTTGTGCTTGTTTTGTGTGGTAATTGTCTCTGGTTTTAAGTGTCCCTAACTTTGCTGTCATGGCAAGGCAGCTGCTAAGCCATTGTTGTGGCTTTATTTCATTATTGAAAAGGGACCTTGTGCACTCTCTAACTTCAAACTCCCATTCCTAGCTCAGTTCCTTCATCTCTGAAGTTAAGGTATTCTTTTCTATTTCTACAGTCCCTGATTTTTCATACTATGCCAAATATAAATTACGTAGAGAGTGGGTACATGGACAGGCTTCTAAGAGGTCATCTAGGGAGTGGATTTGTAGTGTATTAGCTCCTTTGTGGTAGCTGACTACGTAGATATCCAGCATTAAATGTGAGGTATGAGTGTGTCTATTTCTGTACAAAAAGAACAGAGTCTGAAAACCAAGTCCAACTGTATGAGCTTGCTTGTTCATCTTTAGTGGAGAATGTTTAGGAAGACGTAAGTTGACCCTTGATGTCAAGGTGCCTGCAGGTAAATCTCATGACTTCTGTAGGGGAAAGAAGGTTGGTGAGCGCTCCTAAATATAATAATATTCTTATGGAAGAGATTGTTGCTTCAGGGAATATGTTTGCAGTCTAAATCAAAGTAACTTGCAGAGGGCATGCTTAGCTTACCTAGGCAGGGAGATAAGCTCCTTGTGATCAGTGCAGGAAATGGCAGAGTGCTGCAGAGAACTTGCCCATTTTGAAGTATCAAAGGGGCATCTTGATTTCCTCTGATTTCTCCAGTCTTTACTGAAATAGGCAGTGAGCTTTTCATTGGTGCCAAGAAGCTTCTCCCTGGTGGCTGGGGTTATCCAGTGCCATAAACCTCAGCAAGGTTTGCTTGGCAGAAGGTAGGGGCAGGAGTGGTGTTCCTCATTTATAACCAGCCACATTTGTCTTGCTGTTTCGTAAGCCCTGAGGGGATTCACTCGTATATTAGACCTCCCACTTTGTAGACAAACAGTTCACCTAAAAAGCAGTGGGAAATTCATTTGGAGGATACTGCAAGTTGAATACGAGAGAAGCAGGGCTACTTGTGTTGACCCGTTATTTTGGGATTTTTAAGTATTTTTCTGAAATACTTCATGTTAATAGTCGGTAGTATTTACACACATTCATGTAAGTCATTTAAGCACATTTATTGACTGTTACTAGGAAACAACTGCTGTTATCCAGAGCTGGCTGTTTCTGCTGAACGTTCATCATGTTCTGAGCCAGACTTTGCTCTCACTTCAGAGAAAAAGCAATAGCAGTTGAGTTGCAATAATACCTTATGGCAAGGTAAGATTAATTTACACAAAATAGAAATCTCAAATCAAGCAGATTAAATGTGTAGAATTTATCAGAAATTAAAGTGTGTCCAAGCGGGGAAAAAAATTACTGATAAAATGCCTGCTCATCTATCAGCTGTATTATGTGCTAAGATAATTGAATCCTTGAAAGTTAAAAATGGCTTTGAGTTTAATTTGTGAACAGGGCTGTGAATGAAGCTTCCTTCTCCAAACAACCTGTGTTTCAAAGTTTTAGTTCATATATCTTCAAAAAGAACAGGTTCATTTCTCCTCTGTTTCATATTAAAACCTTGACAATTGTATATCACCCATAGAGCACCTACTGTGCCTGAGGAGCAGCATATTTATTCTGAGAGGGAGCTTTCCTCTGAGGAGCACTTTCCTCTGGAGCAGCACATGGCTTCCTTTAAGTGAGATCTATTCTCTAGTAGTGCCTGGTGTCAGAGCTGCTCTCTGTTGGCTTCCCTGTCTAGGTGTAGCTTGGGCACAGAGAGGTTCCCTTGGCTTTCCACAGCAGCCTGGAGGGCTCCAGTGCCATAGCACAGCCCTGGCTGTGCTGCTGGGAGCTGGGGCAGCCTCACATGTGCTTCTTGTGAAGCAGCTGAGGAACTTGTTATGTGCTGCAGAATACTTGGAATGTTTTTTTTGCTTTATGTGGTTGTAAAAAAGGTGTTTTCAGGCAACAAATTCTATAGATAGGGTTTTGAGTAGGAAACCATAACTTCCAGCCTACTCAATTGCTTTATTTGAGCATTTGTAACTTTCTCAGGCTGTCGAAAGTAGCTGTCAGCTCTGTATCTTTGCAAGTCAGGCAGATTTTTGACTTAGCTGCATTAGTAATAAAGGTGGCTCTGTGCCCTTGAGAGGTGGCTCCCCACGTTCGTGTTGTGTCTCTGATATTGCTGGAGTTGGTGGCTGGTGCCCACGGGATGTGCATGACCCTGTGGGGTGGGCAGGTATAAGGACTTCAGTAATGCCTTCCAATGTGCTCACACAGACTCAGTCCACATCCATAGGCAGCCTCTGCAGCCAGCAGGTTAAAAGTCTTTGGAAAACATCAACCTCTAAATCAAACTATTTACTTGCTGGGTGCCAGTGTATAAAAACTGTTGGTATAAATGCATCTGGTAGTTAACTTCTCTCTGTGTGGAAAAGTCTTAAAACTCTTTAAGACTATATGCTCCTGCTTCAAAGACTTCAAGCTGAAGTGATCTATTATTGAATTGTTGTACATGTTCTTGGTCCAGCTGTGTTTCAGGAGGCTGGATTACAATATGAAAATAGATCCCTTTGTACCTGAAAGTAGCTAACTGATCTGTTCTTGGCTAGTGAGTACTCAAAACTTTCAGGCACTGATGTTCTATGTACTTTTGGGGAGCTGTTGCAGAAGGCATTTTCCACGTTTGCAAAACAAGTGTGCTGCTGTGTCAAAATGGTCAAGAGATGTTTCAGAGCAGTAGTGGTCATACTTAAATCACCAGGGGACAAGTTTTGTCCTGGTTGGCTGAAAAAGAAGTGACTTCATTTAAAGATTCAAATCCTGAGAGTTGTGCATTTAATTTTAACATTTTTATGTAGACCAACCACACATAAGAAATAATTTCAGCATCTTGAAGATGAGATGTTTGCACAGAGAGCTATCTTCTGAAAAAGCTGAGAGGGATTTGGTGATCCTACTTTGGTTGCTGGCATTCTGAAGTGTCAAAGATAATCTCCTAGTTCTTTCCATAAGGAGAAATGGAGAGTTATTCTTCTAATTATGTGTGCAATTATTGCCCTTTTCATTTTTTAATGTACTTAACAATACAATAATCTAGATCCAAAATGCTCAAGTTACTTTAGATTTTTTTTCCTCCATCTTTTAGATTGCGAAGAAGACTCGAACCCCAACTTCTGGCCCGGTGATCACCAAGCTGATATTTGCAAAACCAATCAATAGCAAAGCTGTTACAGGGCAGACCACTCAAGTGTCACCAGTCATTGCAGGTTGTACTACTTTGACTTGTTTTGCTTTACCATTTTTTTAAAGGCTTTTCAAAGAAATGGTAATTGTAGAAATTCTTCTGTCGCAACAATTTTACTGTAGTTTCTATCAAAGTACCTCAAGCAATTGAAAAAAAATCAGAAAACTTTTGGGTAGAAGCAGATAAATGCAGTTGTTGGTACCTGTATACTCAACTCATTTAGAATAATCTTGGTAATTGCAAAGTTGCTTTTACTGCAAGGTACTTTTACTTCATGGATTTTGGGGAGGAGTAAAAAATACACCAGAGCCACAGAAAAGATTACTTGATGAACAGAAAGTATTTGTAGAAACATTATATAAATATACAGGGGGAGAGGGAGACACATGCTTTTGTATTACTTTAATCTGCTTATAGTTGGATTTAAATGTAATACATGCAAGTAACAGAAAAAAAAATGTTTCAGTGAAGAAAGTGAATAAAGCCATGTTATTTTTGTTAAGTTGCTCCCCTACTTTAAAAACAACCATTGCAGAAGTGTCTAAAAAAATAATTAAGGCAAATAACAAATGGTGTTTCTCTTTGGAAAAAACTCTATATATCCTTATTAAAATAAAAAGAAAAGCCCAACTGACCACAGAACAACAGCAAAAAACATTAAGAAAATGAAAGAAAAAAACAGTGTAATACCTGGTTTATAATGGCAGTGTATCTGTTGCTAAACATCTTAAACATCTAATTTTTCTGAAAAAGACAAATGTAGGAAGTGGAGTCATTAGAGCTTTGAAAGGTTCTAACTGCTTACAGATTGATCAGCCTAAGTAGGCCTAAAATCTTTTCTACAAAACCAATTTTAAACAAATTTGTTACATCTTTATAGCACTGGGACTTGAGCTGGTTTTAAAAAGGATGCAACTGTGTCCCGTATCTCCCATGCGATAGATGCCAGTGAATGGCACATAGCTGGACCATAATCTTCTCGAGTCGTTGGGCTGCAGGCAACCTGACATGTATTTCAGGTGAAAGAGGAATTCCCCATCCCACTCCCCAGTTTGTCCCCTTTCTCAAATTCCCTACCAAATATATAGACCTGTAAGAAGATTGCTATGCTTATAAATAATTGAGTTAAGTTGTGTGTTTAAAAAAACCCAATCCAAACAAACAAAAACTCAACCCAAAAACATTAGAAATTACTTGCAGTTTTTAAATCAGGATTTTGAAAAATCACCTCTGCCTGAGCCTGTGAGAGAAGCATCACTGGGAGGTAAAGTTGCTTCACTAATTGAGAGGGAAATCTTTAAATACTGGTTTATCCCTAACCATTTCAAACAGCCAGCACAGCTTGCCAGCTTTGAGAGGCTGGCATCGCTTTAGAGAAGGTGTAACATTTGTGGTTTGTGTTTTGATTTTGCATGCATGTTTTCATGAATCTGATAAATATTTTTAATTGCCTGGAAATTCCTTTAAGCTGAGGTGGAAGTTGTAAAAACTTGAAAGACTTGTCAACATAAGCAACCAGATTCTGTTTAGAAAGCTGATGCCAAAGGGTAGAGAGATGTAGTGAGAAGGGGAAAGCTGTCACCAAGAAAACAATTCAAAGGATTGAAACCTCTAGATGTGTAATTTCCCACAGACTGACGTTCTTCAGGTTGCATGTGGCTTTAGCAGCTGCTGGCAACTCTTGGTGCTGTTAGTTAGACTGCACAAAAGTTGTTATTTTATAGCATGTAGAATTCAGAGGAAATCAGCTTTCTATGAGGATAGTACTTTCCTCGTTAGTTACAGTTGACTTTAATTGTTATGCCACTAGTTGATTTTGGATTGAAAAGTTGTGCTGGTATTTGTTTGTTTCTTATTTTTATAAATGTAGTGCAAGAGAATGAGTGACAGAAGCTATGACAGAAATGAGTCTGAACCAAAGTGGAGCAAAGGAAAGCTCAGTGGTCAAGCACTCTTTGGAAAGAAACTTAGAAAGTATGGAAAAAAAGTCTGGTTTCCATTCTTGGAGTTTGCAGTGTTCATGAAACCGATGTCATGATTTGGAGCTGCTGTTTTTGATGTTTAATCTTCTTTGGCATTGTGAAGAGAGAGAGAATATGACACACACATGAAAACATTGGTGGTAGTGTGCCTAAAAAATTTTAGGCAATGAAAGAAGGAACCATCAACTGAGAAGGGAAAAACGCAAAAACCTCAGAGATGACTGTAGACAAACCAAACACGTTTTTCTTGGTCACTGTAATACAACTCGGTTTTGATGGCTGAGGTTTCCAAGTAGTCCCCCACAGATGCTCAGTTTCTCTGTACATTGGCAGCAGCCCAGGGCTTTCCCAGGAAACTGCCAGCTGGCTGGGTGTTTGTGTGTGGTGCAGGTGTATTGGATGCTGTCAAGAACTATCAGCTGAATGGCATGGAAAGCTCAATGTACATTTTGGCTCTTTTTTTAAGCCCAAGCAAACAGTCTCTTTCTTTGTTGCTAAATCTAACTTAAAGAATGCCAGTGTCCTTCCTGTCAGGTCATACACTCTCAGAAGTAGGGATAAATTGCACAAACGGCAGGGAAAACTTTGTTTTAAAAGTTACTGCGGCCAGGAATAACTGGAGCTGATGGTATCTTCATTGTTTATAGGTAGGGTTTTTTCACAGTCTGCTCCAGGGACACCACCAAAGACAATAACCATCTCTGAGAGCGGAGTCATTGGATCATCTTTGAGTACAACAACACAACAGACACCGAATAAAATAGCTATCTCACCACTCAAATCCCCCAATAAGGTAAGGACCTGTTCTGGCTGCAGCCTTCTATCCCTCCTGCACAGTGGTCTAAATGGAGCTCTCTGTGTCTTTGCTACAAGCTGTTTATTATCTCTCCAGAGATAATGAACACATCTCCAGAATCCATAAAAAATATCTCCAGAGTCTCCATTTTGCATCACAATGCTCTGTGGCAATGCCCTAATTTAGATTTTTTTTCAACTGGCTCCCTTACTATGGTTTTAAGTAGATAGGCATTACTGCATAGTTTCCCATCCCTGCCATTTCTTGCCATTCCCTAAGCATCAATTCTGAGAGCAGCTGTTCCCTCTTAGCCAAGCACTCAAACTATTTTTAATGCCTTCATAAAACGTCAACAGGCTGTTTAAGAGGAAACCTCAATGATATTAATAGGTCAGCAGTTATTAACCATTGCCTGCTACTGCACAGGCAGTTTAGTCTTCCCTGATCACTTCTAAAGTAAATGAGATTTGCAGTGGTCCTTGACAATCACAGAGCTGGAGGTTGGCACAGGTCAAGGTGGCACTTGTGTTTGAGATTCGATAATTGTCCCGAGAAGAAGAATATTACTAGAGAAAGGGAGATAGGGGGACAAGATGCACAGTGTGGGTAAACTAAACATCATGTATTAAAAGCAAAGTAAGAATAAAGAATTCTTTTAGCTTGGCTGTGCTTTAGTGATGTAATGTTATACAGATGGAGTAAAATACTGTGTTTAACAATTATTAGTAAGAGAAGCAACATAGAAGAATTAATTTTTATTCTAGAGTTGTTTTTTTAACTAGGAGTGAGTGTGAAAAGATTCTTTAGGGTTACATCTTGAATTTACTGTAGATAAATAATTCTAAGTATCTGATTTTTCTTAAAACATAAGGAAGTTTAGAACAAAAAGTAGAAAGCCAGTAGAAACCAGCCTTGGAAGGGGTGTGGTTATAGAGTGTTCAAACACTGCACTCTGCAGAAGACTGGATCTCTGTGGGAAACTGCAGTGTAGATTTGAAAGTACTGATGTTCTTATACTTTGACTGTATCAGTAGCATGAGGTGTGTTTCTTTTTTTTTCTTTTGAACAGATTTTCTTTAAAATTCCTATTTATGATTAAATAGTCATTGTAGCAATTAAAACACTTTTATTTAGAAGATCCCTCTTGATGGTGCTCAGGCTTCATTGGGATAATTTCCTTAAAAAGAACCCAACAAAACAAATGAAGAGGCAGCTCCTCACTTCCACCCAGATGCTGTGCTAGGTTTCTGCAGGATCCTTTTGGTGCTGGAAATCAGTGATGCCTTCAAGTTCCGAAGGGCTCTATTTGCTGTTGTTACAGCTGCACTGTGTGAGTTGCAGTTAAATGCAGCGCCTTTGTTCACAGAAAGAGCTCTGTTCTGGTGGAGAGCTGTATTGCCCTGAGGAGGGGAATGTATATGTATAGGGTCCTGTGTCCTGCACAGAGGTTTAAACTGCTTTTTGTTTTGCCAAGCAGCTAACAGTGGTGTCAGTGGCCTCCCAGCCTCCCAACTCCCCCCAGAAGACTGTGGGCGTCCCACTGAATGTAGCGTTAGGACAGCAGATCCTCACAGTGCAGCAGTCAGCACCCTCCTCCCTGGGAAGGCTATAGTCAACCACACAACCACCCAGGTACAGACTGAATTTCCTTTGTCTTCTGGTGTATCTGTGTCATTGCTTGCTGGAAACTGGGGTGTTGGACCACAGGCTGGCAAGCTGTCCATCCGACAGTGTTCTTGGAATGGTGTTTGCTTAGGAACCGGCAAAAGTATTGCCCCAAGGAGCATATACTTCTTCAGTTGAGGGGTCCAAACCATTGCAAGCCCATCCAAGGGCATGCTGTTAGAAGCAGCTTTCCAACCTGGAAAGCCCCATTTGGTGCAAATTCTTGTTTCTGTGTACTGAATCTCCCAAGTCACTCGCCTGAACAACTCTGTGACATGAGGAGGAGTTCTTTAGGTGGTTCTCTCTCTTCTACCAATGTTTCTGTGCCACTGCTTAGAGCTGCTTTCCAGGTATTTCTGAGGTATGCAGCAGAGAAGTTCATACTCCTGCTGTAGAGGTCTGGGCTGAAACCTACAGAACCAGAAATTATTTCCTATGTCTCATTTCTAGAAGAACTGGTTTATCTGTAATAGCTTTTATAAATAGTTTTGCATTAATTAATCGCAAGACAAAAGTGACCTTTCTTACAAATGACAGTTTTTACTGTGTTCCTGTTTTGTGATCTTAGGTAAATCTTTTTCTATCATAATATCTTTACTCTTGTTGTAAACATGAAGGGATGTGTATGGGTGTAAATAAATCCAGAGTCTCAGATGGATTTTCCCAGTCTTACCTTACTGAGAAAGGAGATAATTGGAATGCTGATAGGGGAATATAGACACCATAGAGAACCTTTTTTTCCCCAGGGAAAACTGTCTTTGAAATAGTTGTTAAAAGCTTAAGTCTCTCTAATGCAAGCACCCGAAGTGAGAAATGGAGATGTCTGTGGGAGTTCTGATGCAAAGCTATCTGACACAGGGTTTCACCTGTCTTCACTGGACTCAAGAACTTGCCTTTAGAAGAACTGCCACTGGAATTTTACAATTTTCCCAGTTGTCCTTGGATAGCAGCCACTCATTTGTGTGCTAGAGAGAACTGGTCTCGTTTTGTTAATGTCTGTGACTGTACTTACACATAATGCTTATTTTGATGTTTTGGCTTGTTAAGGTTTCAATGTTTTGAGAAATATAAAAAATCCCAAGAAAACACCTTTTAGAAGACTAGGGTTGTTTTTCTAGTAAAATGTGTGCAAATTGAGATCTCATTCATGTAGTTGCTGAAAGCTGGGCAGCTGGGAAAATGTTCTCATAAGAATTCACATCATACTGTCAACCAAATGTAATACTTAAACTTGATGTCAAGGACAATATGCTTAATACCAATAGTAAAAGAGACTGAGAATAAAAAGCTGAGCTCTTAAAAAAGTTAAATGGAAGGAGAAAAAGGAAGAAAACAAGATTTGAGGTTGAGCAAGTCTGGGAAAAGAGGCTGTTATGAAACCAGTTGACTTATGCATGTGTATAAATGAAACAAAAATTTCGTGTTATTATAGTTTGAAAAAAGTTGGAAAGGTGAACTTTTGCAAATTCCAGGTATACTGATACTCCAGCTGTAAGGTAGCACAGGTCTGCAGAGCTCCCTTTCTTTCAGTATTTTGCCTTTTTTCTTAATGAATTTGTTTTGCTATTCTTCATTGTTGTTGCTTCTTTCATTTCTCAGCTTATACTCTTTCTGATGTCCATCAGTTTATGGATTCTGTTCTCTTTTCCTCTCAAGGGTTGCACAGTAATTTCTCTGGATTAATCACAAACTATCTTAACAGGGCATATCTGTAAACACACAGATAAATTATGATGCAGTCCAGCACAAACTGTTCTGCAAGTGCTTACCATGTGCTTTTAATAGTAGGAATATTTCTGTTTGTTTGATTGATTATGGAAAACAAACCGAGCCATGTTCTCAGTAGTCACCTGAAATAGTTTTGGCAGATGTTGTATCTTGCCAAGTGGACTGAATCCACCCTACTCATGTAAATACTAGTTTACTCTGGTGTAGATCATTGAGAATGGAACTGAGTTTACTCTGAGCTGTTGAGAGGCATTTAATCCTTTTGCATCTGTTCTACTTTTGAAAGCAAAAAAGGGATAATGGCCTTCCCTCTCAAGGGTGTGAATGGTACGCATGTTTGTTAGTTGCTCACTAACAAATTGAGAAATAAACATGCTCATATTCTTTCTACCTTTGTACAAGTAACTTCGTGCTGTCTGTGTTGACTTAACAGGCTGTGAAATCAGCAGTGCAGACCATTACTGTAGGAGGAGTGGGTACATCTCAATTTAAGACAATTATTCCCTTGGCAACTGCACCCAATGTTCAGCAGATTCAGGTACCTGGAAGCAAGTTCCATTATGTCAGACTCGTTACTGCCACAACAGCCAGTAGTTCAACCCAATCTGCCAGTCAAAATCCCAGTACAAATACTCAGCCTCTGCAACAGGGTAAGTGCTGGTGGTAATATATTGCCTGAAGTCTCTGTTGGATTTTTTTTTTTTTCATGTTTGTTCTGTAATGATTAAAATGAATACATAACAGATCTGTGAGGACTGCCAGATATACTTGGTTTTGTGGTAAGGCTTCCATAAATTCCATATTCTACTGCTACCTCTGGTTTCTATGTGAAAATGCTCCTTTGTGTCAAGTTACTCTGTAGTTGGGCCTGAATATTGGTAGCATTTTAGGTTGCTTTTCCCTAGTTTACTGGATTTTTGGGTGGTTCATAGCCTTTCCCATCTCCTCTATATGAAGAGCATGGAGGTGGGACAGCCCACAAGCATATTGCCAAAACTCCTGTAACATGAAAATCCTTCCATGTTAATTGCTTTAAAAGTGCCAGATGTTTTGCTGGTTTCTGTCCATGCTTTTTAGAGCAGTGATGGAATGAAAGTTTTCAAAGGGAAAAAGGATGTAAGGGAAATCCACTGTCCAAAGGAGGACTGCACCCTGGCTGTTTTTTTAAGCCATTGCTGTGAAATGTGCACACACCCTCTTGGGCCAAATACCTGTGTGCAAAGGTGTTTTCTACACCCAAGTGTTGCATGCTATAAGTTACAGTGTTAAGTACCTCTGTGTGGTGCACATGTGAAAGTCTGAAGGGCTGAACTGTGGACTTGGAGTGACTAACACACATTCATATGATGTTGTTTCTTGACCCCAGCAAAGCCCGTGGTGGTGAACGCAACCCAGTGCGTATGTCAGTTCCCATAGTACCAGCACAGACTGTGAAACAGGTGAGTTAAGTTCAAGTCATGTAATATTCCTGACCTGTTTTGGCCAGACAAAACCAAGTCTGCTTCCAGCTCTGTAAAGAAATGTTCTACTTATATAAGTATGTTCTGAATGACTGAAACACTGATTTCATAAAGACTTCTTTTCTCTCCAGGTGGTGCCCAAACCAATCAACTCAACTTCTCAAATAGTCACTACTAGTCAGCCCCAGCAAAGACTTATCATGCCAGCCACTCCACTGCCACAAATCCAGCCTAACCTCACCAACCTTCCCCCGGGCACTGTGCTGGCACCAGCCCCTGGCACAGGAAATGTTGGCTATGCAGTCCTTCCAGCTCAGTATGTCACACAGGTATGGCCTTTCCCAGAGATGGTTAAGCAAATGCTACTCTTGTGGAACATTCTTTCTCATAAAGGTTCCTGTCCGTGACTGTCACCTGACACTGAGGCAACAGTTGCTTTTTAGGGACCCTCAGCAGAATGATGATGGCATTTTAATTGCAATCATAGTTGCAATTTAAACTTTGTTTTTTCATCAGGAGTTTTTACTAGCATAATAGCACAGAATTTCTATAAGCAGAATCAGTGTGGCACAATTTTGAGTAGCATAGTATAGAATTTATAATGCCAACTTACTCGATTCACCTAGATCTCAACTTGGAATTTCTAATCACCTAGACCCTCTGCATGTTGGGTCAGATCTTGATACACAGGTTGCTACATCACTTCAACAATCATAACCTAGACTTGAAAATCATACAAAAGAGTACAAGTCACTCAGTCCTTGGAGGAAGCAGATGTCAGTGGAGGTGACCCTGGACACTGGCAGCCACAGGGCTCAGTGTCCAGCAGCAATTCCAGTCTAGGTTCATCACTTAGGACTTGGAACAGCTTGTTTTATAACTGCTCTGTGTGCTGTTACACTTCCCTGTTCCGTGCAGTCACCACCACCTGGTCTGGGTGCCTGAGACTTCCATAGCTAGGAGTAATTGGCCTGGTGCCCTGGAGTCCGGAGATGTGTAGTGAGGGGAAGAAGAAATCCAATTGCTTGGTTCACAGGACCTTCAGGGCCTGATGAGGAGGAGAAAGGGAGCATATATGTGACCTGCTTGATCACTGGCAATCTTCATTGTAAAATGGTGTTAGTTAATGCTAAGCACATTGCTGGGGTCAGAGGCAGCTGGTACCAGTCACCCCAGCTGAGGCCTAGGGATTAGTTTTTTCCTCTTTGCCAAGATCTGAGCAATGTTCAGGATGAAAAGGAGAATGAATGAAATGTTCTGCTGAAGGCTGAAGCTTGTGGAAACAAAGACTGTAATAGCTTGTGGCATTACTGGTACCAGACTGGTTTCTGGTTGCCTTTCGGTTTTGTCACAGTTGCAGTTGACCCTGAAGGTTGTTACTGTATCCTTCCAGTCTAGTTCTGCCAATTTTTCCTAAAACTTACATCTGTTGGACCTCTCCTCTGAGGTTTGTGTTCCAGTCACGACCTGTCCCTGTTTGCCTGGCCCCAATAGGTCTATATCTTACCATGTGCCAGTATGCCCCCAGAACCTGTTCCAGCAGGAGCCAACAGCTGCTTGTAGGTAATGCTAAAGAAGGTATCCCAGAGCAGTGTTGTTTGGCAGGTTCTTACGAGATTTGCTTTTTTAATGTGAAAATAAGTGGTGGGTTCAGGTGTGCAGTGGAGTTGGAATGCAAACAATTTTGCTTACTTTCATAGTAAGTGGCTTGTATATAAAGGAAGCTACTAATGTGTGCAGGAAGTGATTCTGCTCTATTAGGGAGAAAATCAACATGTTTTCAGGAGCAGGAACTGTTTGTGGTCTGAACATTCCTGTGTTGTATCCCTGTCATCTGTATGGATATAGGCACTGTAGTAGACAACAAAAAATATAATCTAAAGTAGTACTTTTATGCTGAGTATGAAGGCAGGAAGTTGCCACCTGGTCCAAGTTCTATAAATGTCTAAAAGTGTTCTTAGGAGCAAGTTATTTTAATAACAATATCTGGAAAGCTAATTTAAAGACTAGCAATACATGCTCTTGTGTATAATTTCTTTCATGTCAGGCATTAACCTCTTTTTTTTTGTTAGCTGCAACAGTCATCCTATGTATCTATAGCAAGCAACACTGGCTTCACAGGGACATCCAGTGTCCAGTCCCAGGCACGGCTGCCATTTAACGGGTAAGAGTTTTGGAAAAAAAAAAATCCCAAAACCTGTAGAGTAGGCTGCTTGAATAAACATGAGGTCTTGGAGTTCGGTTTGGGAAATTCTCCAAGACACTCAAGTCTCCTGTGGTGGGGTTATTACCTCTGACTGAAGGGTGTGGATCTCTGACATTTGACCAGTCTCTTGATCAAAGTTGTGTTTTCCTTTCTATTTTTTGAACTCATGTAGCAGGAAGTTGACCTGAAAGCTCCCTGTTGCTTGTGTTTAATTTGCAACAACACCTGTGAGCTACAGGCCTCAACTATTTCTCAACATTACTGCAAAGAGGTTCTGGACAACATATAAGATAGATGCTTAACACATGCAGAAATTCAGCCAAACAGCAAAATGGATCCTGATAGGAGGCTTTAGATGTTTTCAGTCTTGCATTTTTCTTTTAAGGATGAAAATAACAGCTAACATATATTAATTTTCTTTTGCCAATCCAGCAGGCTTAGCTGTTCTGCACAGTCCTTTTGTGTTACTGTTTGCTGGAAATCATGAACATGAAGGTGCTTTTTGTTGCTGCAACCTCATCTGATGCAAACTAATCCCAAATCCAGATGCAGCTATTCAAATGAATGAGTTTGATTTAATCTCCCTGGTATTATGTGCAGAAATTGCTGGATAGGGATGGAACAAATCTCATCAGAAGAGATTAGTGTCACAAAATCCAAGTTTTAGGAGCAGTTAAAAACTGTGTCTACTATAAAATTTGTTTGAAAACCGAATACCATGTTTTGGCTTGCTTTTCCAAAATTCCAGAGGGGGTAATTTTTGTTCTCTGGGTTTTTTTTAATTCCAAGTAGAACAAAAGAAAAGGCACGGTCATGTTGTGTGAGTTTTGGTTGGATCTGGTCCCACTGCACTTAAAGGGATTCTGGGGAAGGTTTCCCTGACTCCAGTTTTTACTTATGCTTTTTCTACCTCTAAGTCTTATTTCTATTTCAAGCATGCATCCAAATTTGCAGCAAATAATCTATTTCTTTCTGGATTGGAAAAGCACTATTTATAGTAGTTACTTAAAAACAGCCAGCCAAAAACCTAATGCAAGGGGAATATAAAGATTTTTTTTCAAAGTTTTTATTATGAGTTATTTACATAAATTTAAAATAGGAAGAAACCGATAAAACTTTGTTTATATAAATTCCCTTTTTCCCCCCACAGAATAATTTCTTCTGAGTCTGCAAACCGCCCCAGGAAGCCTTGCAATTGTACTAAGTCTCTGTGTTTGAAATTGTAAGTACAGCTTGGTACAGGTTTTTGTCTTTTAAGCCTCATTTTTAACATCACAAATGTGCACCAAGTATCAGAATATAATAGTTTTAAGTATGTCAGAAATTTTGTGTCTTGAGGCTGATTTAAGGTGGATATTGGTGGAGATATTGCAGAGCCTGTGTAATTTTGCAACTCCTGCGAGCTATATGGACCATAACATTTAAAAATGTCTAATTTTTCATTGTGTACCTTATTGCATGGTGGAGCCAATTCCACTCAGCAGCTCTGGTTGCCTTGTTGGTACCGTGAGTAAAATGGTATCTCATGTATCTTTTGTGGGCACTTACTGTACTTTGGTGAAGGGCATCAGTAATACCATGCTGGATCAGATACTTGAGAAAAATTGGGCTGTGTACATTTTATTAAAGGATTGAATAAACAAGCGATTCTTCACTGATAGTCTGCCTCTTGCTTATCCATGAGATATTTTGCTGTTCCATTCAGTGTATTTGTAAGAATTTGACACAAAAGCATTTGGAGCAGAGGAGAGTTTCTTCACCTTGAGACGAAGTCAGTTTACTGACATTTTGGGACAGGAATGGGAGGAGATACTGAAATTAATCCGTGGTTCCCTGATTCCTAGACAATGAAGAGGAAATCAAGGGTGTAGTACTTGAAGGGGAAGTGATGCAATGGCATCTGAACCCAAGTTAAGAAGTGTGTTCAAACTCTTAAGCTTGGGTGTCTTTTTGTGTAGTGCACCCCACCTCTGTATGGGGAGGTGTGCCTTGTGTTACCTAGTCTCAGACTTGTCTGTTGCATAGCAGGAAAATGTGTAGCTGTTTCCAGATATTTTACATACACGACTGACCTCACAGTGCCCATTGTGTGTTAGATGTGTAGGGGTTTAGGTTTTGGTGCCTGAATGTGCCCTAGAAATTCTGGGAGAGTAATGGCGTCACTGGGAATACTTCACACCTTCAGAATGCTGTTAGGAAACAAACCGTTCTTGCAAATCACTGATATTATGTGTTTTGGGCATTGGTGCAGAGCAAATGGTTAATTCACTCTGACACAAGTGGTTTCTCACTAGTAAGTAAACTTTTTTCTATCTGGAGGGGAACTTATTTTTTCCCAATGCTCATGTAAGGTAGGCAAATATGCTACTAAAAAGTCAACTCAGTTAAGTTATATTCTGGATTGATGCTGGCACTGGGTTATTTTTGAAACCAGTGCTATTCTACAACTGAATTTTAAAAAAGGAAGGAGAGCTATTACAGGTAAAGCTTTTGATTTAGTTTGTCCCTGGGACCATCCAAGACACTAAAAATCTCCAAAATCTAATTCAACCTGATGAAGGGTTGCAATGGGCTCCAGAGCAACCCTAATCTAGTTTATGTAGAGCTAGGCTGGACAAGCCACAGAAAGCCAGTTTAGCTCCAAAATATGACCATACACCCCCAGCACGATTTGAAAAGCAAGTGAAGAGGATCAGCAGTTTTTAGCTATTAGCTGGAGGAGGTGGTCTTGGAAGCCTTGAAACGTGTCAGAGGTTCTTGTGGCCTAAAGCCATGTTTGAGCTAGGGATGAATGTGGTATTTCCATGTATCAGATCTGTGAGTCTATGGACTAGTGAGACTATGTCTTTAATGGGAGGCACCAGAGGTAAATAAGAGGCATGGCAATGTGGTTGGCGTTCCCTTTCCATGTTTTGCTGCTTTTTGCTTGTGTATTTGTCCCTTTCTAAAGTCAGCTTTATCATAATTCAGATCCTTCCCCTGGTTATCTGTGTTTCAAAGCCTCTGAGATGTACCAATTGTTTTTCCTTTTCTATTCTTCCATTGAAGCTTAAGGGCAAAAATAACAAAAAAAAAGCTCATTGCTGTGTTAGTTTGTCTGTTAACTGTCACTCCAATTGCTTGGTTTTTTGTTTTGGCTCCTGAGGGCTGACTTGGACTGACTGGGTCAGGAGCTGGCTGTGAGGTGGCTGCAGCAGACTGGCCCTCAACATGTGGGTGACCCAAGAGTCACTCTCAGAAAAAGTCTCATTAGCTTTTCTTGCTGCTTGGGGGAGCTCTGCTACATGATGATCTCAAGGGGACACCCTTGAGCTCCACTTGTGTCTTTAGACAGCAGCTAGTCTTGCACTAGAGGATTTTGGTTCTGCACTGAGGATAGTACTGCTTGTATGTGTGGAGTTGAGCATAGCGTGACCCTTACCTGTATTGCTACCAGAGTAGGAACTTCAGCTACTGCAGTGTGAGTTAGTACTTACACACCAATGTAATGGTCAACATTTACAAATGCATCTTCTGCATCTTCTGTTTCAGGTATTGTGACTGTTTTGCAAACGGTGAATTCTGCAATAACTGCAACTGTACAAATTGTTATAACAACCTGGACCACGAAAACGATAGGCAAAAAGCAATAAAGGTGAGGGGCCTCTTCCCCTGCCCCTGGCATCAAAGTCATTTAGCTTCTTTTTTCTGACTCTCCAGAGCGGGGCAGAGTGGGTGTATAATGCCCTGATCTCCTCCCACATGTGCAAGGCTTAAGTTCTTTTATTACACCTCTAAATTCTGCTCTCTGCATGCAATGACTGATTCTTTGGGTCTGCATTGACAGGCCTGCCTCGACAGAAACCCTGAAGCCTTCAAGCCCAAGATAGGGAAAGGAAAGGAAGGAGAATCGGATCGGAGGCACAGCAAAGGGTGTAACTGTAAACGCTCGGGATGCCTCAAAAACTACTGCGAGTGTTATGAGGTGCGAAGCATTATCTCATTTGAAAAATAGTAGCTTTTTCCCTTTACTGTAGTGACTTCTCTCATTTGCTTTGCCTCTTCCTTGTATTGCTATGTTTTTTCTCTTCTGTTTGTTTCCATTCTTAAAATATTACTTCTTCTCCCAGCAGTTTGCATATAGAAAGCCATGTACGTGGAAAAATTGGTTGCTACTGTTCTCTACTGTACTGTTTTAATTTTAAACAATTTAGCAACTTTGAACTTAGGCTTGGATTTGTTCTTTACTGAATGCCACCATTTCCTAAAGAAATCTACTTCACCAAGTCCCTAGGAGGAGTTGAAGCAGCATCCCACAGGTGCTGTGGGATAGAATGTGTTTGTGGAATTCAAAAGCAAAAACTGTTGTTACTTTATCTGCTTACTGATCTGTCTGTGGATGTAGAGACAGTGTAGACTGACCTTTCCCAAAACTCAGCTGTCTGAATTCCACTGGAAACCAGAGGTTGATGAACAAAGGGAAGAATAGGAAGCCACTTATTTACGTTCTATGCTCTATGGTTCTGTGATTTGGTTCAAGTATAGATTCTGGGAAGACATCTCAACCTGAGGTGGTACGAATTTAGAGAGAAGACTAGTACTTGGGAATTTGTTCTAGAGGTTAATTGCTAAGAGATTAAAATAAGATTGCCTTTTTGTTGGGGTTTCTAATAAGGAGAGTCAAACTTGCAAACTTGTTTCTTATGTTTTGTTTGTTTCTTTCAGGCAAAAATCATGTGTTCTTCCATATGCAAATGCATTGGCTGTAAAAATTTTGAAGAAAGCCCAGAGCGAAAGACATTGATGCATTTAGCAGATGCTGCAGAGGTCAGGGTCCAGCAGCAGACTGCTGCAAAGACCAAGTTATCTTCCCAGATCTCAGATTTGCTGACAAGGCCAACACCTGCACTCAGCAGTGGTGGTGGGAAGTAAGTTAACACTGCACCCTCTTTGAGTTGTTTCTAACGCAGGTTTTTGCTGTGTGTGACAGGTATGTCCCTGTCATCTCTGAGCCTTGTCTGTGTAAGCTGTAGAGGTGGGAGCAGTCAGGTGAATGGAACATTTTGTTCCTGTAACAGCAACAATTTTGACCCACCAGGTCATTTGGCTGTTAACTGAGGGTAATTCACTATCTAAAGGCTCTTGGAAGCAATGGGACAGATAACATCTCATCAGTCCTCGGACTAAGAAGTTGCCAGCCCTGGAGTTGGGTGCCTTGTGTGTTTTTGCAGACGCTAAGTGGGTGTTTCTTTGTTTCAGGCTGCCCTTCACATTTGTCACCAAGGAGGTGGCCGATGCAACCTGTGAATGCCTCCTGGCACAGGCAGAGCAAGCGGAGAAGACGGGCAAGTCCAAAGCTGCAGCAGAGCGCATGATCCTGGAGGAGTTTGGACGCTGTCTGATGAGGGTTATCAGCTCTGCAGGGAAGTCCAAAGGTGACCCTTGTGCCATGAACTGCTGACTCATGCACATGAGCCACAATGAAGCGGACTGAACAGAACACTTAAGGCACAGGGACACTTTGGTTTAGCATAAAGGATTTAATAATATTTGTTAATTTGGTGCTGATTGTAAATTGACCCATGTAAGATTGAAACAAGAAATTCTTTTATAACAAGATGTAGAGCCTTTCAAATCTTAGATAAATCCTCTTCTACGAAAGACAATGCCTAAAGGTCAGTTCTTCTTCCCAATGTACAGCTTTTACCCTGGGTTTCTTAAAAATTAGATGTGTTCTCCCCTTCCCCCCAGAATAATTATCTGAAGGGCATATATAAATTATTATAATATATATTATTTACAGTGTATGGATTTGCATCACTGTGCATACAGGAAGACACAGGTGATGTCAACAGCCAGGTCATGCTTTTCCTCACAGACCTGTAATATGGAGGTACCAGTGTATCAGAGATTAATTCTGAAAGGAAATATGTAGAAATAAGCATCTAAATGGAAGGTAGTACTTGTATTTAGGACCTGACACAGCATGTCCCTTTAGTGCATGGAGCACTATGAGATACATAGGCAATAATACAGAGAGGTTGCTTGCAGATTTGAGCAAGTCATGGAGAATGTTCCCAGAGCAGGCCCCAAGGAGTACAGAGGCGAATGGCATTACAGGGAATTTTTGATAGGAATGGGGCAGAGTGCTCAGGTGTTTCTTAAGCTGGAACTTCAAGTCTAAGACAGTGGCCTGTCCTCAGAAGTGAGGAAGAGTAGCCACACCAAAATGCCAGACTGTCCACCCAGCATAGTGTTAACTAAGTGTGTAGCAGATTGATGCTGGTTTTAGGTGAAGCTTGGTTTTTCAGAGGTCTGCAGCAGCCTAATCCCACACTGGAGGCTGGGCTGTGCAGTCTGTTGTGTTTTCTAGGATCAAGCTGTAACCCTGGAAAAGAGTTTAGGCCTGAGAAGCCGAAGTCATGGGAGATGACAATCTGCATCTGAATCAGCTTACAAATGCAGGTAGGGATCATGTTTAGCCTGGCTGCAGGTATTCAGGATGCTGCTTCTCTCCATGTTGGCAATTTACTTGGCATACGGGCTCTTCTAGTGTTGGATAGAATAATCACAAGAGCTGTGATCAGAGAAAGTACTAGCACAGAATCAGGATTGCTACAAAACCAGACACAGATCCTTTTACACTAAATGGGGGGTAAGCAACTATAGCTGGGTAAAGACTAAGGCAGGGGATTTTTTTTCAGTATTTGTTACAGGCAATCTCAGATCATGTTTTTGATAGTAGAGCACATTTGCAGAATTAACCTGGTAGGTTACTTACCTATCATGAATATCCATTAACCATGTTTAATCACAGGCATTTTTATTACTTGTCTCACTGCAGCCTGAACTAGCTATGTTTTTTTTTTAAAAGGGATTTTGTATTCCTTCTATAAAACTGTAAATACAGAGAAATGTACCAGAGCTCTTTCTCCAGGTTTTCTAGCAGGGCCAGGCTGGGGAGAGGTAGGGGCTAGGCACACCAGCAGCAGAGATATGTGCCTCTGTGTGTGAAGGCTTCACCTCCCAGCCCTTTGCACTGTGCAGAAGGCCCGTGACCCTTCTCTGGTGCCTCCTTGAAACGCCTGGGAGGCATGAAGGGCCTGGGAGGCAGCAAGCAGCAGTGATGGCTCACAGACCAGGTCTGACCTGCCAGTCACTGTCTGAAGGGCTCTGCTAAGGACATCTCCCTGAGCATAAATAGCAATGCTTGTCCAAATCTCTGAAAAGGGAATCCACCTCTCGTGTAAGTAAATGCCATGTTTTTTCATGATTAGGACTTGGATTTACTAAAAAATCAGTGCAGTAACTTTACCTGTAGATAGTGCGGATATTCCGTTCCCTTCTAGTGACCCAATATAGTCTGTCCAGTAACATTTGTATAAATGTAAATTAGTGTAAGTGAATAAAGTAATACCTACTTACGTTATTTTTCAAACAGATTGCAATATGCCTTTTGTTTAGATTTCAATCTGTGTTAATTTTGTATATATTCAGTGTCTTACTCTAAATTGCACCTTTTGTGATGTGTATTTATATACAGTGTGCAAAAGCACTTGTGAAATTTAGATTACAGTTGTAATTATATATGATGGCATTGCTGGAGAATATTTTGCTTGTAAAGACTTTGAAGGTGCAATCAAATGCTCTTAGTTCTTCTGTTTTGTTTTGAACAAGCTTTCTCAAATACTAAGCTTGTATTCCTCTCCCTTCTTCCCGGTGTAGAGCGTATTAATTGGTTTTTGTACTTCCTTAGCCATTTGCATCAAACTGCTGGACAAGATTAACAGTCAAGTTCATCCAGTTACATAAAAAAATAATTGGGAATGGGGCAAGGGTTCATTTTATAGTTCTGTTTACATCCAAAAGTAGAAAAATTAAATTTATATTTACAAGACCTATTCAAAAATACACTTTTCTATATTGTACAAATAAAACAGTCAGATAAATCACAAAAAATAAACATTTATACTATTCTGTAAATATGATTTTTTGCACTCCTTTGCTTCAGCACTGACAAATATATACAGAAGGCTTGTCACTGAAATATCAAAATAAATTGTTAATACTAGGTCCACTTCTGATGCAAGTACTGACTTGGATTTTCAGTGTGAGACCAAATGCTACCAGAGATAAATATCCCTTGGTTATTGGTGTGCTGTCATGCATAGCAATCCATAGCACAGTTCATAACTACTCATCTTAGGGCTGGAGGCAATGCAAGTGTTCCAACATTACATGATTGTAACCAATCTGTCACTGGGATTTCAGCAGCGTTTTGCCAGTTGTCCCAAAAATCACATATGGAGCGAAGGGAATAGTATCCTGCCAAGTCTCTTGTACCTGGAACGGCTCTGTGACAGTGATGGCTTCAACATCAATTTTTGCATAGATACTTGGGTTGGGGGAAGAAAAATCCCAG
This sequence comes from Sitta carolinensis, assembly GCA_032173965.1. NCBI lineage: Eukaryota > Metazoa > Chordata > Aves > Passeriformes > Sittidae > Sitta > Sitta carolinensis. The sequence goes on from CM063285.1 coordinate 4,838,874, forward strand.
AGGTTCTGGTTTGTTCCTCCCAGCAGTGATTGTATGAATTTCTGTGCTGCTGCTGCTCTCAAAGCAGAGTTTGAGGGATTGAGTGCAGCCGAACTAAGGGAAGGAGGAGAAACCCAAACCAACCAGGGAGTTTTGTCAAGTCACTGGTAGGCAGAATGGTACCTTTATTATTACTGTCCTAGGATGTGGCAGATCACCATTTTTCATCCCAGCTCCATCATGGATCTTGAAAGTGACTGAAGAGCAGGTTTTGTGGGAATCTCTATGGATGCAACTCCTGTTCTGCATGGCAAAGGGAAACCCCTTAGCAGCAGTTCTGCCAAACTTTGCTATTCCAGGGAAAGCACTGGAGGCAACTTCCTTGCCATGGAAATTAGCTAACTGAAAAAGTCTGTCCTACTTGGTGGCATCAAAGCTATGGTGCAAGTGCTCCATGGAAACATGGAAGGAAGGGTGCCATGTGCCCTGGGCTGCAGGACACAGGCCAGCCCTGGGAGGATGGGGCCATGAAATGGGAACTGAAGTGCTTGCCCTGCTGCAGCACATCCATGTATTCCTGCCCCTGGAGGAGGGTATTGGTGCTCCTGGATGCCACTGGACACAACAATCTGGTCACAAGCTCAGCACTGATCCAGAGGATCTAGACTTGACCTGCATCTTTAGCTGTTTGATGAGACATGTTGGAAAGGAGATTATAGAGGTTGTGTACAACTTGAGTGCCACTTTCTTTTCATATCTTTATTTTTCTATTTAAGTAGAAGATCTGCAAGCTTTCTTGCCTCCAGCTTTTAAAAAGCACATCTTTTTGGTGAAATCAAAGCGCTGGTGCACGTGATTCCCATGCAACCCCATCAACTATCAGTTTTTGTCTGGCAAGAGCACTGGCAGCACTAAAGCCACCCAGCACTTCCAGGGACACTGCAGAGTCTCCTACTACTGCCCCAGGCATCTCAACCAACCACTGCTCATCCTGTCAGAACCCAGGACATCTCTATGACAGTCCTGGATGATCCCAGCTCCAGCCAAGGGGCTTTAGAGCCCTGGCAGGGGGAGGTCAGAAACCCTGGCATTTAGCCAAAGACTCCTGTAGCTTTGAGTTTGACCCGTGGAACAAATTACCACCTTTGAATGAAGAATTAAAGGTCACAAAAGTTCAGACAGCATGATTGTAGTAGTTGCAGAGTGAAAAGGGAAATTTTGGGGATTTTTTACCATGGGGGCTTAGGAGGTAAGATGGAGGGACTTGGGCGTTGTCCTGTCCTCCTTCCTTCTTCTTCCTTCCCTCTATCTTCTTGGTGATGTTGGCACTTGGGGATTGGATTAGAGTAGAATGTAACTGTCTAACATAGGTGATAGGCATTGGCTCATAACTGTAAATATCTAACACATAATTTGTAGTTTAAAAAACAGTACCTGCCCCAGGGGAGGGCAGTGTGCCTTGGACTGCCCTGCTGAACAGACCTCGGCAGGCCAGACAGAAAATACTTTAGATAAGAAACAATGAAACAACCTTGTGACCATCAGCCAAAGACTTCTGACTCATTCTTCGACAGCTGGGTTGGGAAACAGAGACTTGTAATATGTCTCAGGGTCATCTTGACCAAAGGAGATCCCGAGACCACACAAGTTTCATGAAATATGTGGCTTCTTTGCAGGATTGCTAGAAGGAACAGGGGATAGGATAAACTTGTTTGCTCTGGTTAGGGGGTTTGCAGTGGCCCAAAAAATCTCTGCTTACCAATACTAGTTTTGGTAGCATTGTTTCTCACATGTTGCCTAAATCTGTTCAGCACTGAGCCTCAAGAAGAACAGCCATCCTTGGAACCACAGAGTACTCAGACCCTGTCTGGGATTAGCTTGACTGACAGCTACCCAGTGGTGACAGCTTTCCCTTCAGTCTCTTCAATTTGTGCCTTCTGCAAGGGTATTTCAAATTCAGGTGTCGAGCGGGGTTTGTTCTTATGTTTAAGTAACACCGTGTTATTTCTTTTACTAAGACTGCATAGTGGTTGTTGATGTTCAGCTCCCCCTCAAATAAATGGTTTGTGAGAGTGGGAAAGAGGGGGCTTTGTCCCAGAAGTTCCTGAAAGACTTCCAGTTCTAGAGGCCACAGCTTGGTATTTTTGTTGGCACCTCCTACCTTGCCATATTGGTTTAGGACTTGTTCTGAAATGCTTGTTATGTGGTGCACACTGGCAGAGGGCAGACTCACACCACCTAACTTCTTTATGTAGAGCACTGACCTGCAACTTAGCTTGCTCTCATCTGCCTCAAAGAGAGAGGCAAGACAAGCCTCACATTGCAAATCCAAGGCCAACTGCTCAGCCACCCAACCAGCAGTGCAGGTGAGGCTCTGTGTGTACAGCGACAGATCTGTCAGTGCATTGCTCAGGGCAAAGCTGGGCAAAAGCAGGCCTGCACTGTAGGGGTACTCTGGGGCCAGAGTCTTTCCAGGAGCTGGGTGATACTGAGCACGAATGCTGCCCAGAGTCAGAGCCCTCCTCTGAGACAGGGATACATCCCAGGGACTGGCATTGCCACTGCTGTGTGGTGAGCTGGGTGCCAGGCTGCAGCTGGCCAGCAGTTTGTGGTAAGCAGCCTGGAACACAGTGGTGGTGGGGCTGCCACTGCTGCCACAGGCTTGCTGAAGGGCCCTGAGAAACTGCTCCAGAGGGTCTAGGCTGAAGGCACGTGTGTGGAGGTGGTGAGAAGGAGTGCCTTCTGGACATGTGTAGTTGGAGGAAAGCCACTTGAAGCTTTCAGCATTGAGCAAGAAGCTCAGAAATCCCAGTTTGCGTTTGCTCTTAATAATGTATCTCCCCACAGAGTCTGTTAAGTTGACAAAGCAGCTCTTGGCCTCATCGAAGAGGTTGCTTATTTTGGTGGAGTTTACAGCTAGCAAAGGCTCCTTTCCACAGGGACCTCTACCATAAAATACATCGCACAGAGAACTCATCAGACGCACAAACTTGACAGTCCCACTGCAGTTCTGAAACGAGGCCAGGCCCAGCTTCTGGAGGTGCTCCAGTGCCTCAGCAACATCCTCGCTGAATAGCTGGGTAGCAAGGTTGACCTTCAGGTGGTAACTCTCTTTACTCCCAGCCCTGCCCGACTCAGGACTGCACAGCTCCAGCACCCTCTGCTCCGCAAAGCTGCCAGCTCCACCACATGCTGCCACCACATGGTGTCACCGAGCCACTCTACCTTGTGGAAGCACTGCAGAGCGTTCCTTATCAGCAGGAGAGCATGACAAACGTCAAAGAAGTATGCGATGCTGTGAGCAGAACCGGGTGGATGCTGGAAAGTGCACTGAATCCTTCTGGGATCTATCCTGATCCCCAAAGCTCTGGCAGTCTCAGCACCACGAGCAGATGCACCCGATGTCACAGCCAGGACCACGATCCCAGTGTTGTTCAGCTTACTGATAGCCTGACGAAGGAGCTGAGCAAGGAAGGGGCCAGATGTGCTGTTCACCAAGAAATAGCCAAGGGGAGCTGTCCAAGGGCTCGAGATGCCGACTGCCATGAGAATTATTGCTTCCGACGCCAGCGGAGCTTCATCAGCATCAAGGATGCCTGCTCCCAAGTCAACAAAGCCTGTCAGCTGCTTGGTCTGGGGGTCCCACTCCTGCTGCTTCTGCAGGGACACGTCCTGTACCAGCACGGCACAGTAGCGGTAGGCCTGGTCCCCTCTCTCCACCTTTTCCTGAAGCTGGAGAAAAACGTCACTGCTGAAGCCTGCAGCAGCCTTCTTATTACACAGCCAGCTGGATGAAAAAAAGGGAGGATGGGATTAGGAGATATGATTCTGGAAAAGTTGAAGCAATAGGCAGCACTTTTAACCATTTAGGACATGGTCAGCCATGCCCAGAGCTGCAGAGCACGCTGAGACATGCAGGTAAAGAAGGCAGCCCTGCTTTCCTTCATGAATAGTCCGAGTTTCTTTCCTCTAACCCTAGTGGTGGGAAGTCATGGAAAGTACTGACCATGCAGGAAAGTAACAAAGCAGCTTCAGGACAGATCCCTTACACCTATTTCTACACAAGTACCTGGAAACACATTCTGAATGAATGAACAAATAAAAACTTGCTTTGTAAGGCTGTAAGGATGAGGGAGGGGGAGAATCTTCCGTAGATAATCATAGGTCTTAATGTGGTAGAGATGGAGAAGACAAGCAAATTGCCTCATTTCTGGTGAGTAGTCTTCCATCTGTCTCCAGCTGTGCAACTCTCGAGGCAAATCTGCTTAAGAAATCACAAAAGGTCAACTTTAGTGAAACAAATAAACGGCTGGAAACAGAGGGATGCATGACACAAATGCATGGCAGAATATAAGGCAACAGCACGGCCTCTGGAACAACTCGGTCCTGAAGTCTGGCGTGAACGGTAGGGCTCAGCAACGATACCACTGTGCCTCGCCTCTTCCTTGACGAAGAAGGTTAAGAAAAGACATGAAGCCGGGGCGAGGGAATGCACTCTGCCTCAGCAAGCGTCCCCAGCAGTACCTGAAAACTGCGCCTGCAGCAAACTCACGATTTCCTCAGAAAGCTGCCGCTTCTCCGCCAGCTCCCTGAGGATGCTCGGCACGGTCCTGCGCCGCTGCGCGGGGCCACATTTGCTGGCGGCCGGCGGCAGCTGCTGGTGCCGCGGGGCGTCCGGCGGCGGCCGCGGCTCGGCCGCCCGCTGTTTCTGCAGGCTGTAGTTGTGGTCCCCGGCGGGAGGGCTGGGCAGCGGCTCCTTCAGCTCTCGCCCGGGGGCCCTGCTCCTCGTGTGGCCGGCGCCCGGCGGCTCCTGGCGGGGGAAGAAAAGGGAAAGTCACGGCACACGGCCGTGACCCCCGGGGGGGAGCGGGGAAAGCGCCCGGTACCCGCCCACACCGAGGGAGGAAGCGGGAGGGCACGGCCCCCCGCCGCAGCTTCCGCCGCAGCCCGTAGCGCTCGAAGTCCCCTTCGGCGAAGTGTCGGGAGCAGAGGATGGCACCGGGGCCGGGCCGCCACGCCCGGCGGCTGCGCGGGTCCACGCGGTTCACGGCGCGGATCCACTGGCGGCGCTGCGCGGCGTCCACCGGGAACCTGTGGCAGAGGGAGAGGGCGGGATGGCGGGGCGGCGGGCGGGCCGGCGGCGCGGCTCGGCGGGCGCACTCACTGGTGGAAGGAGATGCCGCGCTCGCGGCTCCGCCCGGTGTCGCGCGCGGTGCAGCCCAGCGCCGAGCAGCTCCGCGTCATGGCGGCCCCGCGCGCGCCGCCGCTGCCGCGCGCTCGCCGCGGCGGGCCCGCCCGTTGGCCGCCGCCCGCGTGCCCGGCCTTCGCGTCGCCATTGGCCGGCGGGCCCGTCGCACCGCGGCCCCATTGGGCGCGGCGGCGTCAGCGCGGCGGCGGTGGCGGGACCGGGAGCGGACCGAGCCAACCGGGAGCGGCGGCGGCGGCGGGCGCAGCCAGTGGCGAGGGCGATCCTCAGCGCCAATGGGAGCCGCGCCTCCCGCCCCTATTTATAGCGAAGCCGGCGGAGCCCGCCGCCTCTCCCGCTGTGCGCCCGCTGAGCCGCGCCATGCGGCCCGGGCAGCGCCCGCCCCGCGTGCGGCGTCTGCCCGTCGAGCGGCCGCGGAGCTCAGCGGCGGCGGGAGGCGTCAGCGGAGCTATGCCCCGGCTGCCGTGAGGAGGTGGGTCCGGGGCTGCCGCCCCCGGCTGTGGAAGCCGGCTGAGCACCCTCAGGCTGTTCCCCCGCCCTGGGGTGGCCGCTGTCCCGTGATGAGCCTCACTGCTGTTCACATCATGAGCACGCCATGATTACTGCCCTTGAGCTGAGGACAGGCGGCACCGCCGCCCCCGCGCTGCGCCCCGGCTCCCCCCATCCCGGTGCCCCTAACCAGTCTCCCTCTTCCCCAGGGCCGATGGCTGCTCCCGCCCCGAGAGACACGGAGGTCACGCGCGGAAGGAGGCGGCTGCACATCCGCACACACACGCTCCCACCACCACCACCACACCCACGCCGCTTCCCGGCGCTCCCCGTGCCGGGCAGGCGCGGCCCCGCTGCCGCCGCCCGGAAGCCGCGGGGCGCGCCCGGAAGGCGGTGGCGGCCGGGAGGCGGTGCCGGGGCTGCCACGTTGGAGCGGTCCGAGGAGGGGTGAGCTCCGGGGACGCCGAGGTGAGGGCAGGGACGGCGAAATCCGCTGGTTTACAACTGTTTTCCTCCGGTTCCTGCCGTGAACGGGGCGAGGGTAGCGGTCCCGCTGGCCGCGCGGGGTGCGCCCGAGGCGGGGGGAGCCCTAAGGGGCTGAAATAGCGCCTAGAAATGAGCTGCTGAGAGTGTCTGGCGGCAGGGTCTGGGGAGCGTCCTCCCAGGGCTGGGCGTGTTTCGTGGGTTGAGGCAGAAAGGTGCTCTAGGGTGCTCGATGCCTTGGTGCTGTACGAAGAGGGTTTTTCACAGCTGTTGAAGCTTTGACCACGTTTTCCTGTGTTATGTTCAGCGCCCGTCACTTTCCTCTACGTGTCAATGTTACTCTGCTAATGGAGACTTTTCCCTCCCCTCCCCCCGGGTCTGGAGAGGATGGCTTAGGTGTCTGTCGGTGGGATATCTTTACGAAAACGTCCCCTTCGGCTGCTTCTGCCAAGTCCCAATGCGGCTCCTGATTCCGTGGCAGTGCAGTCTCGCCATGCACCGTTTAAGCATCACCTATCTTGGTCTTACTTTTCAGCAAAATGAAGCTGAAGGAAGTAGACCGTACTGCCATGCAGGCATGGAGTCCTGCCCAGCAGCACCCCATTTACCTGGCCACAGGTGAGTTTTTTTGGGAAGCACCTGCTAGCAGACCTCGGGCTGTGTGTGGTGGCTGCCACGAAGGGGCTGTTATTGAAAGCTGTAGGAGTTGCTCTGTGTCTTGAGGGCTGGAGTGGGATATATGTTGTGGGGCTTTGAGTGGAGTTCTTGCATTGTGCTGATAAAAACATGCATTCTACAAGTGACAGCAAGCATTCTCCTCCTTTTGCCAGGGAAAGGTGACACCAATCCTAAGTACTAGTCACTTGTGGCTTCTTTTTAACTTTGATCGTGTTCTGTGCATCATCAGGGAGAGGTACTTGCCCAAAGCTTTTCCTGCTCATGCTCATTAAAATACACCCAAAGGGAGAACCATGGGGAGGAGAGTTGTGTGGGATTATATCTAAGTAACAGAAACAGGAACCTGACCCCATCTCAGGATCCTTTTTGAAAGGATGATTTTTCTTTCCCCCTTCTTGTGCTGGATTTACAGTTACTGCCCTGTGTATTGTGGCTTTCTCACTGCCAGACATGCTTCCTCACAGGTACATCAGCTCAACAGTTGGATGCAACCTTCAGTACAAGTGCTTCTCTAGAAATATTTGAGTTGGACTTAGCAGATCCCTCACTGGATATGAAGAGCTGTGCCACGTTCTCTTCTTCACACAGGTAGGCAGTGTTGTAAGAGAAAAGTACAGTGTATGGAACTGTTACATGTGGTATGTGTGAAAATGTCACTTCATGTGGTTTGCCTGCACTTGTTGAGGAGAGAAGCGGAAGTTCAGCCCTGAAAGATGAAAGCAAGCGTGTGCAATTTATATTGTGGGGCAGTGAGCTTGAACTCCGAGCAAGAAGCACCAGCTTTGACATAAACAGAAAATTTTTGAATATATGCATGGACCCTTTATCTCAGGAAGCCTCTGGGATTCACAAAAGAAAATGTAAAATTATGCAAATGCGGTGGTAACTTTTAATATTGCACCATCCTGTTTGTATTTAGGTATTTCAAGGGGACTTCTGTAACATAACAAACTTGGGTTATGTTGTGTTACAGAAGAAATTCTAGCAGCTTATAAATCAGAATTTTCAGGTGTTGTATGCTACTGCCACTTCCCTACAGCTGGGAAGCCAAGTTCCTGGCTGCACAGCTCCACTTAGCTGTTAGTGCCTTACCATCTGCTTATGCAGACAAACACTGTCAGCATCAGAGCATCCAGTTTCCATCTCAGCAGCACTCATAGCAGCTCTCTGGCAGAGCTGAAACAGCCACAGTCCCTTTTTAAATGCCCTGCTGTGTGAGGAGAGCTGATGGTCAGCTGTCTTACTGACCTGCTCAGAGCAGGAGGCAGTGTTGGATCTTTGAGTTTCATTGTTCTACCTTGTTTTAACTGTGACAGATTCTTCAAGAGTTGCCATTTGCTTACAGAATTTCTAGAAATAGACCTTATAGCCAGGATACAGTTTGTTGGCAAGTACCTCCCTTGACGGGCAACACAAGAATTTGACTTTGACCCAGAAAATGCATTTAAAAGGTGGCTGAGGGTTGCTTGTTTGTTTGTTTTTAATCAGAGATTAGATAGCAGTGTATACGTCAGGATGCATTTTGGTTTGCAGCAAAATAAAATATCCAGATGATTAGACCCACAGAAGATAAATTCTTAATTGCCCTCCAAGGAAAGTTTTGCACTGCTTTTATAGAACCATACTTTATCTTGGAAAGAGTAAAGGGCAAGAGAAAAATAATTGCACGGTTAATTTTTGGGTTTTGTTCCTCACTGTTTCCTGCCTTCATTTTGGGTGGTTTTAAGTCCTGTTCAGTCTTGCTGATGATGCCTGGACAACCCTGTCACTCCCTTTATTTCTCATAAATTTGCATAGTTAGCTGTAGAGGCATAAAAGTCATATTCAGGAATGGGTCTACCTGATATCACAGACTAATTTCCATTTGTAGCATCATTCTGTGGTGAACTCCTGCTGTAGTCTCAACCCTGGGAGCCTGAACATTTGGCTGTTACGGTATTTCTCACCCAGCATATGCTCTTTGGGTAGCTTTCTGCATTATCTATCTTACCGTGCTAAAGTTGCTGTGATTTAAAGAAATTGCTAGAAGGCTGCCTGGAGGTAAAAAAGAGATGAACAATATTACAGTGAATGCTAAGGTATCTCCTTGCTACCTTCCAATAGATTTGGTTTGCTTTCTGCTTGCATAAGAGCTGATAGGTGGCTGGGTAATTTTTTGTAGAACATATTCTTTGGGTGGCTAAATGCACAGGAATGCTGTTTTGCTTATGCAGGAAATTAATTGAGTTGAAGGGAATTTGGGTGTTTACAGATGGACACAATAGTGTTCTTAATTTCTGGAAGTATGTTTGATTCCTCTTGAGCTAGCCTGAAAATAGGCTGTGGTCCAAGAGATGCATCTGTGATGTTCACTAAACTTGCCGAGTTCCTGGTGTGGCAGACAAAACACTTGCACATCCAAAAGCACAGTTATGAAAAAGGATATGGAATTTTCTAGTTTCACCTGTTTCTTCTCCTGTGTGCTTGCAGATAGCAGAGGGTTTTTTTCCAGGCTGTGGCTTGATGGGCTTAGAGCCCTTAGTTTGATTGCTCCTGTTGTGGTTGGGAGCACTTACCTGATTTTGCAGCCAGGAGATTGGAGATGTTATCAGTTTGCGGGTTATTGGTTGCGCATCTTGTGCCTCTTGTTAATGAACAGAATTGGGGCATATCTTCCTGATGGAAGGAGTTGTGCAGAGACTTGTCCTTAGGGAGAAATACAGGCCGCACTTTTCTCTGACTTTAGCTGGGGTGAGCAAAAATGGGATATATCAACCTATGGGGAGCTGGTGGTGGATGGATATAAGACTCTGGGGCCCTCTCTGTTTTACAGGTACCACAAGCTGATCTGGGGACCCCACAGCATGACCTCAGGGGACAGAGTGTCTGGAGTCCTTATTGCTGGGGGTGAAAATGGAAATGTCATTCTGTATGACTCAGCCAAAATCATAGATGGAGAGGCTGAGGTAATAATAGCCCAGAAAGACAAGCACACGGGACCAGTGAGAGCGCTCGATGTCAACATGTTCCAGGTTGGTTTTCCCACTGTTCCTCTTAACAGACCATCAATAGAGGAGTGGCCTATCTTAACTTGTAAACTCAGATGCTTCTGCTTCCCCTCCCCTGAAAAGCATGAACTGTGTTCGGTGTTTGCGTGTCTGTATTTAGTAGGAAAAACCTGTCCCATTACTGGCATTTCAGGATGGGGAATGAAAGTGCCTGAGGTGTCTGCTTCACGCCTTCCCCTCCTCAGTCAATTGTCAATTTAGTTGATCTTTTTAGCTCTGCTTATGTGTGGAGTAGAGGTGCTCTTCTGGGTGTGTTTAGTCAGTCTCTTCTCTTAGCTTCTGTGCATTGTGCCAGTCACACAGGAAGGAATTATATGGTCTCATTTGTGTTCCTGGTGAGATCAGTTTTCAGGTATCTCCTTTGGGGTCTGGGTAGGATCCACCTTCAAGGCCTCTAAGTATTGTTGTTTGGAAAGAGGAGACAGCAAGGAAACACAGCTATGTGGCCCCTTTAGTGGAAGGGCTCTCAAATCCAGCAATCCTTCTCCCACATCTCCAATGAGCACTTACTTCCTTCTAAATACTGTGTGTTGGTTTTTCTTTGTTGCCACCAGCTGTGTGAGAATTCAGCTGGATCTGTTTCTTAAATAACACTTCTGTCCCTGTACACTTGCCTCCAGCAAGGCTGTACAGTGTTCGTGTGCTCTCTGAATTGCTTCCTGTCCCCTTTTGTCTGTTATGAACTCAGGACTTGCCTGTCATCAGGCACCAAATGTGACCAAAGGGCATTTGGTGACCTTAGCTCATGTTGCACTGCCTGGACTTTTGCATCCCAGGTTCAGGGGTGCTCTGGATGGCTGCACTCACTGTGGGCAGGGCAGGAATGCCACACTGTCCAGAGCAAAGCTCTGTGGTGGCTGTAACTGCAGCACTGCTTCCTCTTCTGCCCTGTCACTATTTTCCTGTGTCTTTTCCTGTATCCTGAGCTGATGGGAAATTTGCAGAGTCCTGTAGATCTGATGCCTCCCGGCAGCTAAGATAGGGAAAGCTGATGCTGAAAATACTTTTAATGTCTGTTAATGTTTCTTACAGACTAATCTGGTGGCCTCTGGTGCTAATGAGTCTGAAATCTATATATGGGACTTGAACAACTTTGCTACACCAATGACACCAGGCGTGAAGACACAGGTACCAGATTTGAGTTTTTTAAATTCTCCAGAGCAGACTCATGAAAAAGAGGCGTGGCAGTTAAGTGAGACCTGATTGAAATTTGCAGTTTTAAAGTAGTCTCAAGGGCAATGAGGGGGGAAAGCCCCTTGAAGTCTAACTTGGGTAGTAGCTGCATACAAGGGTGACTGGATGCTGCTGCTTTTGTAGCTCCTGGAGAGCAGTGTCCTGTCTGTGCCTGTAAGTGCAGGTGTGCACGGGTCCATGCAATGAGTGGTGTGCTCTGCTTCCCCTGCAGCAATGCTGGATGTGCTGTCTTCATTATCCACAACAGACCTGCAGTTTTGGCTTGCTGCACCAGCCAGCCCTGTCTTCATGTAGCAGTTTTTTATTAAGAAATTGTATTTGTCCAGGGAAAGCTGTAGTGTCCCCTTAATCTTTGAGAAGTGTTGCATTTTATCAAGCAACAAGCAGAGTCTCAGAGGTTATGCTCCTTTTCAAGTCCTGTAATTATTACATGTCATTTAGTCTTCCTCTAGACGTTTCACTGCATGCACGAATCTGAAAATGGTGAAGGTACACAGAGAAAAATAGGAGGAATATAAAAAGCAGCTACTGAGAAGTCAGATGATGAAACAGTAGGTTTTGCAGTTAGCTTGATGGGTTTCAGGAAGCGGTTTAATTCCTATACTCGAGGTCCAGTGTTTAGCCTGTGTCTCTTAAAGATGAGCTGTGGGGAAGAACAATAGTCTTTTGTGCTTTTTGCCTCATGAAGGAAATGGAAGAATGGAAGGAAGTTGTTTCAATGCAAGTGTACTTCTGTTGCTGTTACAAAATTTCCACAGAAGTTCATGGTTACTGGAAAATGGTTTTATTACAATGTGATGATTTGGAGACAAGAAAGTGTGCAAATGGGATGAGAAGTAATCTTCAATTTAAAGATTCTTAGTTTAAACTCTGTGGGGTTTGGTTACTTAGTTTAGTTCACGTCATTTATTAACAGGTGGACATTTGAGAGGATGCTTACCCCGTGAAAGACTTTTTATGTCTAATAGTGATTTTTTAGGCTGGGATATCTTTTAATCCATTATGCATAACAATAACTGGAAATAATAGGGCAACAAGAGCTGGATTAATAATGCTTTTAATTTTTGGTCCAAAAATAAGCATTGGGGGGGAATAAAAAACCCATGGAATTTCTCCAAGCAGACCTTTTTTTTGCTAAGAAAAAGCTGATAGTCTAAGACAAAAGAGCAGTTGATATGTCTGGATGTACTTTCATGGAGTAATTTGCTGTTCTTGAAGACAATTTTGCTTCATCTTATTTTAATAACTAATGTGTAGTACTTTAAAGCAGACTAGAACTTAACAGAGAAATTCCAGCAGCTTATAAATCAGTGTTTACATGCGTTGTACGCTGCAGCATGTGTAGAAAGGAAGCCGGAACACACCCAGTACACTCTCCTTGCAGATTTCTCACTTAGCAAGTCCTGAAAATAGCAGGGTTTGAGTCTCCGGTGTGCGGGGTTGTGACAGGCTGTTGTGTGTGTGCGGCAGCCTCTGGAGGACATCAGCTGCATTGCATGGAACAGGCAGGTCCAGCACATCCTGGCATCCGCCAGCCCCAGTGGCCGAGCCACCGTGTGGGATCTCAGGAAGAACGAGCCCATCATCAAAGTCAGTGACCACAACAACAGGGTGAGTTGTCTCCTGCAGCTGCTGGGGTGCTTGGATAGAGGTGTGGGGATGGGTCATGGCACGCCTTCTTATGTGACTGAGATACTGGTTCCTGGCCCAGTTTGCTTCTGAGAGTGTATTTATGCCAGAGGGATTGTCAGCATTATAAATTAAAATAGCCAGATGCGGACTGAAGCGAGGCAAGGCACTTGGACATCCTATCAGAGTGATGATTTAATTTTGAGAAAGCACTTACTGATCTCTCTGAAAGATTTTTATTGGTTTTGCCACAGAGAAGGGTGGCATTGAGCAGGTTACAGGAGTGCTGCCTCCTATCGTTATAACCACCATGCCACCACTTTAGGCAGTGTAAATGTGAAAAAGAGCCAGTTCAACTCATGCACAGTGACATATTTGTATAATTTTGTATTATTTTAAATAGAATATTGCTATAACAAACTCCAAAGATACAGCAGGAGTTAAAAATGAAACTTGGAAGTGGGTGGTTGTGAAGTAGCACTTTTCTCACTGTATTATTATTTTGTTAAACAGTGTAACTTTCAGTGTTTTCTGTGTGTGTTTGCCTGACGTAACAGCAGCACAGTAGGCTGTCTTTGTCATGTGATGGTAGTCCTGTGATGCAATGTTCTCATGACAATAACTTCTGTCTAATGTTGGCTTTTATTAAAATAACAATAAAAATAGTAGAGGAAAATGTTTATTTGGTGAGTTTTAGTGTTTTCTCACATTAAAACATAGGACTGTGAAAAAGTCAGCACAGTGTAATTAATCTCTCTGAGAGGACCTTGGGAAACTTAAGTGCAAGTCTCCTCATTCACAGGAATAAGGAGACTATCCCAGTCTGAATGCAGTCAGAAATAATGCCTGGAGACACAGCTGCAGATTCGCTCGCAGCAGTGTTCTACCACTCGCTCAGACGTACTTGGTCTAGTTGTCTTTTTCCCTTAGTGCTGCTCAGTTATGTGATGCTTTGGCCCATTGTTGCCCCTCAGATGCACTGCTCAGGCTTGGCGTGGCATCCTGAAGTTGCCACCCAGATGGTTTTGGCCTCGGAGGACGACAGGCTGCCTGTTATTCAGATGTGGGACCTAAGATTTGCCTCCTCACCGCTTCGCGTTCTAGAAAGTCACACGAGGTATGAGTCCTACATAGCCTATGTAGGTGCTCTATGGTGTTTGCTCTGTTGGTGACTGTCCCAGTTTGTATATCTCACTTCCTGCTGTTCCCTGTCAAGGGAGGCTCCATTGGTGGTGGCAATTTCAGCAGCAGGCAGTGCTATATGCTGGCTTGCTGACCAGCCAGCACTGTGCCTTGAAAGAAAACTTGCCTTTTTGAAGCTTGGTACTCTGAAAGAAACAGCCCCCAAAATTAAATAAATAAACAAACCCACCAGGCTGCTGAAACAGTTAACCTACTAGTTTGTTTCTAAGTTTTTTAAGAAGAGCAAGCTAAGGAAAAAAGGATTATTAGTAGTTGATTTTGGCTGAATAATGTACTAAAGGTGCAGCCGGGCACATCCCTGTGTGTGGATTTGCAGAGTTACTGTGCCCCTCAGTCTACTAAATGCATTAATTTTGGGTACAGTGGGTGATTTTGTTAAGTTCTTGTCCCTCCTCTGTTGTTGGTGAAACCTTCCTTATTGCTCAAATCCAATGCTTGATTTAAGAAAGGAGAACAGTGTTGTGACTTCTACCAAAACTGCTGCCAGTTTTGCCAAAGACTTGAATGTCTTGCTAATAAAAAGCTGAAAGACTTCCTTGTCACTGACCTTACTATGGGTTGGCACACTGGATATTAGTGACACTGCAGGCCATCAAACCATATCGTTACTTATGCCCAGGTTCTCCCATATGACTATTGTGTTTAATTTTCAGATACAATGGCTGCAGCTTTATACCTTTTTATGCAGAAAATAGAAACCATCTATTTCAATAAAACAAGTGCTGATAACATTGAAAAATTTCTCCTCCTGTAAGAGGAAGGGGTGTAGAGGGCATTTTGATGTGGGACGCTGAACTTCTAAATATGCTTTATTTATCACCATTTTGCATTTATGTTAAGCTTTTTTTTTGTTGTGGCTTTTCATGCAGGGGTATACTGGCCATTGCTTGGAGTATGGCAGATCCAGAGCTGCTACTTAGCTGTGGGAAGGATGCTAAAATTCTCTGTTCCAACCCTAACACAGGCGAGGTACTGTATGCACACCACTTCAAAAAACCCCAAAATGTCTGTTCAGAAGTGTCACATGCAAAGCATGTGTTTCTGTGCTTGTAATCCTAGAAATGATGCTTCTGTGGGATGTTGCTCCTTATCCTTTTTGCTATATGTGTCTTCTGAGCTTGTTCTGGTGGTGCAGGATTCCTTCCTTGTACTGTCAGTATTACACATTTTTTTTCTTGCAGCTTCTCTCTTACTGAGTCATGGTGCCCCTGTTCATTATAAGAGATGGAAATGGCTCCACTTGAACTCAGTATATGCTTCCTACCCTTTTGTTTTGGGTCCGGCATGGCTGGATCATTGTTGCAATTGCCTTTTTCCTTCTATAAGAACTTTATCCGGACAGGAGGAGTTTTGTAGGTTGCTATAGTATTGGCAGATCAGTGGGAGCCATTCAGATATGTTCCCGGTCTGGGGATACCTTTCTAAGAGAATGCAGATCTGTTTTTCAGACAATGTTTGTCCCTAGACCAAGAGAAGGGCTTCAGACATGCTGGAGGGCTCCTTGCCTCCAGTGGGCCAGTAATTGTTGGGTGAGGGAGTGTTTCTAAAATTCAGATATTGGCCCAAAAGTGCAAAATCTGTACAGTGTTAGATGATCTGGGCTGGATCTGAGCTGGTTGAATCATGTTGCGTGTTTTTATTAAAAGTAAAAAACATTTCCTTGGGAGACAGCATTTTGCTGACAGGTAGCATTTTGTTCTTTGAGTTTCTGTTAAATGTCTGCTGTAAGGGGGGGCTTGTTGTTTCCAGGGCACAGGAGGCTGTCTGCCCACAGTGCAGGTTTTGCCCTTTTCAGTTTTCTTGTGAAAACAGGCTTCCTCCATGTAGTGTGTGTGGATACCTAAATCCGTTCTGAATAAGCTGGTGTGAGTGTCAACAGCTCACAGCACAGACATACCCCACCTGCATCATTTGTCCTGTGTGGATTAAACAGAAGATTTAATGGGAGGAGAAGGAGGTGAAGCGGTGGTGTGTGATAATGTGCTGTTTGGAGATCATCAGGGTTTGTCCACTGTGTGGTGATGTGGAGGCTGCTGGGGAGCAGGAGGAGCAGATCAGTCCCAGTGCACACAGGAGGATTGTTGCTGTCAGGCAGGGTGCTCCACAAAAGCTCTGATTTGGGCTTGGTTTTGCTCCCCAGGTGCTGTACGAGCTGCCCACGAACACCCAGTGGTGCTTTGATATCCAGTGGTGCCCGAGGAACCCTGCTGTGCTCTCCGCCGCCTCCTTCGACGGGCACATCAGTGTCTACTCCATCATGGGCGGCAGCAGCGATGGCTTGAGGCAGAAGCAAGTTGACCAGGTGTTAAATCGTTCAGCTAAGAGTAGGGATGGGAAGGAGGAGGGGATGGGGGGGACAAAATATAGGAAGTCTTCAGTGGCTGTCTGCAGCCCTGCTTGCAGGAGTACTGCTTCAGCACTAATAAATGTTTAGTTTATTCGAGAAATGTCACTTCTGTTTTTCCCCCCGTTGTGTTACCAAAGCTCTCCTCGTCTTTTGGGAACCTCGATCCATTTGGCACGGGCCAGCCCTTGCCTCCCCTGCAGCTTCCCCAGCAGACTGCCCCACAGAGCGTGGTGTTGCCTCTGAAGAAACCACCCAAGTGGATTCGGCGACCCATGGGAGCGTCCTTCTCGGTAAGGAAGAGACAGGGATGGGCAGGGTTGGCCAGGCATGTAGGCAGATAGTGCTGGCACCTGCTGAACTCCTTAGGAAGGGGGGAGCTTACAGACAGGGAACTTGGGACAGCAAAAGCCTGACCAAAATGCTTGTGAAAAAGAAACACTGAGATATATTTGTTTGTGTCTTGGCATTAGGGCTTGCCTTTGTTTCCGTGCAGTGCTTGCTTTAAAGTAAATAAATATACATTGGGGGGAATGATACCAAACTGGCTGAGTGTCTGAGACTTCATCGCTGCAAACTAAGCTCATGTGAGTCAGTGTGGTGGAGCAATACTCAGGTTAGCTTTGATCAAGGTAGCAGGAGTTGCTGTAGCAGCACAAGGCTGGGTTCTTCCATGGCTGCTTGATTTGCAGAGGAGCCAGCTGAGGGGATGGCAAACTCTGCTTTTTGCAGTCATCTGATCCTTGACTCCACTTTTGGCTTATTTCCTAAACCCTCAGGCCAGTTTTTTAGGAACTTCTGGAGATTTAACCTGTCCATTTGAATTTGGTTTCTCTGCTGCAGTACTTCTCAATTTTCAGCATTGTGTGTCTGCTTACTCATGATCTGATGCATAAATTAAATACAATTTTCTCCTGTCAAAGAGAAGTGATGTTGCCTAGCCACTGACTGATGTGTCATTTTATGATGTTGTTTATTCCTTTATTTGTCCTGATTTCCTAGGAGCCAGGTGTCAGTCTTTTCCCTGGCTAGGCTTTTGCTTTTTTCTGACTCAGGTTTTACAGGACTGGCCCATGTAAATTAATTTTGAGCTATAGAATAAAATAGTAAGCCCCTGCTAATTATTTTCTTTTGTTGATTTTACCTCTTCAAATGTTATCACAAGTTATTGCTTATCTGCCTATCTCTCAGTAGAGTTTCAACTGCTAAACAGCCTGCCAAGAGCAGGGCAGACATCATGCTTGACCATTTACTTAATGATGCATAGGTTTCTTTGGCAATTGCATTGCAATATCATGAGGTACTCCAATGATGCTGGGTACTGTATAGACCACAACTCTAGCTCTCAGGTCCTAGTCTGTCTTTTGTCTGAGAAAAAAAACAGGCACAGGAATGGTTGTGTTTATAAATCCTATTAAATGTGAACCTACTTCTCCAGCAAGCTCCTTACTTGCATAGAAATATGGAGTTGGAGGGGAAACAAGTGAGCAGATGTCAGGAGCATTCAGTTATTGGACAATAATCATATATATGTTGTATAAAATACATTTTCATACGTGCTCCCCTGCTTGTTTACTTGTGTTTTCAATACTGCATGTGTGCTTCAATTCCAGTTTGGAGGCAAGCTGGTGACCTTTGAGAATTCCAAGTCTCTGCAGCAGCCGGGCATGGAGCAGCAGCAGCAGCCCCACGTGTACGTGAGCCAGGTTGTCACGGAGAAGGAGTTCCTGGCCCGCTCCACCCAGCTGCAGGAGGCCGTGCAGTCTGAGGGCTTTGTCAGCTACTGCCAGAAGAAAATCGACATGGCCCTGGCTGACTTTGAGAGGAACGTGTGGGCCTTCTTAAAGGTAACAGGGTGACGGCCCTTCAGGAGCTCCTCACAGCCTGGGAAAGCCAGGACGTGCTTCCTTCTGCATATTTAGCTAAAGAGGTGCTGGGAACCAAAAGCTGCAGTCTGTGGGAATAGTGCCCATGAGCTGTGTCAGTGGAGGGGCTCTCCAGAGGAGACAGGGTCCTCAGGACCAGGGGAGTTTGTGGGTTTGTGAGGAGTCATGGCAAAGCAAAGGTGTGGGTGGGGGTATCCCATGGTTTTGCTCTTCCTCATCAGCACATATTTGTACAGGGAGCTTGTGGGAAGGATTAAAGCTTTGGGATAGCTTTAGATGGGCTTTTCCACTACTCACTCTAAGCATTTAAAGGCTTCCAAGCGAAGTAGATAAACAGATTGTTCACCTACAATAACCAGGTGGAAGCCTTGCCCACCTGCTCAGGTGCCCAAGTCACTGAAGATTTTTGCAGTTCTCTTTATTACATTCAGTCTACTCAGTCACTAAGTCTCACTGGGTCATTCGTGCCAGTGAGGGAGAAAACTAAAAATTGTGAATTGCAATATAGTCTTTAACTTTTTAAAGGTGAACTTCGAAGAGGATTCACGTGTTAAATACCTCGAGCTCTTAGGATACAGGAAGGATGATCTGAGGAAGAAGGTAAATGTGCAATATGTGAGATAAATAACTTTTGAGTAATTTCAGAATTCTTACAGAAAACAGTTTGCTCTGTTGGGTTTTTCATTACTTGTGTCTTCTTGCAATAATGAATGTTCAGTGGAAATATCAGACCAGGCAACAGACTTCAGAGGTGCATCTGCATCTGGCTCTCCATTGTTGTGAAATTCTCACTCATCAAGAAGCTTTGATACTTATTATTCAGGCTATTCATGTAACTTTGCTATGAGACATCCTTCTATTTCAGCATTGCGGAATGGGATCTGCTTTTAGGTGTTCTGGTTGAAGAATATGTAAGCAGTTTTCATTAACTAGGAAAACCTGGAGTAGTCTTTTTTGTTTGTGAGAGACATCATTCATTTAAAAAAAACAAGGAAAAAAAAAAAACAAGCCTAAAGGTCAAACACAGTTGCATTTGGAAAAGCAAAATTTGGATTACCAGGAAGCAATTTGCACATCATTAAAGACCTTTCTTCCCAGATGGAAGATTTTTACTCTGTGTTACAGGGAGTTACCTGCTATTCCTTTTTGGCTGTGTTGTTTTCAGTTGTCTACCCAGGAACTCCCTGGTATTTCTTCAGTTCTGTTTCACTGGATTTGACTCATTTTCATTTTATCAAACTAATGTTTTATTTTCAAAGATTGGCTCCATTCAAGTGTCATTGTGCTCACAAATTAAAGGTACTACAGAGCAAATTAATATGGTTATGGAAAAAAACCCAGGTTTGGTAACAGTTTGTCATCAAGCTTCTAAATATTTGTGCAAAGGCAAGCACAGCAAGGGTAATCCTATTTTTGAAAAGCAGCTCTCAATTAGAAAATCCAGTTGAAATTTAGCAGTGGCTCTGCAGCGTGGCCTCATGGGATTACAGCCCACTGCTTGCTTTTGCTCTGGGTTTGACGTGCCCTGGTCTTTGGGAGAAGCTGGGGAAATGGGCACAGCTGAACTGGGTGGCCTGGAATGGTGGGCCTGTCCCATTAGTTCATTATTTAAAAAAGCGATGAGGATCTGCAAGGTCCTGCTTTTATGTACCTGTTTCCTGAAAACATTCCACTTAGGAGTTGAGTCCATGTATTTTTCAGTGTCAAGAAGCAGTACAGCTCATCTGAAAGTTTGCGAAAGCTTGCTAAATCACAACTTTGTTTTCCTATTATTGGTAGCATTAGGAAAGTAAAAACAGGGATCACCGATTCCAGCTTCTTGTAATAAGCTGTTAAGAACATGGGAAGGGTGAGTTATATTCTTAAAACATGTGATTCTCATGCAAGCCAGGTCCTGGATTTCTCATTTTTATTGTAAACCAATGATTAAAAAAAGAAAGAGAACTCTCTCCAGTAATTTGAGCTCAGCTCTTTACACAAAGCAGCCTACAAGGGTAAAATGAAGCCTACAATATAAAAAGCAGTAGATAATTTTAGGAGCAACGTGAAACCCAGGCTCCCTGATGCTGAAATAATATAGAAACTCTATACATAAAATTGTTAGGTTTGAGAGCCCTAATTGAATCTGAAGTCATGATTTGCTTTGCAAAGCAGTGGAAGCTGGGCGTTTTAACTTTTTTTTTTTTTTTTTTACCTTGGAAAATCCTAGCCCACAGCCAAGTGCCTGATGTGCTTGAACCCACAGCTTCCTGACAGGATCTCTGTTCCACAAGGATTGTCACTGCTTTATTTTCTCTGACCAGAGCAGGCAGAGGGTTTTGTCCTTCATGTTCTGATACTGTTTTCTTTTTTTACTGTGGTCTCCAGCAGCTCTAATGAGGTTTGAGGCCCTTGAGTTAACAATTTAAGGTTTAAAGGCGTAGGACAGCTGTTGTTTTCATCAGAGCTTGGCGTTCAGGGATCTTAGCAGTAAATCCATCATCAGGCTGGAAAAGGAAATGGCTTTAGTTTTATGTTAAAATGCTTAATTTCATTTTAACTGTTGTGCAAGCAACGTAGTAGCTACATGTGCTGGTTTTTCAAGCTGACTATTTGGTGTCTCTTTAAAAGGATACTTAAATCTTTGTTGTTTTCTAGATCACAACTGCTCTGAAAAAAGAAGGTCTTGCAGATGGTGTCTTGGGAGAGGTAAGCAAACACATGTATGTAACTCTGTGGTTTGTTTTATAATGCCATGTTAATTTGTAAAGTAAGAATCATTTTTTTTCCACTTGATAGCTGTCCCAAAGTAAGTCACAAGTAATCCAGCATGTGGCAAGTTCCTACATTCAGTAGGATGAAGGTTTAATTTTAAAAAGCAACCACTTCTTTTCCACTCAGATGTTCCCCTCCTTTTCCAGTGAAGGGCTCTCAGTCACAGGTTTTAGTATGGGGTCTCATTGATGCCCCGCCTGTGCCTTGCCCACTGTGGCACTTTGTGCTGCCTGTGAGGTAGGGCAGAGCCTTGCTGCCTGGCACCTGATTTCAGGAACAGCACTTTCAGAAAGAAAGCAGGACTAAGGGTGTGGTCCTATAACTTTTCCTACAAGAGTGGTAAGTACAGTTCAGGCACTGCCCACTGTAATTGCAGTGGCCCTGAGTCTGCAGCAGGACTGCAGTGCTTTTGTGCCACAGACAATTCAGTCATCTGTAGCAGCCTCATGGGGGAGAAAGCTTTTGTTGCATGTTTTGAGGCAGCTAAGATGAAAACATTACACAGTACACAGGTACTGTGTAATGACAGAGCAAGGAAACAGGGCCGCTACCCTGCTTGAGATGCTCAAGCATATATTGCCAGCACATTTCTGTGATTTTTTAGTCTGGTTCTTACTGTTGGTTGGTGGAAAGGTGACGGTACTCTGCAATACCAAGTATTTCTGCCTCTTTTGCTGGTGGATTTTTATTGCATCTTCTCTCTGCTGAAGGCTCCTGCAGAATCTGATGCATCTGTGCCAAACGAGGGGATGAAGGCCAGACTACAGAGGAGCAGTTCTTGGGAGAGGTATCTGTTGCCCTCTAAACTAACCCTGCTGACATCCCCTGTATATACTTTGTTACTTTTAACAGCATTTCATTTTGTTGTCTTTTCTGCTGCTGAGGATATAGCAAAATACTAAAAACTATTTATAATGGTAAAACTAGACTCTTGTTGAGATTTTTTTCATCTGCTTCAGGTAGTATGTTCAGCCATGTTTGTGCAGGCAGTTTGTGCTCAACCTCATCAGCATTTAGGATCCTACACCATTTGAACAGTGTTGTTTTCAGCCCTGTGTTTTACATATGCAGACAGGTCTCTAATTAGCACTAAGGACCCAGCCTCTGCCTTGTGAGGTGTCACTACCACTGAAAGTAATGTATTGCTGTGTGAACAGGCCAACTTCATTTTTCCCCATTCCCTCTGTCTCCCTCTTGGAATAGAATTTGGGCTGGTAGCTGTGCTTCCTGTGCTTGATGCCTGTCTGCACCTGTCTGTGGAGATGGGGACAATGGTTTAAGGCTCATGCATGTTGGGCTGGTGCACTTTACTCCACATAATAAACAGCCTGTTAAAGACACTAAAATCAGAATCTTCTCCTTGGGTTAGGTGCTTGATTTCTTGTTTATTCTTTAGGCTCTGTAGTGGCAGACACGTGTGTCTAACAGTGTAAGGGTTTTGCTCTGTGCAGTCATGAAGTTACTGGATGTCTCATAATAAATGTCTCTTCTAGGAGAGAGTTCACAGCCAAGCATTACCTTAGCCTACCTAAATATTTGTGAGCCTGGCCTGAAGCCACTGGTGATGCATCAGGGCATGCTGTCACATACCTAAAGTATCTGGATGGGCTCATTATCCCTGTGGTAGTCACCACATGCTCTCACCCAATACCCAACACACATCCGGTGTTACCTGACAACAAAATAATTTTCCAGGTGCTGTGTCCTTTTCATGAGCCAAACGTAAAGCTTGCTTCAGACTTGCTTCCCCATCCAAATGAATGTCTTTGGTCTACTGTGTCCTTCAGTTTAGCTGAACTAGCAAGGGTGTTCCTTGATGTACTGGAGCAATGGCTTGTGACTGAGGAGGTGCTTTGTGGGTCAGGTTCTGCACTCTGATTAGCCTGTGCTGTGAAGACTGATGGTACAGAGAAACTTCTCTTTCGATGCTATTTTTTATTATTGAAATGTTATGTTTGAAATCCCAAAATCCAAGTGCTCACACCAAGTCTCTGTTTTAATTCTGGGGGAGTTTTATAAAAAAGCAGCCTCTGTCTACTGAGCACTCCTGTACCGAGTGCTGCATTGGACTTCTGTGTTGAAAATTAAGCTTGTGTTCATGTGTTATTTGCTTAACTAAACTGGGCTGTATGTCTAGAGCAGAGGATTTCAAGGATGAGATGAAATTCCAAGTGGGGCAGAGTGGAACCTAGGTAGCGTTAATGGTAGACTGTTCTTGATAGGGGTTAAAGCTGAAAGGGGAGGAAAGAGAAGGGTTCTTACTTTCTCATTGTAGCTGTAGTTTTGCTTGGAGAGGGGGTTGTGTGTATATGGGTATGATGCAAGTTGGTACCCAGGATCCAGGTGAAGAAAGTTTAATTGGTAAAGCAAAGAAAAACAAGGAATTCATTTGCTGCTTCCCATGAGCAGGCAGGTTTTCATCCCTAAGAAAGCTAAGCTCCATCACATATTATGACTTAGGAAGATAAATGCCTTCACTGCGAATATCCCCCTCTTTCTTCTTCCTCCAGCTTTATATTATGCTGAGCATGATGTTAATATGGCTTAGAATATCCCTTGGGTCAGTTTGGGGTTAGCTGTCCTGGTTGTGTCTCAAGTTGTGCTAACTTCCCATGCGCTCCCCACCTTCTTGCTGGAGGTGCAGAAGGAGAAGTGAAAAATGCCTTGGTGCTATGCAAGTGCCGCTCAGCAGAAAAAATTACATCTCTGTATTATCAACACTGTTTCCAGAACAAATCACACAGCCCCATACTGACTACTGTGAAGAAAAGTAACTACCCCTGCCCAAACTGGCACACAAGGATAACCTTCCCTTATAAGATATTGGTCTCTGAGTTGACTGGTCGTCTGAAGTTCTAAATTTAACTTGCAGTGCAAGAGCCATATGGCTTTAAAATGTGTGTATTTTCTAAGGGTTCATGTAATCTCAGAAATTATGCTTTTCTTTCTCTTAGACGCTGAAGGACCATAAAAAAGAAACAGAAGATTTGGGAACTGCAAAGACAACATTTAATATTTCTGTTAGTGGAGGTACAAAAACCCCTTGATACTGATTTCATTGTATGTACTGTTATTTGTAAGTACTGATGTTGATACTGGTGTTCCAGTGAGAAGGCAAATTCTGCACAGATTGTGAAGGATTGTTATTACTTGCCTCTAACTGCTTTCTCATGCAATCTCAAGGCACTTGAAAATACAAATTTTTTAAGGAAGGAAGGAAGTTATACAGTACTTACATACCCATTGCTGACATGCAGGTGCTCTGAGTGATTTCTGATATAAAAGAAGACACGCTTGGTCAGGCATGACCATTTCTGTTTATACAGAAACTCCCAGGGGATCTTGAGTAACACAGAAGCCACTGACCCCTGTCGAGGTTTGACTTTTCATGGCACTAGTCAGGTAGTTGTTTTAGGGACCATTTAGACCTCTAGGAACTTGCTCTGTCACAAGGTAAGTAATGCTTGACAGCATCCCTGTGGCATGGCTGTACCCATGTGTTTGAAGCCGGAGGTGAAGGTGAGCACCCCTGTAAGTACCTGGCCAGGAGTAGGCTGGTTTGCAGACAGCTGTGCCAGTGTTGAACAGTTGGACAGTGTCACCTGCTGCTGCATGTCTCAGTGGCTTTGTGGCAGCATTTGGAAGTGCACCCCTGTCTCGTTGCAGATGTGGATGGGCTGATCACACAGGCTCTGCTGACAGGGAACTTTGAAAGTGCAGTGGATCTGTGCCTGCACGACAACCGCATGGCTGACGCCATCATCCTGGCCATCGCCGGCGGGCAGGAGCTGCTCTCCCGGACACAGGAGAAGTACTTCGCCAAGATGCGGAGCAAAATTACCAGGGTATGTGAGTTCAAGTGAGAAGTAACATGCTCATAACACCTTTGGCAACTCCCTTCTTCACTTTCAAAAGTTTTCTTGCCATTTTATAGGTTTATTTCTGGCAGATGTTAGTAAGTGTTCAAGTTGGTAAGATCTCTTGGAGCAGAAGGATTTCTGGTACTCTTTTTTAATGCCTTGATGAGGGAAGAAGAGCACACCACCTGACTATCAGTTCACAAGAGTATTCTCTATCCCATCTTCTGTGTCTCTGAGTTGCATATACACTAATAAATTCTCAACAATAAAGACAAAAACCTTAAGCAGGCCACGTTTCAATCTGCTGTCCTCTCACATTTTTCACACGTCACCCATGCTCAGGGCCATCAGCATTGTTGATCTTCACAGATTTTGCTGATGCTGTTTTACTGTATGCTCAGAAGAGTGAGCAAAATATGCCCAGGGTAGATTAATCACCTTTTGTCTAGGAGACAGTGTGTTATGGCCAGCTGGTTATTGTTATTTTCAGCTTTTTGCAGTGCTAGGGCTTGTTGATGCTGCTTGTGCAAATCTTTTGTACTACCAATATGATAAAGTAGGTGGCAGGAGGTTGAAACAGAAATGGCTTTAAAAGAAAAATTGGTTGAGCAAGGATGGCAACTTTTAGAGGAATTTCTTCACTGTAGCTTATCCTTTGGGAAAAGATGTTTTTATTAAGAGCTGACCAGTTATCTGTGCCTATGCTGACAGGCAAACATTGACCTTGTAGTTAGGATGTTGCATTTGTTGCTCAGGTGTGTTTTTTCTTTTCTGGTCCCAACTGCACACATACTGCTTGTTCAGCTGTTTCTGAGCTTGAAATCTTGGCACGAGAAGGGCTTTGTTCACTAAAGAGCAACGCAGCTGCCAAGTCTGTCTTTTGTCCAAAGCAAAATAACTGGAGGCAGAGTTTTAAAAGGAAGAAACTGGAATTTCTTTCTGCGGGCTGTGCAGAGGCAACCTGTGTGGGTGTGGTGGAGGGTAGGGTTACTACAGCCAGCTCAGGTTGATACTGCTGACAACTTGCTGCTTTCTTTATGCAGCATTTTCAACTGCCCCTTGCTAGTCAGCTTGAGACCAAGAGCTTAAAGCAGAATGAAACAGTTTAACAAACAAAACTCATATGTCTCCCTGGGCACTGTGTAGCAGGCTTTATAGCTAAATACTCAGTAGGTTATCTTTGTCGGCAAAAATAGTGCAGCAAACCATTTGCAACAGCTTGTGGAGATTTGTGTATTCTTTTCTTGTACATTTTATAGCAAGAATAATTGGCATCTGTGTGCTCTCTGAGCTTGTCCTATGATTTTTTTCCTCTTTAAGTAAGATGTGCTCTTGCGCAGCTGTTGAATGCAATGCAGTACCAGTCATGACCTTGGATACAGTTGGGATGAGTGCAGTGAAACAGGTCCAAATTACCCTGTGTATTATCCAGAGGAAATCCTAACAATATCCTTAATGTGGTCTCTCTCCTGCTCTAGCTCATCACTGCAGTTGTAACAAAGAACTGGAAGGAGATTGTGGAGTCTTGTGACTTGCAGAATTGGAGAGAGGCTTTGGCTGCTGTGCTCACTTATGCCAGGCCAGATGAATTTACAGCCCTGTGCGGTAAGGACACTTCACAGACTGGATAATTCCAGAGCAATATCATGGCTTTGCTCACAGTTCCTTGGCCTGTTGCTTCCCTAGCTTTAGCAGTGGTGGGGAGGGATAACCCAGAGTGATTTACCAGCGCCTTTTTTCTTGTATTATCTAGATCTTCTGGGTAACAGGCTGGAAAATGAGGGGACAGCATTCTGCAGACACAAGCTTGCCTCTGTTACATTTGTGCTGGCAACGTGGATAAACTTGTTGCTTGTTGGACCAAAGTTCAGGATGGAAATAGCCCCTTGTCCCTTCAGGTTGGTAGTTCTTTTAAGAAAGATGTTGGAAATAACAGACTGCAATCAATTGTCTCTTAAATCAAATTATGTAGTGTAGAGCTTTGCTGTCTGATGTACATCAGGATGTATTTTTCCTTTCTGGAAAAATAGCACATGAATATGATACTGGAAAATGTGTTGGGACGTACAGTGGCCCGTGTGCTTGCCTTGTTCTTTGGGTAGTGGTACTAATACACTTCTTGTGTAAAATAATTGTAGTACTTAGTGTTTTGGTAAAGAAGGGTCTTTCAGTGCTAACATCTTTTGTGGTTAGGAAATACTTGGACTTTTCTACTTTAAGAAGTTCAGGAGAGGAAATCAATGGAATTGGATTTAAATCTGGAGAGACAGTTGTAGGAAGGTTCTCATGAGAGTTTTTTCTAGGGGTTTGAACACACAAAGCTTGGTTTCCAGCAGTGAAATTATTGCTTATAGTAGATATCTTGAGGGAACAGCATTGATGAGTGGAATGAAGCAGTAATGGAATAATTTATTTTGTAATACCATGTTAGTTTCTTCCATCTCTTTAAGGCCTTCGAAGAGCCATTTTTAGACAGCATTTACTTGACAATGCTGTGAGACTCTTGTTTAGTTAATTGAAGGAACTGATTTCTGTCTGAGTTTTACTTCATGTCATTAACTCGCTGAATTTTCAAAATATTTTGATTTTGAGGGCTTTATTTACAGATTTACCTTCAGTTTGAATTGGCATTTTGATTATATGGCTTTGATCTCTCAGGCAGTAAAATTGGAAAATACTGTTGAAATCCTAACAAGGTGGCTTGTTTACTATGATAGTGGCAATAGAAGCTGTTGTTTGGGGTTTTTTTCACTTGCCTTTTTTGAAGTGCTAATTTGTAGGGAAAAACAAACAGAAAACAATCTTTATTACAAATGTATAATTGAAGTCTTTTGTGTGGTACACTCTCATTAAGTCTCTTGTAAGATTTAAAAAGTGCTTCAATTTTGGCAAATGAATATTTATAGTATCCTTCAGTATAAATACAGTAAGAAAAACATTTGAAAATGGAAAAGAAAATGTTCCTATAATTTAGGACTAGAAGGAAACCCAACCAAGACCAGCTCTGGTGTTGGGGGATGTGCAAGGAATGCAAGAGTATTTCTGGTGAACATCAGGAAGACCGTTTTGCTGTAACAACCAGAAAACTATGGACAACTCTTTGAAGGGAGATTTTAGATCCTTTTAGGGTGGATAAGAACTGACTTACTAAAGCCCTGTACATGAACATACAGCAGCCCGGCAGTAGTAGTGGTGACAAGCGTGATGTTGTCCGTTTGCTCTGAGGTTGTCACAAGATAATTTTATGAAAGCATCCACTTGGTAGACATGCTCAGTGCTGATAGGGCCCTGAAATCCTGTTTAAGAAAAGCAGTTCTTTTGAACTCTGCTGGCTCTGCTGTTAGAAACTGCTTGGTGGGTAGTTGCTATTCTGTCCTCTGGGAACAGCTGTGCCTTTGCAGCTGTGGCTGTTCAGGAAACCTGCACTTGACTTGGGCTGCCCACTGGGTGAGAGGGATCCTGCCAGGGGCAGTGTTTAGCCAGGGCCTACTTCATTTGTTATTCTCACTGGTGGTTGGGTTCTTCCCCTCCTGATCCTGCAGGATTTAATAGAGAAGGTCGTGATCCTACGCAAAGCCGTGCAGCTCACGCAGGCTGTGGACCCGAATGCCATGGGCGCCCTTTTGGCTGAGAAGATGAGCCAGTATGCCAACCTCCTGGCTGCTCAGGGAAGCCTGGCTGCAGCACTGACCTTCCTCCCTGCCAACACCAACCAGGTATGTGTATTCGGGCTCTTTGCTCCCTCTCTGTCTGTGAACAGGTGTGCTCCAAGCAGAGGTCTCTGCATGGTGCAGTTCGGCATCAGGACTGCCACTCGACATGCACCTTGGAATGTGACAGTCGGGCTGTCCCCCTCACCCTGCACTGGCCTTGCTGAGCTAGCAGATGTGCACAGACATCTGCTTCTTCTTGGGTTTCGCACCCTTGTGCCTGCAGCTGGTGACTGACAAAGGGTGTCCCTCCTGCAAGCCAGACATGGCAAATGGAATGACATTAACATTTGGTTGTTCTCCTAACTTCCCATCTTCCATCAGCTGATACTTGTAGACAGGCTGGTTTGGAAATGAGGCAGGCAGTTGCAATGGCCTCATGTCTCATGCAGAAAAGAGGTATTCCAGTGAAATAAAGCAGGCTGAGAGCTCATCAGTGAGTGTCCACTCAGCCTCTTGGTGTGATGCACTGGGTGCTAGGCAGTGCATTTCAGCTCCATTCACTGTCCTGTTCTGATTGCAGCCAAACATCGTGCAGCTACGGGACAGGCTTTGCAGAGCCCAAGGGGAACTCCCAGTGGGACAGGATGGCCTCAAGGGACCATATGAGAGAGAGCCCATGCTCAAAGGGCGAGCTGGTCCTGTGGCTGGACGGATGCAGGCGCCCCAGGCTCCAGCCCAGCAGTATTACCAGCAGGTAAATGGGCTTTGGCAATAAGGGAGGGACATAGTGCTTGAGTTGTGCAGAGTGATGGATGTAATAATTTTTTTCTTTCTCTTGAACTGAGGCTGTGACAAACCTCTACTGAGAGCCTTGTGGTGAAGGTCACTGGTGCTTCCTTTCAGTCACTACAGATGCCTCCTTTACTCCTCATCTGGAAAAATCCTTTAAACACCTTGTCAAGTAACCTGATTCTGAGGATTAGGTGTTTTCCCCCTTTGTTTGAAAATGTGCTTCAGCGCCAAGAACAGCTGTGTGGGAGAGCACTGCAGGGGTTCTCTGTGGTTCCTCTCACAGTCACTGATGTTGTCCCATCCTTGCAAGCCTTGGGGCTTGCTCATGCTGCTCACCAGCCTCCTCTGGGGAAGACTGTTCCCACCCCTAGCTCTGATTTTGGCTGCAGAAGTTGCCGAGCAGTGGCAATAACAAACTGAACGCGCTTTTCTGCAGCTGTGAAAACACCTTCCCAGCCAGGTATAAGGGGGCATGGGCTGGTGGGGAGGCTGAGAGTGAGCTGTGCTACAAGAAAGACCTGGTGAGTATGAGACTAATAGGGGAGCTGTGCAGGGAGGAAGAGGAGAAATGGGGGAGGAAAAATCTCTCATTTTACCTCTAACCTGAGGATGACACTGCAGCAGAACACTAGCCATCAGGGCAGTGTGGTGTGTGTGCTTAGAGAGCACTGCCAGGCTCTAATCCCCCAGCACAGTACTGCAGCTCATCTGGCCCCCTCTAAAGTTGCTCTGGGCTGGGCTTTTCTGAGAACAGAGCTGTGTTAGGGCTGTGGGTGTTTTCCTTATGCAGAGATTGGCACAAGCAGAGGTATTTCTTGTCTCTGCTGCCCCCAAGCACTGCCTGCCAGAAAAAACAGGGCAGGAAGAAAGAAGGGATGAAAGGTTGGGAGGGGGGAGTTGGGCATTCTCAATATCAGCCGTAGTGTGTGCCTCTCCCTCTCTCCAGGGTTGTAGCAAGGTAGATTTCAGAAGGGACAAAGCCTTCATCCAGGATTTACCTTGCTTAACCCCATTGCATATGATTTTAACTACTACATCATTAATAATCAAGTCTACTCTGCTGTCTGTGTCTTTGGCCTTCTTCCTTGTAACCAATGAAGTGCCTTGAGAAGCCAAGCTGTGTGTTTCCTGTTTTGCTCTGGAGAATGGCAGCTCTCTTCTAGATGTTGAGATATGAGCAATGCTTTTTTAAACCAGAGTTCCCTCTTTCTCCCACTGTTTCCAGGATGCCTCAATTATTTCAGCAAGCCCTGCTTGTTAATTAAAGGCTCAGTGTATGACAACCCCTAAGTTCACTAGGAGTTACAACCCCCTTTGTTGCTGGCTTTTCAGGGAGCTCACCCTTAGCAGGAAGGCCTTGAAGGGGACAGGTGTCAGTCAGAAGGGCTCCCAGCTGATGAACGAGAATGGAGAGAAATTACGTGTTTCAGTCCTAGGACACTTGCTTTGTTTGACTTCCTTTTAAGAAACCATGTATGTAGGACTTGTTCAATCTTGAGGCAGCCTTTGTTTAACTGTTGTCCCAAATAGGAACATGTTCTTAAGCCTTGGATTCCTTTCAGCATAGTTTAGTTGAACCCTCTTTTTCATGTGAATAAACCAGGTGTGGAAGGGGGTGAAAAGGTCTTTTAGTTACTCCGGTGATGAGTTATGCAGGCATTAGCTGTGGCTGTTATGCAGCTGACTGCACCTTTAGCTTAGCACTGTGTGGGGTTAGAGACACATAGATTGAAGCCAGCTGGGCCAGCCAGGGCTGCAGGGTCACAGCTTTCCCCCTGCTTATATCATTGAACCCCAGCCACGTGTCCTGCTGTCGGGCAGCATGCCCACTCCTTGCTCAGGAATGTCACAGGCCCAGGAAGTTCTTGATTTCTGTCCCATCAGAAAGGTAGGAGTGGTTGTATGGAATTGAAGACGTTTGGAGTGGGAAAGAAGGAAGATGGAGGATAGGAGCTGCGAGAGACTGGCTGGGGAGCATTTACCATTAAGATGTGTATTTGTGCGTATGCAAGAGCTGAATATCAGTTAACCTTTTTAAATTATATTTTAACCTTTTTAAATTCATGTGAAGCTCATTTTAAGCAGACTCCTTTTTTATGAGGCATATGTTGGAATTTAACACAGAACCTGGGGCTTGCAGCTGTGGTTAGTGATGCACGCTGTCATGGACCAGTGCGGGGGAGCTTCTGCAGTAGGAAAGTGTGATGAAAGATGGAGACCTGGCTGACTGGCACACATAACACTACACTTGCTCCACAGCCTATTGCAGCTGCAACACCACTGTGCTTCGTCCTCACTCTGCAATTCACTTTGGCTCCAGTGCACAGTGATTTTTGTCCTGTCTTGAATGCAATCCCCTTCCTCCTCTGAGATTTTATGGCTGTTACAAGTGCAAGCATGCAAACTTTCTTGCGTTCACTTCTTTGCATCTTGTTTTGTGAAACCCTTTAGACTTTTTTATTGTTTTGTTTTCCATGATTGGTATTTCTTTGTTCGATTCAGGTTAGAATTGCCCCTACTGTCACTACCTGGAGTAACAAAACTCCTACTGCCCTTCCCAGCCATCCTCCTGCAGGCTGTCCCTCTGACACACAGGTATAACCTTCATTATTCTTCTCTGAGCCTCTGCTCCACCCCGGTATTTCCCCTGGTGTAGTCTGTGTGTTTGGCACAGTCTGGTACAGATAGATGGAAGGAGCAGCTCCCATGTGTGCTCTGGTTTTACTCCTCTGCATCTCCTTACTTTTTTTTTCACCAATGTTCAGATGAGTGGCACCAGAAAGTCTTGAGTGGGAGCTCAGTGACCTGAGTCTCTCCAGCCCTTTCCCCACACTGGAATATTTGAACTATGATTTTTCCTTTCTCCCATTTCCATGAAGATTAGAAGCTTCAGAGTTACCATTTAAGCTCAGTTGAAAGATGGCAGTGTGCTCTCGGACTACCTGAATACCAGGCAGCACTGGTAGGGAGCTCTTCCTTGTGCAGGCAGGTGTGTGCTGCTCTGCTTGCTGCTGAAGTCACCACACATGCAGCTGTGCTTTCGGTGCTGTGCTGGGCACCCTAAGGCACTGGGGTGGTTGGAGGCATTTGCCCCTGTGCTGGGGATTCCCTTCTTCCAGGGAATGTGGTTTCAGGCCTTGAAACGTGAACTCATCATTTTGCTGCAGTGCTGCTTCACTACTGCATTACCATTACTGATGAAATCCTGTCTTTCCCAACCCTTTTTCCTGTAATGTTTTTTTTGACAGGGGACAACCCACCTCCTCCAGGGTTTATTATGCCAGGTGCCGTTGGCCCCAGCATGCCGCCACAGCAAGGCACATCTTCCAACTACAACATGTACTCTCAAGCAGGAACGCGGCCAGCATACTCACAGAGTGAGTAACAGCAGCTTCCCCCTCTCCTTCCCACCCAGGAGGGCCAGCTTAACTCAGGGATAGCCAGTCCCCTCCCTGTGGCTGGGAGGGTTCAGAGCAAGCCAGTCCCACAGTTCTTACAGGGTTGGGAGAAAGGTGAGGTCACATCTAAGGGTTGTCATTTCTTGGTGGGGTCCAGGCATCAGACACCCTCTATCAAACGTTCCTCCTCTGCTGAGGTGTCTACCCACAGCTCTCAGACTCACTCCTCAGCTGGCCTTGCCCAAGGTTGTGCTAGGGTCAGAAACTCCAAAGTCTGAGTCCTGGGAAAGCAGCACAGGCCTGGTAAAGAGCTCATTTGTGTGCCGCTGGGCCATCCATTTCTCACTGGGGCTTCATGGAAATGAGAGAGGGGATGAGGAAACAAGGGCAGTAGTAGAGGTGAGTAAAGAAGGGGGCAGAGCCCTGACTCATTCCGAGTAGGGACTGAAAGCACTGGCATGAGGGAGGAAATATGGCCATAGATGGGCAGAGGCAGTGAAATTAGGCTGCAGGGCCCGCAGTGAAAGGCTGTGAGCTTACATTCTCTTCTAGAGTCTGTATTCATTTCCTTGGCCTAAGTTTTCCCTTTGAAAACCTGGGACAGGGCTTTCCTTTCTATGAGAGCCCCTGTGGGAATTGCAGAGGTCCAGAAGACAGCAGAGTCCATGTGTCCCAGCCCCACCCCGGGCAGCATGGTGGCTCTGGACTGGAGGGTGTGTGTGGGAAAGCAGCAGTCCTTTGAGCCAAGGCCATCCTCCTGCTCCCAGTGACAGGCTGGGGCTTTGAGCAGTCCTACAAGTGCAGGCAGAGTTATGGGAGCAAGGATTTGCCTGGGCAGGTAAGTGTTTTCAGGGACTAGGGGCATGAATAGAGGAGAGTCAAGTGCAGAAGGAAGCAGAGGCAGGTGAAACCAGCTGCTCTGTTATGAACTCACTGACTGGCTGTTTTTTCTCCCTGTTTGTAGCGTATCAGGCCACACAGCAGTACTCCTCTGGAACAGGGGGACCAGCTCTCTATCAGCCTCAGCAGCCTATTGCTGCCCCTGCTTCAGCCTCTTACCCCAGCCCTGCCCCTAACACTGCCCCTTCCTACCTGCCCTCTGCCCCTGCCCACTCCATGCCCTCCCCGCTGTACCCCGGGCAGCCTCAACCCTCCCCAACGAGCCTGAATCCCGTCTCTTCCTTCCCTGTTCCTCCTTCTGGCACATCCTTTCAGCATGGCAGGCCAGGACCTCCAGCAACTTCTGTGGCTTATGCATTACCTACTGGACCAACAGGTACTCTGCCTGCAGCCAGTGACCTTCCTGCATCCCAGAGAACAGGTCTGCGCTTGGACGGGGGGCAGGCAGGGAGGAGGGAGGGGTTTGGTCTTCACCCACTCAGTTAATTATGCACTTTTTTCTTTGTGAATGCTCTGTAAAATGTTTGCTTTTGCTTAGAGATCAGTTCAAAGCATTTCTAAACCACATCATCACCCCTGGGCTGTGTTGGTGCACTAAGCAGCATGAGCAGTCACCTTTCTCTGGTGAGCCAGACCTTGCTGCAGTCAACAGAGCTTTTGTCTTGTCCAAGACAGGATGCAGGATGCCACAACAGCCTTGTTATGAGGCTGTTGTATGCCATGGATGGATCATGGCTCAATTTTAACATTGGTGTCAGACCCTGCACTGTGCCTGGAGAGCAAAGTACAAAAATGAGCAAGTTTTCCTAATTGCTGCAGACAAGATGATGCCAGTTCTCTTTGCTGAATGATTTTACAGATGTGATTTGTCTATGTCCCTTGTTCTTAAGCAGCCTTTTTAAGCCCAAGATTGGCAGTATATTTAATTCAAACAGCATTTCCTGTGGCATCAGCTCTCTTTCATGATTTTGTCCCTAACCTCTTATTGTGATGGGATTTACTGTGGCTGCAAATGCCTTAAAAGATAATCAGAAGTGATTTAGAAATGCTTTTACATGTCTCTTCCCTGAATGTCAATTAAAAGCATGTGTGTGTGGCTGACGTTTAGGAGCATGTTGGAGCATGCTTGGTGATAGAGCAGTCTTTGAGGTGGGGCTCCATGTCTGCTTGTGACTGCCTGGGTGTCACTGCTGTGGGACAGTGCCCTCGCCTGCAATAACAAACCCATCCCTTCACTTAGCAGCCTGTGAAACAGCAGCTTTGCATGTCAGACACTGCAGGAAGAATCAACAGTCCTTTTCTAAACCTGCTCATGAACATCCTTCACATCTAGGTGGTCCAGCTGAAGAGTCAAGGAGCAGATCTGGGAAACAGAGGGTACAGGGAATACTGGGCAAGATTTGAGGGATGTTTTAGGCATGTCTGCTCTGCTGACAGACCCTAATGTGCCTACTGTCATTCCCTCTCTTATTTTAAAAGTCTGTTAGGGGTGATGCAGTGCAGAAAAGGCCTTTTTCCTTTGGCAGCATGGATCCTCCTGTTGGTGTCCTTGAGGCTGGCAGCTCACATACCCCCTTGTGTTTGGGGGAAAAGTGGTCTTTTGCTATGGCAAAAAATAGGACTGGTGTAGGCCTACCAGAGTTGCAAGGGGAGAAAAGGCCTTTTCCATCCACCATGCAGCCAGATTTGGTGTCCTTTCTTTTTTTGGAGATGCTGTACTGTAACCTCTCCTGACTCCACATTACAAGGCATGTCGAACTTGAATCTCTAAGCCAGAGGAATTATTAAATTGGATGGAGGAGGATAGGGTTCTAGGCCTGGGATGTCAAGCAGCACGTTATAATCCAGCCAGCATAGCTTATGCACATCCAAATAAGTGCAAGGAACAGGAAAATTGTTCTTTCTTATCCATTTTACTACTCAACTTGCATCACTGGCAGTCACTTCGGATGACTTAGCCACTTGCTAAGTTCCAGTGACATCAGGTAGTCCGCATGGCTTGCTCACAGTGGGCGAGGCTCTTTTCAAAGTTATTCATATTAGGCTTTTTATCAAACTTTCTGAGTACTATCAATGCTGCTTCTCTTTTTCTCAGCAGCTGTGGTGAACAGGGTAACCAGTATAAAGTGTCAGACCTTCAGGAACCCAAGCTTGGACATCCTCTCTGATTTCTGCAGCTGTAGGCTGAAATGCAGAGGTGGACTGCAGGGCATGGTGAGGTGATGAGCCCTCCTGGGAAAAAAGATAAAGTGTGTCTGAAGAGCACACACTGTTCTCTTCCAGTGTTTAGATTACACCTTTCAGAAATCATACCAACAAGAATGAAAAAAACCCTTGTTTTCTAAGTGCAGCAATGACAGTGTACATGTTTAATATGCTGAACCACCAACACATTCTCTGAGCAGCTGCACTGCCTAGCGGAGGATGCCTTGGCATGAGATCCTGTAGAACCACTGAGATCCACTGGCAGAAGCAGATCTCACCTGTAACTCTGAGTGTTCTGGTGCAGTGATGCTGATCCTGGCAATGAAGTGGTGTTCTTTCATGTGTGTTGATGATCTTACCTGGGAACATCATGCTTCACTTTGCAGTTGTGACTCATTTAAAGGCAGGACTAAGGGAGGAAGGAAAAAATATCTCAAATCTGAACTCTTGAAAAGCACTTTGGAACTTCAGACCTTTGAGCTGGCTTGGATTTAAAGATGCATATAAAAAGGAAGAGTTCTGTAAATATTTTCTGTTTTTTTGCAAAGGCACATAACATCAGTATGTTAAACTGTGCTTGAAGAGTCTGTGAGCAGGAAAAGCTCACATTTGATTTTATTTTCAACCCATCTCACTTTGTCTTGTGATAGATCTTAGAACCTAGTTTCAAGGGAGTTATAATTTTCAGCATCTTGAATCTTGTTTGACAATGCAGTAGACCAATCCTGAGCTAAAGGAAAGGTTTGCACCAGAAGTATGAGCAGGCCAACTCCAGGGACAGGAGTTATCCCCAAAGCTCCTTTGCTCTTTGGAATGGTGAGGGCTTCACTGGCTACGTTTTGCCACTTGGGTTTGTTGCTCAGTCTGAGCAGGCAGGGTGTCTTTTTGTGCAAGTGGAAAGTTGATGTGCTCGTGTTGCTGGGCTGCATGCAGTTGAGAGTGTGCCTTGGTTGTAGAAAATACTTGGGAGATGCACCTTAAGGTCAGGTACTTCAAGCATCTCTTGAAAAGCTTTCTGGAATGGTAAAATGGTGTTGAGAAGATTGTGGCGAAGAGTAATGGTCTGTCAGCTGCACTGGAGTAGAAAATGAGAACACCAGAAGAGATAAGAAGAAGGGGCAGAACGCTGCAGCATCTGTTATAAACGACTAGAAACACTGGAAAGAGCAACAGGCTTGTTTTTTGGGAAGGTGGACAAAAGCAATTCCATGGGGGGTTTGAACAAATGACTCGTCTCCAGGCTGGCATTGTAATTAGGTTAGGTGTTTTTTTTCCTGCTGATGCATGTTGTGAAACTAAATTGCTGGTCAAAAATTAAAGACCAACTGCTTTATTATTTTTGAAGAAAAAATTCTTTTTTTTAGTTATCTTTGCATTTTGTCTGCAGAAAGTCTACCATCTCAAGACCAGGCCTCTCCCTTCGCAGGTGAACTAGGTACCACCTAACCTGAAAATAATTACAGCCACTACATGAAATTAATTGAACAGACATCAATTATGCAAATGTTCTTTGGAGAATATTAAGCGTGATGCTGTTTGCCAATTAGTCTTTAATCAAATTGATTTTTAATTCCTTAATTGAAACCAATAACAATATATCTGGAGTTTTTAACCACAGAAACAAATTATTTTTAAATATTTTCCTTTTTAAAATGCAAATTATTCCAGGAAATTAACAGCAGTAACAGTCTGGGAGATTTTTTTAACATGCTACTCCTATCAGTTAGACTCCCTGTGTCTGAAATACTCTGGAATTTTCTGAATAGGAAGGAATAGAGGAGGCTGCCAGAAGATGGCACTGCCTTTGGTTAAAGAGAAAGCAGATGTGAAAGAGGCTTTAAATGGTTTTTCATTTGCCCCTTTTACATGCTCTGTATGTGAAACTTGCTTGACAAAAGCCTGAGAGCAAACGAAATTTCAGGTAAATTGAGCAAATTCTGCAGTAATGTTAACCTGTGCTGTCTAAGGTAAATTCATCATCTGCTAAGTGAAAAACACTGTGGTGAAAAAGTCCATTGAGCAGGGATTTGGTTTTGTTGGCTTTTTGTGGCTTTGTGCAATAAATCCTGATTACTCGGGGAGGCGGCTGTAATGCCTGACTGTAATGCCGTGAGCCCAATTCCATGCGCTCCGTGAGGAGGTGGGCAGCTCTTCCTAACGCGTTATTGGGAGCTTTGGGGTGCAAATCTCACAGCTGCAGGGGGCTTGCTGTCTTGGGAGAGCAGAAGGTGTGGTGCAGAGCAACACCCCAGACTTGGAGGGAATTTTCTCAGGCATCCTCTGTGCTTCCATTTTCAAACAAAACACCCCTGGTACAGAAAGCCAGATTTTTTCTGCCTTGCTCAAGCAGCTCTGCTCTGATTTGGGGATACAAAGCACCCGAAACCATGCTGTAGCTGGCAGGGGAAGGCTGGGTTTATGGCTCTCTTGTGTTTCCAAGGTGACTGGGTGAACCTGGCCTGAAATGCTTAAGGCCTCTTATGCCTCTTCTTTTTGTGTGATGTTTTGTGTGGTGCTGCTGAGGAACTTCATGTACAAATATCATGGATAAGCTCTCTTCACATACACCGTCTGTGTCACAGAGCTTTTTTGGGCATGGTAGGGCCTCTTGAAAGGCATGTTTGCTTGAAGCTCTTCTTTCCTGCAAGAGAAGAAAAAGTTAATAATTAAGTTATTAACTTGAGAATAGTTGGTCAAAATCCCAAACCTTGCCCAGTGGGTATGGAGCCCATGGGTCTGATGGCAGGGATGTTGGGAGGCTCTGGCTGGCACAGATGTTCTGGCCCTCAGTGAAGGGCAGAGGAGCAGGCAGGACAGGACAGGCTCTGCCAGAAGAGCCATGGCATGAATCTAGCCCAGCTGAGCTTAAGAAGGCATCACTGTCCTCCTCCCAGGTACTTACAATCTCTGTTTTCTTTTTGTCCCAGGGCCTCAGAACGGCTGGAATGACCCTCCCACCCTCAACAGAGCTGCCAAGAAGAAGAAGGTACTCTAGGAAGTCCTACTTCAATATGACAGAGTGCTGGTCACTTGAAAAACAATAGTTCAAGCTGCTTCTGGGAAACCTGGCAGGAGAAGGGAAGAGAAGGGTTAGCAGCAAACAAAAGCTGCACCTCATGAGCAGAAATGGCTTTTATGTCTCTCTAATATGCATTATCCCTCTCAGAAAGCCTCTAAAGAGATGGTGGGTTTTTACTGAAGTTGTGGTTGCTAATAACAACATTGTTCATGGATTGAAGCCAATACTTCAGACTGTTTTCATCTGCAGTAAAGCAGCAGAGTTTTGCAGGAGATGATACTTAGGCAAAATGAGGAGGCTGTGCAAATTGTTATAGATTGACGTTGCTGAAGCTGAAAGCAATTTATCCTGATTAAGGGTATGACCCTGAGAGATCTGTTGAGAGTAAGACAATTTCTATGATGGAGATAATGTAGTTTTGCAAAATGGATTTAAATTGCAGCAGGGCAGGATAACTGGGAACACTTGGCATGGAGCAGAGTGAGCCTTTTCATCCCCTGGTGCTGCTGTAGCCTGGAGTATCTCCACAGCAGTCAGTTATCCACCACTGTCTGACTGGGAAGCAAGAGTTAGGCTGGAGCATGTAAAGTGTGGGGAAAACAAAACATTAGTGCAGCCTGGATAAGGTCTGGGTGAAGGCAAAGGCAGAAGTCTTCCTTATCCTTTGGGTTTTGGTCTCTGCAGTTAAAGGTGAAGGAGCTTTTGGAGGCTGGGTAGAGAACTCAGAATAACTGCTGGAGCAGAGAGCTCAAGGAGCAGCCTTCTTCTCCACACAGGGTTTTTGCTACTTCTGTCTCTGTGTGTATGTGTCATAGCCAGAATTTCTGCCATAGCCAAGGTTTGCAGGTTGGCTCCTTCTAAATGAGGAAGGTGTTTGTTACATTCCCTGTTGGGTATTTAACAAATCTGTCAGTCATGTTTCTATGTTTGTTTCCCTTCTGTCCACTGTCTGAGGGGTGGTTTAGGATATTATAAAATGACTCACCACATGGACTGTTATAAAACAGAAGTGTCTGGCATTTCAAGCCATAATTTTCATCTGTTTTCCTCCTAAGAACTTGCTCACCATTCAAAAGTTTATTGCTCTGGTTAGTTTCTTTTATAATTGACTTTGTTGCTGGAGTGGGATTTTTTTTGTTTGTTTTTGGTTTTTGGTTTTTTTCTTTGTTTGTTTGTTTTTGTTTTTTGTTTTGTTGTTGTCCCAAACCACTAGCTTAATTCTAGCATCATTTATT
This sequence comes from Sitta carolinensis, assembly GCA_032173965.1. NCBI lineage: Eukaryota > Metazoa > Chordata > Aves > Passeriformes > Sittidae > Sitta > Sitta carolinensis. The sequence goes on from CM063285.1 coordinate 4,878,828, forward strand.
CAGGGTTCCAAAATCTTCCCTTTTATTTCCATGTGCACCCAAAGAAATGTGCATATTCCCATGAAAGCCCTTTCTGTTGTTTTGATTCCTGCATGATGTGTAGCAGAGGCCAGTAGCACATTTTGTTGTTTCTTCCCTCCGCCAAATGTTTGTCCAACACCCCCGTCTAAAGACTGGCAGGTGCTCAAAGATGAATCTGAAATGCCCTGGTAATCTGCCTCAGTGCAGACCTGTGTGCCAGAAGCTTGAAAGGCTTTCAGAAGCTTTACTGGGGCATGTTGTTGGCTGTGACCTACGTACTGCATGGACAAGAATACACCCTTGAAAGTGAGACACAAAAGTCTAAATATAATGACCCAATAGTAAGAATAGATGTAGGTGTGGGTTAGTTCTCTCTTCTAATAGTGCTGGTCGGCCAAACCTCTGGTTTGGAGGGAGAGTGGCTCTGATTTCAGGTGGCTGCACTCAGCTCTTGTAGCCAGGGGCGGGCTGGGCTGCCCCAAGGCATTTCTTACTGCGCAGCCAGAGGGATGGGTTTGGTTTGCCAGAGTGAAATCCTGTGTTGTCTGCCTGTTATTTCTGTATCCAGCACTCCCAATTACTGTGGTTTGGGAAGTCTCTAAGAGCTAGTGTTGTGCCTGCAGCAGCCCCACCAACCTAAATGCCCTGCTTTTTCCCCAGGTCCCTGACAACTTCCTGCCCCCGGTCCCCATCACGGCCCCCATCATGAACCCGCTGGCGGATCCACAGGCTCAGATGCAGCAGCCCCAGGCTCCAGCACCACCCAGCAGTGCACCCAGCTTCCAGCCTCCACACCTCCCTGCAGGGCAGATGGTGCTGCAGGGTGGCTTCCAGCCTGCTTCCCAGCCCCTGGGGCCATCCATCATGCCACCCACTGTTTCCAAACCCAGCATGGAGGGGGCCCCGGGAGCCCCAATTGGCAACACCATCCAGGTAATGTAGCCCCAGCACTGCATGGGTTTGTTTGTCCATTGGTAGAGCCTGCCAGGCTCCTGTTGTCCAGGCTTTTCTTGTAGCCACAAAGTGAACTGTGGACTTTCTAGGCACTGGCTTTGCACCCTGCTGGCATTTTGCTGCTGTAATCTCCTCCTAGATGCCACTAATCCTATAGTCAGTATGGCCCAGCAAGCTGCTTCCTTCTGCAACTTTCACAGCTTCCCCGGGGGAGCAACAGCAGGTGCTGGTAAAGTCACCTCCAGACACCCACAGGGTGGAAATAGGAGTTGTACCAAGCTAGGTAATAATGCCACCTGGTTTAGCTGAAAACAACATGTGGGCACAGTGACCTGGAAAAGCCTCACCTGTTTTCTGTTGCTCAGCATGTGCAGGCACTGCCAACAGAGAAGATCACCAAGAAGCCCATCCCTGAGGAGCACCTTATTCTGAAGACTACGTTTGAAGCTCTCATCCAGAGGTGCCTGCTGTCTGCCTCCGATCCGGTGAGTGATTTCTGTGACTTGTGATTTCTGATTATGATCTCATTTCAAAGGGAAACAACAGTTACCTGGGAAAGGGAAGGTTAACAGCTTTAACACAGCCACTGGAGCTGGACAGGAAAAACATTTCCCATGGCAGCCAGTATCTTGTAAATGAGTATCCCTGCCAAAGCTTCTCATTTATTTCTGAAGGCCAGTAAATAACATGCCACCATAAAGCCCTGGTGCTTACTGTTCATCTCGTGCCTGCCACATGCTAAAAGGTGGTGCTGGTGGCATGCAGAGGGCTTTGTGCATTGAATTTGCTTGGTCAGCAGCACAGACTCATGCTCTTGTCAGTCCAGTATCACTCAATTGCTCAAAAGCCTTTATTTCAAGGCTGTGGAGTGCATATATATGTGTGTGTGTGTATGTATATACAGTGTATTCTGGATTCCCTTTGACCTTTTCTTCCTCTAAGTGTCCCTTCCCCCAAACAGACAAAGAACACAAAAGCATTCTACTCATATCTGCATCTGGGGATTGCTTTTCTGATCTGCCAGCACATTTTTACTTGCTTCTTGTTTAAATCTCTCTGATTTTCTTAGGCAGTGAAAGTGTTTCAGCCCAGGGAGACAAGAGACACCACCCTGACTGTACACATCAGTTGTTGTCAGTGCAAATACAGGCACTGCTCAGCTATTACGTTCTACAGGGGAAAATGGGAACAGGAACTAAAGAGTGAGGAGAACCAGTTTGCACTTCCTAATAGCTTTGGCTGGAGAGATGTCTTGCTGTTTCCTAGACACAATTTATTCTTCTCTGTCTTAGCTGACCATCTGTAAGATGAAAATAGCATGTGCACCTTTTCATGGTTTTGAAACAAATATTCTGTGGCCATGCATCTGAGAGTTAAGCAGTCCAAAAGAACTGGGGGTTTCTTACCTGCTCCTCCTGTGGTACTTTTTCCTTAGATATCTCAGTTCCTTGATGATATAACTGCTGCTGAGGCCCAATATCCATGTTGCTGTGTTCTCCTTTATGCCATCTGAACAGCTTTCCCTAATTTCTAGCACAGCAAGCAGCCAGCAGTTGGTCTTCACCCTTGAGCTAGAGCATTCCCACAGGTTTTATCTTCTCCAGGCAATCATTTAGTTCAGAGAAATGTTTCCAGTTGCCAGGGAAAATGGAAATTATCCTAAGTGAAGATGGATTTATGTACATACTGATTTAGGAGGAAATTCCATTCCTCTTGTGCACTGGTGCCATTTATGCTGCTGTTGACCAACAGCTTTTTTGTGGTCCTGCAATTGTAACCTTGATGCTTTATTACTGTTTTATTACTCTGTAGTGAAATCTACAGTTTAAAATGTTTTTTAAAAAAACCCAAAGTGGATAAAAATTCATTTTCCCAGCATCTGCAGCTCCAGGTGAAATGTACTGGGGTTATTTTAAGAGCCTTTGGTGGCAAAATAATTCTAGGCACATCACTGGGTTGTTTACTTTATAAAGTCATGGAAGCACAAAGTGTCTGTAAGGACAGATTGGGTTAGGTTATTACTTTTCCTGTTGGTACTAAAATCTTACAGACAAACTGCTGGCTTTACTAATCACATAAGGAAAAGTGTAATTAGGTTTTGCCATAAATGATGACCAAGTTGAACACACTTAAAACTGGAGAATCTGCATGTGCCTTTAAGCTCTCACTAATATTTGCTGGATACTTCGTTCCAGTAAACATTTTATCCAGTTATCATGATGCCTTTTCAGTGCACCATAGAAAAGAAAATCATGCTGCAGCTCAGAGTTCTGTCAGCTCGCTTTTTTTACCAGCTATGTCAGTGGGGTTTGCAGATGACCAATGGCTTTTGGAGTGCAGCTCTACAGTTTTCTATTTTGCATAGACAGCTGAAGCGTTTACATGTGGACAACTACAGTTATTTTGCCAGGTCTTTCCTGGCAAAATCAGGGGAGAAGAGTACAGGACAAAGAATCCATTTGATGTGTTAGGAAAATGTTGTTGAGAAAGGAATTTGATGTGCTTCATGCACCTCTTTGCAATGATACCACATTGGTCTGGGGTTCTTAAAATTGCCATGCTTTGATGTATTTATTTGTCTTGCAGCAAACCAAGAGGAAACTGGATGATGCAAATAAACGCCTGGAGTTTCTGTATGACAAACTTAGGGATCAGACAGTAAGTTTTGTTTTACCTTCCTACACCCCTCAAACATATATGGCCAATGACTTAATTGGTACAATACTACTTCTGCAGTATGTAGCCGGTGCTCATTTTTTCTTTGGAAGTGTTCTCCAGATCCTTTTATTGGAAGTTTGCATGGATTTCTTAGAAAACAGCCAGGTACTGTGCTTGGCCCCACATGCCTGTGCAGACTTTAGTGTTTTGGGGTGATGTCATGAGTTTTATGGTGCTGTGCAGAGGCTGTGCAGAACCAACCTGCTCCTTGTAGCCGGCACTGTTTCTCTGTTCCATGCAGGAACTGAGACACACAGCGTGGGGTCAAGACAGAACCCAGGGGACTTCCATGTTGGAGGCTTACTGACTTCATTGGAAGGCAGATGTGCCAGTACTTTTCAAGATGTCATTTTTCCAAAGCCGTCCAGCAGGCTTTGGCAGAACAAAGGACTGTGCTTAAATGTCCTGCCACCTTAAGATTAGAGTGATGTAATCCTCTTGTTGTCAGGTCATGTTTGCTGAGCAATTAACCTTACCCAAAGGCATAAAAGCTCAGTAGGTTTTTCTGAAGTCTGTCATGGCAGGTCTCCCATCCTAGTGAATTGCCTCCAGGGGCTGGCAGGGAAGGCTTGCAGGGCATAAGCAATACTGCAGAGAAGGTGCATTCTGGTTGAAGTCTATTGTTAGACTTCCCAGTGCCTGTTCCGAGTGTGGTGCAGCTCTGAAGATGGCTATCTCCAAAGAAAGCAACTAAGTGCTGCACCTTCCTGAGGGCCATGGGCCACACTCAGAATTTCTCTTTTTCTGGTTTTTCCTTTGTGCTGACCTGCCTCGCCTGCCTTCCTTGCAGCTCTCCCCAACCATCATTAGTGGCTTGCACAACATCGTGAAGAGCATCGAAACCCGCAACTACCAGGAGGGACTCAAACATCCACACACACATCGTCAGCACCAGCAACTTCAGCGAGACCTCTGCTTTCATGCCAGTCCTGAAGGTTGTCCTCACCCAGGCCAACAAGCTGGGGGTGTGAGGTAGCCCTGCACCTTCGAAGCCCTGGTGGTTGCTTTCCCAAAGAAGTGCATTTCTGCGGCAGACATGCAGGAAATGGACCAACTGCTCGTCCTCACAGCATGGCGCAGTAGAGCTGACAAATGGCATTACACTCTCCCTGCAAAGTACTTTGTTCTAGAAGGGCTTTGGAGCCCTGGTGCTTTTCTTCTTGTTTTAATCCTTTTCCCATCCCTAATGATTCTCATCTACAAATAGTATATTTAATGGATGATGTCCCACGTTGTCAATTTTTAGGTGCATGTTACACTGCTAAACAGTGGCTTTTAATAACAGATGTATGTGTTGAAACAACAAGATAGGTTGTGTATTGGACCCTAAAACAGATTAATCCCTTTCACCCCACTGTTCCTTATCCACCAGATTAAAAACAGTCTGATCATGTTACAGGTGTATTTGGTCTTTCATTTTATGAAGCTGCTTGCAGTTCTGTTATTACAATTTACATGTTAAATAGCTTAATTTTGCACTGGGGCAAAAGAGCAAAATAAAAGCTAATGTGATATTTTCAATAAATGTAAATTTATTAAGGTTTGTCTTTTATGAAGTGCAGTGGAGAGATTTTGAACAGGAATACAGTGGGGCTGCTTTCTGTTGTGTTCTGGGCATCAGAGTACTTTTGGTTTTCCTCTTTTTATCACTAAAAGGTCTGTGTAGAACACAGAAAGATGAGCAGTTGGAAGAAATGTCTGGGTTTGGGAAACAAAAGCAGCAGTTTTGCATGAAAACAACCTAAACTATCAGTGCTTGTGGAATGTAGATTTGGCAGTGTGTACTGCAAGAAATAGTAACAGTGTAAATCACTACTGATTTCTGTGACTTCAAACAGATTTGTTAGGCAAAACAGTTTTGTTTCCTTTCCAGAATTTTCTTAATTCATAAGCTTTCAAAACTGGTGAACTCCAAGCTTCATCTTGGAGTTACCTTATTTTAGGAGTATAAACAACAATTGGAGTCAATTTTTTGATCTAGGTTGTAGGTTTCTAAGCAGTGTTACAAGTGTTCTTGTGTAAGTGTATTTATAGCAGTGTATTCAGCACCTTTGTGTCTTGATTCAAGGTAGAAAATTTATAAGAACACATTCAAAGGTAAACAGGAATAAAATAAATTTAAAAATAAAACCTCAATAGGGTGAAAAGCAGTTGTGCTGGCCTATGCTTTCTGTCATGCACTGCTCAGCAAGGAAAACAAAAAGCAATCTCAGTACTTCAGGGCCAAACCAGCAGATAGGAAGTAATGCTAGAGGAATTCAGGAGCTGGCCTTGCATATGTTTTTGGGAGTTCTTGACATGGAGCAGGAGTGGTGGCATGCACTGGCACTTGTGAAAGATAGGCAGATCATATTTTTGGAAGCTGGCTCTTTCTGGCATTGACAACCAGGGAGACTGATGATGGTAGAAGGGCATGCACTGCTGCAAATTGGAAGCTCATAAGTTGGGAACAAGAGCAGCAGGATCTGAAAGTAATTAGCTGGGAATATCTCCTGTGTAAGATAGGGCTTCGTAAAAGCCAAGGAATGTTTAATGATGCAAACCTTCATGAGACTTGCATCTGTATCAAAAGAGGATGCCAAATGAGAAAGGACTTAGCAAAGCACACATGCCAGGGACAGGACTGAAGAGTTTACTTAATGGGAAGAAATTCAAAACTTTAGCTTGTTCCCCTTGTGAAGAGCACAAGGGAACCAGGTTGAATTGGAACTGGAGAGCAGTGTTCCATGAGAACAAATGTATGAGTTGGCCAGGTGTAGGTTTGGTCTGGGAATTGAAGTGGTCAAAAATGAGACCACCATATAAGAGGGAAACAAGGAGGGGTTTTGAGGTGATAATATCCCAAGAGTACCCTGATGCTGCAGCATGGTCTGGACACTGTCAGCAATGGAGTCATCGCTCCCTGCTGAAAGGAAAGCTGTCTTCCACCTCAGTCATTGTCAGAGGCTCAGGACAGGAAAACTGCACTGCCTGTTTGAGTAACAGGAGTGGATGCAAAAATCTGCTACCTCCCTCCTGAGAGCAGCTGAGATGAAATACCAGTTGTGCTGCCGTCTGTTCATTTCTTCAAGGAACACCAAGCAATTAGCCACCCATCTGATGTGATAAATGCAAATGGCCATCTTCATTTACAGAAGGCAGTGAAGCCCTGCCAAGTTACGCTGGTAAAATAATTTGGCCCCAAATAGCCTAATTTTGATCTCACTGAGTGAGAAGAGATTTATATACCTGTGTACCAGCAACAAAGCTGCTCCTCTTTTCAGCCACCGAAGGCTGCAGAATTATAAGAAGGGATGGAAGGAAATTGAAGGATGTGTTCTGAACAGCATAGGTATTGTCCGATGGCAGCTGACATGAGGAGGTACCTTGCTGCTTCAGTGGTCGCCATCCAAGCGAAAGGGCCAGCAGGAAAGGGCAGAGTTAGTGCAGATGTGTCCTATTTGCTGGAAACAGGTGGGGATGTAACAGCAGCAGTACTGCAGAGAGGCCTGGCTGCAGGCAGGACATCCAAGCTAAGCACTTGAGTGAAAACCTTTTTGTGCTTGTAAAGCTCTGTAATGGATTTACCTCGGTTTTGCTGGCAGAGGTCCAAGGTCAGCATTAGGCATGAATGCTGGAGATTGTCTCTAATTGCTGCTGCCTTTTTAGCCGGTGTACAGTTCAAATCAGATTTTTCTTGTGTTGTGCCTCCTGGCTCACACAGTTCCCAAAGAAAGATTGGGAATGTGAGTTTGCAGCATAGTAACTGTGTTTTCTCTGCCCAGAAGGAAGCATGTGCTAGGCTGGGCTAATGAGAGGCAAGGGACAGGGGTCTTGCTGTTTCCCCAAAAAGCTATGGAGGGGAGGGGGACGTTCTGGGAAGCATGGCAGAGCCAGCTTGCAGAGCAGTTGCACCACTCCCCAGAGTTCTGCAGGCTGCCCTCAGCTTCATCCTCACCTTCATCAGCATGCTGGTGCTTGGTTCTGCAGCACCAGCCCTGCTGTGTCATTAGCCTGGCTGGGGACCCTTTTATACCTGACAGGGGAAACAAAGGAGATCCTGAGTCAGATCTTTCCCTTCCCTGCCTCCCCTCCCCACTGCCTGTGATCCCACACGGCTCCACACCCCGAAGTGTTCATTGTTCATTGTCCATTGTTCATTGTTCTGAGGCATCTATTGCAAAGCCAGAGCAGCAGGTATAGAGCCAGGCATGGCTCAAAGCTGAATGGAAATCCAGCCAAACATCTGCCACCAACTGACAGCACCTCCCCTGCAGGGAATGCAGAGTGTCCTGTTGAGGTGCCTGGTGCTGAGCTGAGTCGCTCAGCCTTGAACAAGAGCCAAGGCCATTGCCAGAGAATACTGAGAAATGTAATAAATACTGTACTGATACCAGGAACAGTTTCAGCACATCCAGTCTCAAACGGGTAATCTCCCAGCCTTGACTTGCTGTATGCTGGGTTGATCATTCCCATGTTTCCTCTGCCAATCCCGCAGATCAAACAGATACATCACCAAATGGCCAGTCAGCATGAATGTATGCATACACTTAATGCAATCCTCACCCAAAAGAGGCTGAACTGATTAAAATTCCTCTGAGCTTTAGACCTGCAAGTTATCCAGAAGAGCATCTAATTAAGAGGGGATTTATAATGAAGAACTCTAAAAAGCAGCTGCAGCTGACCTCACCCAGTAAGCCCATGCTTGCCTGAACAGCACACAGAAGGCTTCTTGAGAAATTGTTGCTCAAATTTTTGCCAGGTACACAAGAAGCACTTCAATCTACAAAACTGATCACATACTCCTTGTCCCTCTGATGTTTAAGGCTTTTATTCCTTCTTTACTTAAAGTGTTCATTTGAACAATGCTTTGGAGTCATTATTTTTCATGGGAAAAGCAAAGAAAAGAAATTAGAAAAGAAAAAAAAAAGAAAATTAAAAGAAAAGGAAAACAAAAGAAAAAATAGGAAAAAAAAAAGAAAATAAAAAAGAAAAGAGAAGAAAAGACGAAGGAAAGAGAAAAGGGAAAAAAAAAAAGAAAGGCCACTGTTGACAAACATGTCAAATAGCTCTGCACTGAAATGTGATGGTAGCTGGCAGGACTGAATACTATTAAAATGATATTAAATGTTCCCATAAACCATTCACTGCTTCTCATCATTGCAGCCCTCTTTCTTTCTTCTGGGCAGAGAATTCTAGAAGAATGTTTAAAATATATAAAAACCAATCTTGGGTTTAATTATATGCTCTCTGCTGATTCAGTTGCCTCAGGAGGTGTAGTTAGTAATTAATTAGCTCAGCAGACTAATGTGCTTTGTAGCAATATCACTCATTAAGCCACACTCTGCTGGGTCCAGGCCCATCAGGAGTGGAGGCCAGTGCTGTGCCAAGACCCACTTGGGATGGAGGTGAGCTGGTGTCTACCTGCCTCACTCAAACCCTGGCAAAAGCCTCCCTCTGAACTCATTTGGGTGGCTTTCTAAGGCAGGAAATAGGTCAAAAAACTGGAGAAGGACAAATAAATTCTGGAGCTATGCAACATTAAAGGTCAGCTTTTACTGTTTCTGAAACCTTTGTGATAATAAAAAACGTGAAGATACAAAGAATTTCAGGCCCTTAGCAGCCTCAGCTCCAGAGGAGCATCCCAGCCTGGCTCACCCCAGGAAGCAGAGAGCCCCTAGACCTCGTGTCACTTGGCAGTAAGGATTTTTGATGGCACAAGCGTCAGCCTGACAAGCTGCTGCTGCCCACACATGCACTGACACACAGAACACAACAGGCAGGAGCCATTTGCAGGAGTGAGTGGATTCCCCCATGCTTCACCCTGCAAAGTGAAAACAGGCTTTGTCTAAGGGGCAGTACCTAACTCCAGCAGCAGCGCTGAACCCTGAAAGGGTCCATGAAGCCTGAAAAGTCCATGATGTTTTCTGCTGGAACAGGAAGCTCCACAAGATTTAGGTCTTTGTCCTTTGTTCTCGCGTTGGCTGTCTGACACTCAGTTGTGTGTGCAGAGTAACAGAACCTCCTTCCTCCCAGCAACACAGAAGTACCTTTGTGGCACAGACACGGCTGTCCCCATCAGCAGTGGGAATCTGCCAGGGAGGTATTCCCAGGCTGGTGCCCGGGACAGCATTTCACACCTCGGTGCAGCTGATGGATGAGCCCTCTCTCTCTGGCCAGGCTGAGAGGATGTGTGATGGCTCGGGGGGTGCACTGAAGCACTACCCGGAGCCTGTGCCAGAGCGCCCCGCAGCATGTCAGCCAGGGGCAGAAGGGCAGGCTCAGTCCCGGGGGGAATCGCACGCCTGCCTGCTCCCCGCGAGCGGATGGGACTCTGCAGCCCAGCCCCCTCGCCCGGCAGCGAGAGAGGAGCGAGAGCTGTGTGAGGCAGACCACACAAGGAGGGCATCTGCAGACAGCGCACAAGAGCGACGGGCAGGTCCCCGGGCCCACAGCTCCGTGCCCGGTGCCCCTTTTACCTGCACTGCTGTGGTTGCAGCAGTGGAGGCCAAACTCGGCGACCAGATGGACAGGCATGGCAACAGGAAGTCCAGCTGGAATTGCCAGCAAAGACAAGATGTGCGGGCAAGAGGGAGGCTGTCGCCTTCCCCTCAAAACACTGCCTTCAGTTCTCATTTTCAGCATGTCTACATTCACCATTGGGTACAGCAGACAAAACCAAGTTGTTTCCAGATCTCTGAACTACACTCAAGCTTTTTTATTTTTTTTCCCCCTTCCAGACTTGCATATCCTTCGCTTTTAAAAATATGAACCCAGGAATGTTTATTGAGAAAATCTCCTTTTAACTCTGTTGCTGTTTTCGTTGCAGCTCCCCAGGCTTTTTTCTCCAGGCAATTCTGGCTCACTGAATGTTTTCCAGTATTATTTCTTTTACCGAGAGAAGTTAGGATTCAGATTTGCTAAATCTTTTCTTTGCATTTCTGGGTACTAGCAAGGCTTTAATCTGAAAGTCCAGACCTCTCTCTGCGACATGTAGTCCTGACATTGTGGCCTATGCAGCGAGGTACCTTTATTCAAGAGAGTAGATGTTTTCACAGCATCATGTCCCAAAATATGCTGCTTCCCACTGCCACTGCAGTGATCCTGGGACAAATGCTGATGCTGTCACTGAGCTGCCACTGCCCAAGCAGTGATTTCTGGGATCAGTGGAACAGTGATGGGCTCTACTCATGAGGATTGACATTGCGCAATGACATTCTCAAAGGGGATACTTTGGTCTGCCTTGAGTTTCCTCTGCTCCTCCATCAGGACCAGCAACTCCATGAGCATGAGGGACTGCTCTGGAGCCAGCTCTGGGCTGGGTACCACACAATATCCCCCTTACAGTTTTGCTGCTGCACTTGCCGAGCTTTCTCTGCATGCAGCCAGCTTCACTTGGAGAGGGGCACAAGGACTTCTCCTTCACTGGAGCTACCAGACAGTGTCACCCTAAGCATCAGCACTCCCTACACTCAGAGGATCTGTGGCCACAGCACAGCATTTTTCATGTCATCTTTGTTCACCTGCTTTCCCTGCTGCATTGGCTACTCTGTAAGCAAACTGCTGGGAACTAGAGATAAATATGGGGTATGAAACTTACAGTATTGTGTTCAAAGGCTCACCGAGGGAACCTTGACAGACGTGTTCATCAGTGACTCGAATTAGCTGGAAATCTGGCAAAGCCATTTGTTTCTGTTTGCCTCTTGCCAGGGTGTCTGGAATGCTTGGAGGTGCTTCAGTGCCACATGCATCTGCATGAGCACCCAAGACTAACATCTATCCTGTGCCATGCTTCAACAGCCTGCAAAACCAGGTCAGGGTGAACAGTTACATCCTGCCTTTTCAGAGAGATGTGCTCCCTGGGTCAGTACTTCCTTGCTGCCTGGTAGCATTCCCATTTCATTCACCTTGAGCCCGGACATTTTGCCTTAAATGCTCAGGACATGCTATCCGTGGTGTGCCGGCGTGAGCTTGGGCTGTGCAGGTTCCTTCTGCACCGTGTGCCCAGCAGCAGCTGGGCAGCAGCTGCTGTGCCAGGGATGGGGGCTTCTTCCTGCTCCCAGCCACTGAGACATGGAAAAATCATTAAAGAATGAAGTCTTCTCTCCTGCCTGCTCCCAACATCAGATTTTGCAGGGCCCAAACAGGAAGATGAGAGTCATGTATGAGATCAGTAGTAGGTACACTTGAAATAAACCTGACAGTTGACCTTGGGCACCTAGAGGAGGTCAGGGCAGGAAAGCACAGCACGAGTTAAATCACCTTCTTCTGCAGTCCTGGTCCAGCAATGGAAGGGCATGGCAAGCTGTAAATCATGGAAAATCTGGTCCCAGCTAGGGCCGAGGGTTGCTGATGCTCCTGGGCCACTCCCTCCTTCCCTCCCGTCCTCCCAGGAGAGCTCAACTCCAAACAAAATGCATCACATGCAAACATTTTATCTGGAATCAGTGTCCGGTTCCCACCTAATGACTTAACCCCTCTGTGTGCTGCTTGTGCGGGACGTCCTTGCTCCGCGGGCAGGTGAAGCACCTAGCCAGTCAGTAACTGCGAGCTGCTTTCAGCCGGCCGCTCCTCCGGGCCACCTTTCTGCCACTGACATCGCGCACCCGGCGTGCCCGGGGATCCCTTCTCTCCGGCAGCGGGGGGTCTCGGCAGCACGGGGGGCACAGCGGGGCGGCGGCCCCACGACACCGCACCGGAGCGCCGAAACACCGCCGCTCCCGCCGCCGTGCCACGGGGTAAACACAAGCGTGGCAGCTCTTCCTTCGGCTGCGCGCTGCCCGTAGCCTGCTGCCTGCCCGTGTGCTTGTTTTCAGTGCCCACCTCGTCACTCCCAGGCAGGAAACTTTACCCACCGCCTCTCCCGCACCTGCTCCTCCCTAGCGCTTTTACTTCGATGGCAGGAGCTCCCGGAGTTAAACGCACGGACGCCTTTGTCCGCCGGGAGCCGGCGAGCGGGCGGGAGCGGCGGGCCGGGCAGCGGGGCCGCGCTGCCGCGGGGGCGCGCCGGGGGGCGGCGGCGGGCGGAGCCGCGCCCGGGGCCGGGGCCGGTGCCGGGGCGGAGCGGAGCGGGCGGCCCCGGGCCACCATTGGCTGTCGCTATGCGGTCCCCGCGGCCGCCCCCCGCCCGTCCCCTGCGCGGTGCGGGGCGCAGCCGGCGGCGCGGCGGCTCCATGGAGGCGGCGGCGGCGGCGGCGGCAGCAACAGATGCGGCGGTGGCGGCGCGTCCCGGCCGCCCGTAGCCGCTGCGGGGCCGCGCTGCGCGGGGGCCGCCGCCGCTCCCCAGCGCCCGGCCGGCGCCATGGCTGCGCCCCGGAGGGCGGCCGGCGGCGAGGCGAGCACGGCGGGCACGGCGAGCACGGCGGGCGGCGGGCAGGCCATCGTCTGGCGCAATGTGGTGCTCATGGGGCTGCTGCACCTGGGCGCCGTCTACGCGCTCAGCCTGGTGCCGCGGGCGCACATCCTCACCCTGCTCTGGGGTGAGTGCAGGGATGCGCTACAGGTGGGGCGGGGGCGGCCGGCGGCGGGACCCCGGGGCGGCGGGCGCGTCGCGGTTCCCCCTGTCCGTGCCCTGTCTCCTGGCGCCGTGGCTTTTGTTCCCGAGCCCCCCCCCCGGCCGCTCCCGGGATGCCATTGCCAGCGCCGCGCCGGGCCCTCGGTTGCTGTAGAAACAGGAGGCGCTCTGCTCTCCCTGCGGTTACATTTATCAGGTTTTTTAGTTCAAAAAGCGCAGTCGAGCGCTGGTGTTTCGGTTTAACCATCTGAGAGGACGCGCTGGCCGTCCCTTTGCTGGTTCACCCTGTTACTTTCCGAACACCCACGGTTTTCTGCTCCGGTTTGGAGTAGAAAATCAGCTGGTCGTTTGCTTCTTGAGGAAAGTGATGCAAATTTTCGTTAGGGAAGATGTGAAAGTCGAGCAGGAGCTATAAGCTGCTGGCACAGAGAAGATAAGCCAGGCTGTGCTTCCCGAGGAGAGATGGCTTGCAGCGTCTGTCCTGCTAGCCGTGAAAAGCCAAGGATTCACTTTGGGGAAGAGAACATGAAATGTAGCGTCTTTTCTTCCATCCTACAGTGGTGAGGTCCTCTTTTCTCCACAGAAGAATGATGCTGGGAGAAAATGCCACGTAGAAGCACTGCAGTATTGTGCAAGGCTTGTTCAAATAGAGACCAAATAGGTGGTGAATGTCAGCATCGCTATTCAGCAGGCAGAACTGTGTAGTGATTCATATAAATCTTGGTGGCCAAGGGGGTAAAAACTTGAGTGCTGCTTACAGCTGATGCAATTTCTTGGATAAATAACCTGCTCTGAGGTGAGTGGGGAATATAACAGCCTGGGATCCTTTTATACGAAGGAAAGAAGGGTCTCTGCTGCAGGAACTCACAGACATGGAATATGGGTTGTTAGGCTGCTATCATTACTGTTGAGGTGAGTCTTCTGAAGGCCCAGGTAAATGCTTTAGAAGTCAGGCTTATTCCTTCTGTTTGGAGAAGTCCTAAATCTCCTTTTCAGAGGTTCAGCTTTTGATATTCAGTCTTAATCCCCCAGAAATTGACACCGTTGCTGCTTGCAGTTGAGAAATGAATCTTTCCGTCAATTGCCATCCTCAGTTTCTGGATCCCTGGAGGGCACCTGCATTTGACTGGCAGCCTGCTTTGCACAATCTCTCACCTGGCTTGCTCATGACCAGAAGAGGTCTGTGGGGTGGTTGGGTTTTGCTTAGCTTCCTTCTGTAAGCACTGCTCCTCTCGCCTCCCTGTTCCTGATTTCGTAGTTTATCTTGGCCGCAGCTTGGTGATCAGGGAGACCAGGAGAGCCTGTGGGAGCTGGAACGCACAGCCTGTGGTCTGCTTTCAACCGTTTTAGGTCCTGTTGTGTGCAGGCAGGTGGGCTTTCTTTTTCTGTTTTGCCTTTCCAAGAAGACAATTTGAAATCATCTCTGATTTCGCTGTGCTTAATTGCAAAAATCCCTGAGGCTGGAGGCAGAGGACAGAATTAGTAATTCAGCACTCCATCCTCCAAAGTATTTTTTCCTGGTGGGGATTAAACAGACGCTAAATAATAAACAGTTCTCAACGACTTTGCAGCTTAATGCCTTTCCTTCTGAAAGTGAGAGCCTCTCGTTTCTTGACATCGTTATTTTTAACAGCCACCCTAGAGCAGACCACAGAGTTTTTACGGGAGTTTGGTGGGTGGTTTTTACAGGGGCTCCACGGCAGGGAGTGAGTGTGCTGGCTCCAGCTGTCCTGGACACTGCGTGCCACTCTCACATCTGGCTGCTGCCAGCTCTGCTCCCCTCAGAGGTGCTGAGCAAAGTGAAAATACACACTCTCCTGCAGAATATGTCAGACAAATTAGGTTGCTGTCACACTGGTGGCTTGTTTCCAAGGCCCCTCTGGGCGACTCAGGGTAGATAAGAAAGGGTGGCTGTTGCATAAGTTGACAAACCCACCTCACTTCAGTGTGGAAGGAGCCAACCAGTGAAGTTGTGTTGGAAGAAATAAGTGTTAATCAGAGGTGTCCCTCGCCCTCCCCAGTTCTCCACATCTCCTTCCCTGTGCAGATCTG
Source organism: Sitta carolinensis (assembly GCA_032173965.1). NCBI lineage: Eukaryota > Metazoa > Chordata > Aves > Passeriformes > Sittidae > Sitta > Sitta carolinensis. The sequence continues at coordinate 4,894,066 of CM063285.1, forward strand.
CTGTGAGACTGCCTTTCTGTGGGCGCTGGCTGCCAGCCAGCCTTTGGAGCAGGGCTGGCACGCTGGCAAACTCGGATGGTGGGTATGGGAGTAGTGTCAGTGCAGGGATGTGTGTACGCTGAAGGGTGCAGATGGAGGAGCTGCAGCCTTCCAAGCATCCCTCTGTGGTTTTCTTTCTCTTCCCAAGCTTTCCTGGGACTAGGAAGCTTCCCAGTGATCCTGTGCAAGCCCTTGCATTGCTCTGCTCTGTGTTCCCATCCCTGCTCCCCCATGGAGAAGCTGCAGGAACAAGTGTGCTGGGAGTGGGATGCTAGCTGTGACCTCCATGGTGTCTGGCAGGAAGCCGACAGCTTCCCGTGACTCACCACTGCCTGCTTGGCTTTTTACCTTCTCCTCCCGCAAGCCATCCACCTCTCGTTGTGTTCTCCCCTGGGGGAGGCCGGGTACAAACCCTCCCTCTGTGCAGGGCTTGCTTTCCTCTTTCCCTTCCCACCCCCGGAGGCAGCTGATGCAGCACCGATTGCAGAGTGGAGCTGAAATGCCACTGTGCCACCTAGAAAACAGCTGTTCAAGCCAAGCTGCCTGCTCGGCAGGGCTCATTTCCATTGGTAATTTATTGACATTTGTCCAGCTGTACATAATAGACAATGGGAAAGCGCTGCCAAGGGAGGCTCAGCTGGTTGTTTACTCAGGATTATCTGTGCTCCTCTGTTCCCGCTGCCTCCCGCACCAGCACCTTGAGGCCCGTGCTGCAGCTTCCCACAGCCCACGTGGAGCTGGGGCTGCACAAGGGATCCCAACCAGCACTGGGGGGGTGCAGAGCTGGGGATGTGAAATGGTGCAGAACGGGGAATTGGGTTATCTTTCAAGGGATGTACAGATAAGCTGGATAAAACATAGGCTCTCAGGGCCATCCCAGTGTCTCTGTGGAATTTGATTTCAGTCCAAGCTGAACAAAAACAATGAAATTACTCATGTCAAAATTTTCCATGAGCTGGGAGCTGCCTTGACCTGAGAGGCAGCAGATAGTGTGTGCAAGGCCTTGAGCAGCCCTGGGCTGTGCCCGTGGGACAGCCATGGAACCCGCCCAGTGGATTTGGAATATCCCCCGCTGCGGCAGCCCAGGCTCACTGGGAGCTCTCTTGCCTTGCTCTTTGCCAGCCTGACTTGTGGTTTGGTGCGGGGGTGAGTGGAGAAGACCCTGCTGCCTTCTCCCTGATGCACAGCACCACGGAGGTTGGAAGGGGAGGCATCACCATTCTCTCCAGGCTTCCAGGAGGAACTGAAGCAGGATGCTTGCTGCTGGTGGGGCTGGCTGGGCCAAGCATGCAGATTTTCCAGGAATGAACTTGTGCCAAGGGGTGCTTGTGGCCATCTGGGGCTGTGGCTCGCTGATGTCTTCTTTTGGGCTGGACATGCTGCACCACTTTCCAGAGGCCACTTGGGAGGAAACTCCATGCAAGGCTTATCCCCTATCACAGTAATGTGCCATTAAATGATGCTTCTTAACCAGGAACCTGCTTGCTCCAGCCAGGTCCACCCTGTGGCAGTCCCAGTAAGGTTTATCTGTTTGATTTAGGAAAGCAAACTAAAAAACTGACAAACTTGTACAGAGGGAAGTACCAGCATCTTTCACTGCATTGCCCGATGCTAACAGCTGCTCACAGTTTCTTTTGGTGAGCTCATGATAACTTCTTAAAGACTCCATCTGGGGGATCATGTGATTGTCTCAGATTTTGTTTGGAAAAAGGTGCTTTTTAGTCTTTGCAGAGGGCTCATGAGGAAGCGCTTGAAGTAGCCAAATTAATTTTAAGAAGCAGAGCCCCCGCAAAAGAGATTAAGCTGTTTACCTGCTTTAAAACCTATCATTTCACACTGCTGAAACAACTTTAAAAGCTTGCACAAGCATGGCCACACAGAAATCCCAGATCACCTGCAGGTGTTTGGCAGAGCTGCCTGAGGGAGGAGTGTCTGTCACATGCTGCTGTGCCATGCCAGAGCCTGGGGTTGGGAAGGAGGATGGCTTTGCTCTGATGGTGCTCGAATGGGGAAAGGGGGGCTTGTTGCTCTTGTTTTAGCAGCATTTAGAAGATGTTTTAGTGCCCCTGAGAGCGCCAGATTGCTCATGTTCAGCCACGGCGGGCCCTGTGCCATGCTTCTGCTCAGCTTTCCCTCGTGCACGAGTGCTGGCTGTCTGGGAGCGCAGACGGAGCAGCGGTGCTGCCCAGCTGCACCCCTGCTGAGATGCAAGCTGCTCCCAGGCAAGAGTCTGGATCCTGCCTGGGATCCCTGCATCCTGCCCAGGATGCCTGGATCCCTTCAGAGAAAGAGATTAAAGCAATTGTGGTCTCAGCACTTCGCGTTATCGCCTCTCGCTCAGGCTGCTGATAGGTAGCGTGCCTCTGTAATGAGGCACAGGTTTCTGTTGTGCACTGCAGAGGCAAGTTTTATTGGTCCTGCATGATTCCAGAGTCTTGGATATTCTTGAGTGCCACCTGCTGGCTTTCTGGTTATTAACGGATTTTAGTCCCAAACCGTTTCTACGCACGGTGTTGGAAAGTCTGTGCAGAGAGCTGTAAATAAAACAATCCTAGCTCCAGGGAAGTTCTCCTTGCTACCTCTGTGGATGAGGGAGAGTGGAAATATTTTCTCTGTTTCATACCCAGTGAAATGGAGACATATGATGGAAGTTTCTCTGTCAGTCCTGTTGCCACTCTTATTTATGGTTGTGGCAGGTAGTAGAGTGGTTATGCTCCTTTGTGGCCAGGACACTGGTTATGCTCAGGTGATCTCTGTAAGTTAGGTTTTGGGTCAGAAATAGGGAAGAAGTGCATTTATCTTGGATACTTGGTAGGAAGGGCTTAAGGAACAGAAGGACCTTTCCTCACCTTTCTCCCCGCAGTGATCTCCTTATTTGCTGTCTCCCAGAACAGTCCCAGCCATGAGCAGGGAGCAGCTCTGGGAGTTTCTGTGGAATGCAGGAGGCTGGCCCTGTTGTCCATCAGCCCCCAGCTCCACCATGCTTTCAGCAGTTCAAGACAGCAGCTAGTCCACTAGATGATGAGTGGAGAAGAGGTGGAGCATCCAAATGTTAATTGCATCTCTGAGGTGCACAAATGCACTGGGGGAGTAGCCCTGCTTGTCCCCAGAGAAGTTTTGGACTGGCTTTTCCACCCCAGCCCATTTGAAAGTGTAGTTAGACGGCTGTCACTCTTAATAGCCAAATTCTTGACTTGTTTCTTCCCTCCTGGCATCAAGAGCTGAACTCCCATCATCTCTGACAAGAACAAAGTCTTTTCTCAGTGTTTCTCTCCTTTAAAATGGCATGAGCCCCAGATATGGGCATGGCTGAGCTCCATGTCTGTGGTAAAACCGGGATCACACCCTCACATAATGGACAGATGGAACAGCATCTCAGAATCACTTGGGTTGGAAAAGACCTCTAAGATCATCAAAACCAGACACTCGCCTACACTGCCAAGTCCACCACCACAACCACACATCTTTTAAATCCACCCAGGGATGGAGACTCCACCTTCCCTGGGCAGCCTGTTCATGGAATAGGTATGGATGGATACAGTCACAGGAGTGCTCCTGGGTCTGTTCCAGAATTCTGCTCTGAGGTGATCTCCTGTTGAGGACACTCCTGCCTGTTGGATGTTTTCCCTTCCCCAGTGTTCACTCCTCTCTTGTTTTAACTGTTGCTGGAAGTGGTTCCTTAAAATCTTGTCTGTTACAATGTTGAGCTGTAAGTATGTGTTTTTGTTCCTTATCCTGATTTTATCCCCAGTGCATTGGTGGTGCTCCTGTGTTGTTTCCCTCTGTCCTGTGTGCTGCACATCACATGGTCACTGCGAGCACGGCAAATGAATGGGGAAAAAATTCAGTGTGTGTGCTGAGCCCTGGATGTATGTGATGGTCCTTTGGTCCTGTTGCTCTCAGGAGTGGGTTCAAGGCACTCCTGAAGAGTTCCTGCCATGGGAATGGATGAGTGAGCAGCAAAAGCTGGGCATGCTTTACAACAGAATATTCACCCAGCACAAAGCACTGCTGGGCTGCTCTGAGCCGTGCTCCAGCCCAGCCACAAGAACCTCAAGCACTCTTTCCCTTTGATCTGTGTTATGAGGACAAAGAGGACAGCTGGATCCAGCAAAGGCAGAAATCCCTGTCCGAATTTGGCAGGATTGTTGGCATTTGGGCTGCCCCCTGACATCGTGGGCTTGGGAGAGGCATCCCTGTGGAGCAGCCCCTTGAAGGGAGAGTTTGTTGGCACCCCCAGAGGTTGCTGTGGCAAATATACAAAAGCCCAGCCAAAGGCCACAAAAACATAGAGTGCTTTCTTTAGCCATGGTCCACCAATCCCTGGGCTGGTGCAGGCAACTCTGGGGAGTCATCAGGGATTTCTGGCTCTAGCTTTTTATCTTTGGTTACATGTGCAGGTGGGGTTGGCAGAATACAGGCTCTGAGGAGTTTTAATGGATAAATCAGGATGGACTTCTCTGCAGGCGAAGTCTCAGGGGCTGACAGCCTTGAATTTAGTGTGGTTCCTCATCTCTGCCACTCCACCTGTCCTCCCTGCAGTCGCAGTTGCACTTGTAACTAACGCTGGTGTTATAATTGAAGCCAAGCAATTTCTTGTAATCAGATTTTATTTTTACCATGCGGGCTAACAATAAAATGTGCTGCCCCACTGGAGAGTGAAACATTAACAATTAGTGTGCTAAGTAAAGCAAATTTGACATGAGACAGAGGAGAAGGCTGTTTGTGATGCTGGCATGGGGATCCGTGTGCCTGCAGTCCCTCTTATGCAGGGGCCTCAACAGCCTGAGATGGGGAATTCTGGATGGTCTTTCTCAAGACATTTTTGGACAGTGGTGTCTGAGATGATATTCTGAGTGCTAGAGCTCGCTGGAGGAGCAGAGGGCAGAGCTGTTTGTGCTGGAGGGACACAGCAAGGAGTTATTGGGGGAGTGTGGGGAGCAATCATCTGGTGAGTGCCCCTGGAGAGCATCAGCCTGCCCACACACAAGGACTCTGACTCTGCCCTGGCACCATCCTTCAGCCTGACAGCTCTGGCTAACTGACCTGGTGGGTGCAGGGGGCTTGTGCCTTCTAATTTTAATGAGGTTTTGTGCTTGCAGCCCAGCTCTGAGGCTAAAACTGCCAGGAGAGAAAGTTGGAAGAGGCCATATTTTGGAAAAGGTTTTGCTCTTGAGTTCTGTTTGGTTTTGGAAGGGGGAGGAAAAGGTGTAGCAGCTGGTAGCATACAAGTGGAGCAGACACAAAGCATCTAGGCAAGGTGCAGTGATACAGAAGGAAGCATCATCTGGACTGTGAAATCTGAAAAGTCAAACCCATCAGATCTCTGCTTTGGTGGTCATGGGGAGGGCACTGGGTCAGAGCAGGGCATTCCCCTGTCATGTACCTGGTTCTGCACAGGGTAAGCTTTGGCTTTGTCCCTTTTTGGGAAGGGATGCTAAACAATAACTAAACAGCTCTTCCTCAGGGCAGAGCTGCCTGCTGAACACAAGGCTCTGGGGTGCTGTGCTAATGACTTAACTATGCTATTTCTTTAATCTGTAAAAGAAGAGGTAAAATTGGCATTTATTCTGTCTTGGCATTTATAGAGCATTTAAAACCCACCAGAGCCCAAGTCAGTGTGCAGATTGAGGACAGCAGTGAGGTCACTGGGAGAGAAGTGAAATCTGCCCGTGGTTTTGTGATGACGCAGGACCCAGCTGAGCTGAGACAGGCTACACATAAGCATCAAAAATTTCAGAAAAGCTAAAGCTCCTTCCAGCCTTCTCTTTTGATCTAAAAATATATGTAAGCTGTTCAGCGTCTTAAGGCAGTCATCATTTGCTGGTGAGTTCAGGGAATCTGTATTTCCTTCCTAGGTGAGTTCTAGCATTGGCTGAAATAATTGCTGTCAGCCACGGTTTCTGTTGTATATTGGCTTTATTCATGTCACGTTGGCTGCAATTGTCAATATGAACATTTCTGCTATTCCAACCGGAATAAAGTCTTTTGTATACTCAGCCAAAAGTGCTGGCTCTGGGGAATGTTTCTGAAAATGCATACGCAGGCATGTGCATCCAGGCAGAGGCAGCCTGGATTTCATGTGCTTGGATGGCACATCGAAGGGGATGTGATAGATGGCTTCTCCTGGAGCTCCGCCGTGGTACAGAGGGGCATCATCAGAAATCATCTTCTCTGCAGCTCTGAAACTCAGCTTCCCCTTTGCCTTTGATGTGCTTCCTCTTATCTCTGTCTCTCTTGGCTCAATTTAGAGTAGCTCAGAGGATGTGTAGATCTAATTTTAGATGAAACTTTCTGGCGTGAGATTTCACATGTTTGGTCTCCACGGGAAAGCACAGCTCCCTGTGAGAGCTGGCCTGACCTCTGTGGTGGGTGGCCCAGGGAATTGGTGCTGCTGCGTGCCAGTGCTTTTTAATTCTCATTTGGTCTCTTGAATCCAGCCCAAGGAGCTTTTGATGCCAGCCTTTGATAGTTAGCAGGGCTCAGTGAGCAGAGGGTTGGCTAGCAGAGCAGTGTTTCCTACCCAGAGACCCCAGGGCCAGAGCATTAATTCAACATTGCTTCTTGGCAGCAATTCAGCGGCTGAGGTGAAAATTCCTTCCTCCTTAATAAGTGGAGTTCCAGGTCAGGAAATAAGGCTTTTTTAGTAGGATGCTGCAAGTGAGACGATATGTTACTGCTCCCTGGTGTCTCTTTGCTGTGGAGGAAGAGATCTACAAGGTTTCCCTGGGGTTTTGCAGTAGAGATGTGTGCTGGGGACTTGATACCTAATCTACATGTAAGAATGCTGCATGTTGACCCTGGCCCTCCCACTGGTGCAGTGCATGACATCAACCAGCATTTTTAACTGAGGTGCTTGGAAAGACTGCTGGCCTGATTTGATGTAGGAAAGCTTTCCATTCCGAGGGCAGACATGACATTTTAAGAAAATGTATCCCCAAACTCAGCATTATTTAATGAAAGCATAAAAGAGCATATGAGGCACCACAAAATTACTGGCTGCATTTCGGGTCTGAGCCCTGATGTTGAATCAGAAGAGAATCTTCTGCCTCTGTCTGTGTGTGTAGTGAAGTGGAGGATCTCTTAGGAGTTCAGAAGAGACCAGGCATGGTGCCTGAAGTGGTGGCAGTGCTGCCCTGAATTTCAGTGGGAACGAAGCAAGGCACCACTCGGCACTACTTGGAAGCACTTTCCCTGTATTGGTCATGTTAGTCCTAAATCTGCCACTGAATAACAGCAAAACCCCACAAGTGAGGAGGAGAAGGCAAATGCAGGATATGCAGATGTAATTTAATTTTTAGAAAGGAAATATTCACCACTGTAAATTACAGGAGCATTACATACTTATGGCTGTCAGTCAGCTTTGCATGTTTGTGGGTTGAGCCACTTGCTGTTTATATGTCTCATGCAGTTCTTGCAGCATAATGGAAAACTTTGGGTTTGACTCATTAAGTTGGTAAAATTCCCTAACAAGCAATTTTTGTCTGATTGAATAAGCACAGGATGCTGGTGTGGAAGCAGACAAAAGTTTCGTGTTTGTTCCTGTAATTTTTAATCCTCAAATAGTTATTTTTTTTAATACAGATGAGTCAAGTTATGGTTTCCTTTTATATACAGGGGAGAAAAAATGGCCTGTGCTAAGATGAAAATTTCTCAGCAGCTTGCTTGAGACTTTTCTGCCTACTGTGGAGAGAGAATTTCCACCAAATGGTGTCATGTCACGAGATGTCTTCATCATGAACAGCATTTTAAGGTCAGCTGTCTCCAGCTGCCCTCTTGTTGAAGAGGTAACAGATGTCTACAGGTGAAGGACAGTTCTTGAGTTTGTTAATTTTAATTCCCCAAACAAAAGATGTGCTTTCTTTGCCATTAGTGTGATTAGAATTCACATGTGAGGAAATGTGAATTTATGTGAAATGTGAAAATAGGGCTGTGGTGGGATCTGTGTTTGGAACAACTCACAGAGAGCAAACTGTGAGGATGATGGCTCTCCAGGCATGTGCCAGGTTCAGAGCAGTCACCTTGCTGTGGTTGAATGCAGTGTTCAAGTCCCTGTGAAGAGACTGGGAGTCACATGGGAGAGAGATGCCAGCCGGGAGACTCCCTGATTCCCTTCCCTGCTGGCCCTGCTATCCGTCCTGTCCATGCCATGGCACAGGGATTAGAACCACTGGGTGTGAGCCGGTGCCAGGCTCCGAGTGCTGCCACCCCACGGGAACAACTGTGTGACATTATTCTGTATTTTAAAAATGGTTTGTCTGTTGACAGTAGTGCTGTTGTGAACATGCAGTTGATTCTGTTTCACTGCTCCTATTTTCCTGTCTGCTGTATCATCCCTCTGAGATAATTGTGATTTGCTCCATCTAACTGGGTTATGTTTGACATTGGTAATGCGTGGATAGTTGCTATCCCATGGTGTCTCCTTGTCACCTGTGCTGAACAAGGATGTCCTGTCATCTCTTTGCTTTCAGGAGCCAGAATTGTCTGTTCAGATATACAGTGTGAACCCCGTGTTTGTTGAACGTCTTCTTTTAGTTGATTTGGTTTTTTTAATAACAAGATAAAAGTCAAAATCAGTCTATAATGTGCTGGATTCACAAACAATAAATACATACCTTTCTAATGTGGTCCCAGTTTTCAGAAACAGAAGTTCTGATTTTGAAATTTAGCATGAAACAGAATTGAAATTTTTGGGGGGTGAGATCTGTTCTTATTTAAGCAACCACTAAGACCAGAGGATGGTTCCCTGATGCCTGTGAAGTAGACACAGACTATGGCAACATCTCCCCATATCTTCAGAAGAAGCCACTTCCCTGGATACTGAGATTTTCATAAGAGTTTGGCACTGGGCTTTTCTGGAAATCCAGCTATGGGTATAATGAGTTGTTCTGAAAAAGGTGGCTCAGATGTTTGATGTTGTTGATTTCCCATTCATTTTTAAATTATTTGCCTGGTGTAGTTTTCATAGCTTCTGTCTGACAGTGAGATGATAGCTCTGTGCCAGCTGTTCAAAATCACACTGATAGCTTGCTGCCTTATCATATGGCCCACTGGGAATATTTTATGAACTGTTGGTGGTGCTCCTTTCAGTCCCCTGCTTCCCCAAGCTTCTCATCCTCAGCACAGATCCCTGTCTCAAATTTGTGCTCCCCAAACTACATTGCTTTGTCTTTGCTTTGAGCCGTTCTTTCCCTGTTTCTGCATGGATCCTTCTGTGTTTTCTTAGCTCTCTCACTGCTGCTCCAAATATAGCATCACCCACTGTTGTAATTAATATGCTGTTTGCCTTTGTTTCAGGTCATTAATAAGAATGTTGAATAAAAATCTTCTGCCTATTGATTCTGGCATGTTCCCAAAAATAGCATCTGTGCACAGGCACAGTGTGTTGGAAGCCTAGCAACCCGACAGCTCCCTGCCTGCACATTGCTTTAACCTCGTGTGTCTTGTCTCTTGCATCCTCTCCATGTCCCCGTGCACTGGGTCTCTCTTTTGTCCTTCTGCACAGGTTTTTCACCTGCTTCTTTTCTCTTCCCCCCCTTCCTCTTTGTTCCCTTTTTTAAGTGGTTCTCCCTGTGCTCCAGTTCTGAGTCATTTTGCTTATGCTGTGCTCTGTCGAGTGAGCCGGTTGGAAATGCTCCTTAGCAGAACATGCAGAGGACACATTTGGCTATTTTACCAATTTCCTCTTTGTACATTAGCTATCCCACTAAATTAAAAAGAAATATAACATTAATTGTTTGAATTACAGGTTGTTAATTGGTACTTTTCTTGTGGCTTTATTTTTTCCCCTTTTTTCTGCAATAAATATAATTTACTCTTTATTGCTTAGGAAACCCATTTAGCTACACTTGTAAGAGGGTATTTTCGGTATAAGGAGGAATTGCTATTAACTGCTATTAATTTGCTCCACATTGTAGCCCTTCTGTGTTTCACTGACATGTTCACCCCCTACACACACTCCTATCCCCAAAAATAGGACAGGTAAGGAAGCAGCAGCTTTCTTCTCATACAGGTACTGTAGCTGTGCATGATTAATATATAATCAAATGGTTGGTAGTCTGATTTTTTTGTTTGAGATCCTAATTTAATCTGCAAAGGAGAGCTTGAGACCTATTCCTTATATGACAAATACTTGCCATCTTGGCCATTTATACATTGGGAATTAGTGGTTAAATATTATTTTGGGGCACCTTAATGTGTAAGAATCACAATACTTGCTATCACCAAGCAGTGTATTTGTCTGACAGGATCTGTTTCTGCTCTGACACTGAACCTCCTGAGTAATTTTGTTTGTTTGTTTCTGGGGATGTTCCAACCCTCAGGATTTATATTAGGAAGATTCCTGCTCTTATGCTTCCTCCTCTGCAAAGCCAAAAAATAGGCATGGTGCGTGGGTATAAGCCCCAGCTGTTTCCCTGATCACTTGAGCACTGCTGGAGTGGGCTGGGTCTGGCAAATCCCTGGGGGCTGGAAAGGGGCAGAGAGGGTTATCCCTGATTATGTTCAGTGCAGGTATTCCATAGGGTCTGTTACCCACCACACAGCCTCCTTCTTACACTGGACAGAGAAGGGAAGTGAAATCAACCCTGATGTCACATATCTCTCATTTTACCCATCTGTCTTTCATTCTCATTTTGAGCAATCATTTGTGATTAAGATCGATGGGTGCTCTTGAGAAGCACTTGGTCAATTAAATGATTTGTTGCTTTGCAGTGGAAGAAAAGGCCCCTTGTGCTTTAAGGAAGCGACGAAACTGCTGAAGATGGATTTCAGCCCATGACTAGCAGGAGGTTAACCAGTCATAAAGCCCACAGAAAATATGTTATTGTAATTATTCAGGATTCTAACCTTAATATTTTTATGTTAGCAGGATAATGTCAGTATTCTGTGTGTCACAGATCTGTTCCCACAATTACAGATATTTGAGTGATTTGGAAGGCTTTATTTAGTGATGTTTCTGCACAGCTCAACATCACACATGGCAAATGGTAGGATAAGTTTTCCCAAATTTCACAGAAGTCCAAATCCTTGCTCTAACAAGGCATATGCAAGACCTGCAACTCTGCAGTGGAGACTGGAATGTGAGGAATTGTGGTGTCAGCATTTTTACTCATCTGAGATTGATCTATAGATTCAGCAAAATCTGTAGGAAATGTGCAGAGAGAATGCATGATTTTAGTCACTTTCTGTAGCTCTCTTCAGGTAAGTAGAAATTTTAATTTCTTTATAGACTCAGTGCACTGAGCATAACTGCACAAATGAGCCTTTTCTAGGACAACCATGAGCACTCAGCCTGCTGAGAATCAGAATCGTTTCCTCAATGATGGCACTCAAAGCAGGTTTTAGAGAGGCATCGTTTTTATTGGGACCTTTCTGACTCCAGCTGTCTGCTGCATCTCATGAGAAAGGCTTTGGTTTGCTGTACAGGAGATGACAGGGATTTTGGCCATAGACATAATGGCGAGAATTTTGGGTAAATCTGTTTTTGATGGATCCACCGGTGGAGTGGAAAAAGTCTATTTGTTTCTTCAGTCCACAGGGGTGACAACCAATGTGAAATATGGTTGCTGTTGTTTTCCCAAATATCTTTCCTTTCTATTTTCTCTCAGATGCTGCAGTTTCAAGCACTGTGAGCTGGTAGAGAGACACGGTAGACACACACCTACATACACATTTGTTTTCTTTTCACAAAGACAAATGTTTTACATTACAGACTGGGAAAAGCAGACTGTGAATTCCTGTCAAGCCAGTGCCTGTCTAACAGGGCTGCCTGGTGGACAGACTCTTGTGCAGACGCAAGTACAAAACTCACTTTTTGGGATCTCGTTTTCCCTGTTTGTTCTGGTAACTCTGTTTAGGTATTTGAAATAGGCTCTTTTAACCAAAACACATCTGTGTGTATAGGGTGGCCGGGAGCCCTGGCTAAACACGTTGCTGCAGATGGTGCAAACTGATTTGAAGTTGTCCTGTAATATTCTTCAATGTTCGAATCTGCTCTCGGTCTAATTTTTCACTTACGAAATAAGCCTGTCCTCTTTTGGCAAAGAGTCTGCGAGGCAGGGGTGGGCTGAGAACCTCCCCTCCTGTGCCCGGCCTCATCTCCTGAGTGACCCTGCAGGTGCTAGCAGGCAGGGCAAGGAGCACCTTTACACCAAAGAGAGCACAGATAATGGCAGCTGGCCCCGCGGCATAGCCTGTGTTTTGTTTTTGTGTCTTTCAGCGTATTTCTGTTTCCTGATGACGGCTCTGGGCGTGACAGCTGGTGCCCATCGCCTGTGGAGCCACCGTTCCTACAAAGCCAAGCTGCCTTTGAGGATCTTTCTGGCTGCAGCTAACTCCATGGCTTTCCAGGTGAGCTTGTGTTGCCTGTTCAGATTCTTGGCCTCCAAGCAGCTCTCTCTGCTGTGCAGGGATCCTCTCAGCTTAGAGACAGCAAAAGAAAGGAAAAAAGTCTTGGCAGAAAGAAAGACATTTATTTGCTGTAACACATTCTGCTGGCTCAGGGGATGCAGAGCCCCTCTCACCACCCACCTAACAACATGCACTAGGCAGACCAGGAGCAATAATTACGTAACGACCAAGCTGAACGTGACCAGATCAGAGGCTCATCACCCCAGCAACTGATTTGTGGCACAGGTCAGGCTCCACACTTCACAGGACAACATGGAGACTTTTATAAGGGCCAACTTGATCCATATGTGTCTGTGTAACCAAGAGTCTGTTCATCCAGGCAGTTGGAGACTTTGTGCCCAGAAAGGAGAGCAGGCATCCTTTCACAATCTTAATTTATCTCTGTTTTATGCAGTGTTTTTCACCAGCCAAATTCAAATACGTTTGTAAAGAAGTGTGTTACTAGCTCTGTACTTGCTGGTAGGCAGTCCTAGACCACAGAAACACTTGTGTAGCACCCAGCTGGTTGTAGGAGTTAGCCCTGAACCAAGATCTTCTCAGTGTGAATTTGGTTCCTCCTCTGGCTGGTAAGGATAGAGATAGGAACCTGCACTAAAATTAAACTCACTGAGCTTGGCTGCTGTAACCCCTTGTGGCACCAAGTACCACGTATGTGTTATGCCCTCAGTTTTCATCCTTTTCATTTCAATCTGGTTGGTTGACTTTTTGTTCATTTCCCTTGGCAGAGAATGAAGAGAGTCCCTTTATCTACCTCTGTACTGCTCATTTATCATCTTTGATTTTTTATTTTTTAAAGTGGGAAGAATTAATTAGTTAGCCCCTCTACACTTTACAAAAACCACAATGCTTTTGCTTGAAAATGGAAATGTGTCCATTTTGACTATAACCTTTCTTTATTCTGTACTCTTTTCCATCTGCTGCTTGGTTCCTTGCAGAGCTTTACAAGCCCATTGCTCACTGTGTTAAACAACTGTTTTGAGTTTTGAGAAGCTCCTGGTACTGTCTCCCTGTTACACAGCCGATCTTATCTTTCACAAGTAATTTAAATGAATGTGTAGAGCTGCTTGCAGTGAGCCTGCACACAGGGATTTCATTGCATTCTGCTCCCCTGTTGCTATGGATTTTGCTCTCAGCTGCATTGGCCTCGTCACTGCTTTTGTGTGAGGACACGGTGGGATTCTGCGGCAGGGAGGTACTTCAAAGGAGCTTCAAGCCACCTTTGTGCCCTTCGTATCAGAAATAAGATGAAAGGCCAAATTACCCACTCTAAATCTGAAGCTTTCTCCTAATTACCATGACATCCATTGCCTGTAAAGGCTGCTTCCACTACCACAAATAGGCAGTGAGTGATGAGTTTTCAGGTCCATCTCCTTCACGCTGGTTGTGGGAGGAAGAGGTAGCTCATTGGAGATGGATACAGCATCCCTGGATGCTGAATGAGGAGGAAATATTCAGAATTCTTGAAGGGCAGGGGAAGGAAGCTCTCCTGTAGAATTTTAGCTTGATGCTGCCTGGGCTGTGACATCCTCCTTTGGAATACCATCAGATGCAGCCACTTTTCCCCTGTGGATTTTTTTTTTTTTAACGATCAGAGCATGCTAAGATGCGTTTCTTCTCTCCATCTAGAATGAAGCTCTCATAATTTTAAAAGACAGACTGTTTCAGACATAGGCAATGCCTGGCTTATTGATCTCCTAGCATTTAAGTTCCAGCACCTCAGCTGGGCTGTGCTGTTGTCATCTCTGTGGCACAATCTGTGTTTGTGCTGAGTGCATTTGTACACAAGCAGGAGGGTGGTGTGGAAATCTGTGTCAGCACTGGAGACTGTCACACAGCCCAGGCTATTGGCACATTTCAGTCTGCAGGTCTGTTAAGGGACCTGCTAATGAAACCTCATGGCTGCATTGCTGTCACAGCATGATGCTGTTGCTCTCTGCTCAGAAGGGATTTCACCCCTGTGTTTACCCAAAACTTGATGAAAAGTGATGTGTTCTTGAAAAATGGTTGCTAATAGTACGCTTGGAGCATATTTACACATGCTGTGCTCCAGTTCTCGGTGTATTAATTGTCAATACAGTTCTGGCCTCAGGCCTTTATTTTCTCTTATCCTTTGTGGTTTTTAATTAGATGCAATTCAGTTGTTTCACAACTTCCTAACCCTTTCCTCTGGGGAATCATGTTTTTTTTGCCAGCTTTGCAGGCATTTGCTGTGGCATGAAAAGCCAAGTTAATTTCTCATAGTATCATTGCTTTTCCTGGCTATCTGCTGTCCCACAAATGACTATCAAGTACTCTTGTGACAAACTGATCAATATTCTCATTTGAAAAATTGCTTCTGGTTAGGAAAGAAGACCTTTCCTAAGTGTGCTTCTTGCAAAACTCTGTTTCATTTTTAAGTTACTTAATGTTGACATTTTCCAGTCACATGGATATTCCCTCTGAAGCCACTTGAAGCAGTGTAGAGGTTTTAATTTCTTTTGATTTCTCTGTAGAAAGGTAGAGGTCTCCCCTGGTTCTCACTGAGGACTTGGGTGACTTTGATTTTTTCCAGTTTACTTTGTTTTCTCATGCAGTGAGATAGTTAAGGTGCAACACAATGGAGCACTGGCAAGGGGCTGATCTTTGCTGCCTCCTCTCAGTGGCTTAGATGCGTCAGCACTGCAGAAAAATGTCCCCCTCATCCCCAGCCTACTCCCAGCATCACTGTGTTCACTACATGACAACAGGAAAGGGCTGAGCATAACTGAATGCAGTGGAGCTGAGATCTTTCTGGGGCTCTGGTTCCTCTCTTGTCCCTGGTGTGCTCTTGCAGGTAGAGAGCATTTTTGCAAAGCTGAACTTGGACATGGAGCTTTTTGAGCTGTATTCTTTAGCTGCTCTTTGCAGTTGTTCCAAGAGTCCCCTCAGTGCTTTCTATCAAATGTTGATAGCTGAAAGAAAGAGCAATGATTTCTGGAATGCTTTCAGTACAGGGCTTTTGCCCACAAAATATAGGTGTACACAGTTTCATTATCCTGTGCTTGCTGTGTCCTGTGGTATATTCAGTGCCCAGAGGGATGGTGTCCCGTTCTTACTTCAGAGACACTGCAAATGGTTTGCTCAGTTCTACTGGGAGCAAAACTGCTGTGGTTGGTGGGTGTGGGAGCTGTTCCTAAAAGTAGCCCAAGCCTTTCCTTCCTTGGGTGTTTCTGCTTGGGTACCTCCCTGACTGTGCAAAGATGGAAATAGCAACGTCTACTATGGATCTGGGCATCAACTGACATTTCCATGTTTTGGTTCTGGTGTTGTGCGATTCAATTCATAGATGAGTGTGTGGCCTGAGGTTTGCAAGTGCTGAATGTGCTTACAGTGCCCTGCACTAATACCTCAGCACAACTGCAAAAGCCACCAGTTTGGTCCAGTGCGTCCAGCCAGGGCATCCTGCAGAGCAAACTGGGGAGGCTGAACCCCTTCAGCTGAGTGAACTCAGAAGGTCTCTCTTTATGGACCCAAGTGTGAAACTGTGGTACATCCCTTTCTCCCTGCAATCCACATGATTCCATTTACAGCCATAAGGCATTTCAGTATCGTGTTGTTCACTACAGTAGTTGTAGTGATCCACAAGCTCTGTCCCATTTTCACTGCTGCGATTGTGCCTGGAGGGCATCAGCTGCAACCAGCTGAGAAAGAGGATGCCAGAACTGAGAGCATCTGTACAGTAGTCCCCTGAAAATAAATATACGAGTTTCCCCATAGCATAGTCTTAAAATAACAATGTAAACATGTATGTACCTGGTCCCTGCAGCCCATCCTCAGACACCCAGGGCAGACTGATGATGGCAACTCCCAAGAGGCTCTAACAGCCATTTCCAGCCCTGAGACTTGTCCAGTCTGTGTCACCAGTTCCCAGATCAGGTCCCATTCCAGGTGGGCACTGACAGGAGTGGTGTGATGGGCTGGCTGGTTGCAAAGCTGGGGCTTTTAGTCAACAGCCTCTTTTGAGGAGCATCAGCGAGGGGCTCGCTGCTGTTACTATGTGTGAGAGGACTGGAGGTCGCAGTGCCTGGCCCCTCTCCTCTCACCCCAGTGTACATTTTGTGCAGAACGACATCTACGAGTGGAGCCGAGACCACCGCGTGCACCACAAGTACTCGGAGACGGACGCGGACCCGCACAATGCCCGCCGGGGCTTCTTCTTCTCCCACATCGGCTGGCTCTTCGTGCGCAAGCACCGCGACGTCATCGAGAAGGGCAGGAAGCTGGATTTCACTGACCTGCTGGAAGACCCTGTTGTCAGGTTCCAAAGAAAGTAAGTGCAAGCACTGGGCCCTGATGTGAGGTGGGCGTGGAGAGATCCTCCCACCTGGTGGCCTGGTTGTGGCTCATTCCTTGCTTTTGTCTTTCCCTTTTCTCCCCCGAGATATCCCTGACACCTTGACTGCAGGTGCTGGGATGCCTTTCCTCTGGCCTTCACTGTTACTACATGGCTGATACTTCCTGACTGTCCTTGCAAGCTCTGTGGCACAAGCAGTGAGCCCAGTCCTTCTGCCTCTGCTTTCCCAAAAAGCCAGGGCTGGTTATGAAAACAGCTGTGGCAGAAGTTGCTCAGATCTTGGCCTTCTTCTTTGATCACAGGAGCAAATTCTGCAGTCACTAATTGCCTTAACACAGAAGTGCACATTTCACTCTGCAAAGTCATCTTTGGCACCCCTGGGCCAGTGCAGGCCAAGTGCCACCTCTCCCAAGACTGCCATTTTATACAGGATTAATTATCTCCCTTGGGAATTAGCACAGTCCTAGCTCAGTTTGCTACACGCTCTGTGAGAGCTGGGAATTGAGCAACATCCTTTATGCTCTATGTGAGTACCTGTGGTTTAGGCACAAGAAGACTTTCTGCTTGCAAGCATTTCATCCAGGCTCTTTAGAAAACTTCCTAAGGCCATTTCTGTGTATCTTCTGAGTGAGGGGAGCAGTCAGTTAAGTCTAAAAATTAGGGGTTTTTCTGCTAGTGCTCAGATTTCTCTAATGCAAAAAAAATTACCCTTGTAATGGAAGTCTTCCAGGAGTGAGGTACTCTCTATGCTTCTCTCTATGTATGGTTGCTTTTACCGGTTCCTCAGATGGCAGTGCCTTTTTGCAACAGCTCTCTTGCAGTTTGCTGCAGCTCCTCTTGGTTATTACCTCTTCCAAGACAACAGCATCTCACAAGAAGCAGGCTCTACTTTGGTCATGATGCAAAGGTTGTGTAGTGAAGAAGTATGTTTTCTGCAGGAAAGTCGTCTTAGCAAAGGTCTTTGCTCTGGATTTGGATTTAGGACTTTGTCCATTACCCAGAATTTGGGTTTCTCCTTTCTACAAGGTTGCAGTGTTGGGATATTTAGACAGCATGGAAAAGCTAGCAGGCCAGATCCCTAAGAATCATAACAAATCCTTCTTGTCACATTTTGTTTTAAGGCCAAATGGTTAGCTTTGCTGAATGTAGTGGTGCTGCTGAGTTGTGGACAAGGCACCTCTCAGTCAGTTTAAAACCACATCACTTCAGCTGAAATCACAATACTGCTTCAGGCACGACTGACAGCAAAACCTGCCCTCTCTGAATAAGGGAGCAATAATCCTGCAAGTGGTGTGAGAGAGGAGCTCACAGGTGAAGTGTCTCCATGACAAAGTTTTCATGTGGTGGAAGCAGCAGTGTTCCCCAGGCATGTGTCGAGGTATTGATTCCCCTGCACTCCAGGTAAGGAGGTTTCTCACTCCAAGGTGGATATTTCAGTCAGAGGGAGACTATGTACTCTGATGCCTCTTCAGATGGGAGATTTCATGTCTTCATCAAAGACTTCGGTCTGGGCTTCTTCCATCTCGCAGGATGGTTTTAATTGGTGCTTGATAAGCTGGTTTTGTATTTTATTCTATTTCCCCAGAGTGGTAGAGGCTTTGAACTTTGAAGAAGTTTTCTGGACTGGAAAGTATTTTTGTCCTTCAGCTCTACTTAAGTCCTGTCCTTGAACTGATGAGGTTTGCAAACCTTATCAGAAGTCAGTCATGTGTGTGGGAAATTATTTGTTATCTTTGGTGGAGCAAAGAAAGGCAACTCGTTTGCTTGGAGGCTCTTAGCTCAGGCAAGTGAGGATTTAGTTCTGTGAGAGAGCTGAGGAATGCCCTCTTCACCATGGCTGGTGTTGCTATAGAGCTGCAGATCTCTTCCTGGAGCCCAGGATGGGTGGCACAACCTCCAAATAACTACAAAATACATCAAGCAAAGAACTTGCAAGGCAAGAGGTTGATTTATTTCATGCACAAGATGATCAAAACTAGCTCATGTGTTACAGATGAAAACTGTGTTCATGAAAACTTCTTTTCTTTCAAAAATACTGCTAATATTAACATTTTTCCAGTCCTCTGTGGATTTTAATTGAACCTTGTTAATTGAAAGCTGTTTGTTTCTGTCAAATAAAAATGGCAGTTCCTCTTATCCGAAAGACTTTCAGGGAATGCAAGGCCTTACTAACTGTTTAATAAATCCACACTCTGTTTTTCCTCATCCCTTCCAGAAAACTCAACAAAGGCAGGGGTCTGTTTTAAACCTGTCACAGGGGGACGGCCGGGCCGGGCCGTACTTTGCACTCCTTTCTCCCTTCTCGCCCTGTAACGCCCGCAGGTATTACAAGAGCTCAGTGGTGCTGATGTGTTTCGTGATCCCCACCATCGTGCCGTGGTACCTGTGGGGCGAGAGCCTGTGGAACGCCTACTTCCTGGCCTCCATCCTGCGGTACACCATCTCCCTGAACGTCACCTGGCTGGTCAACAGCGCCGCCCACATGTACGGCAACCGCCCCTACGACAAGAACATCAACCCCAGGCAGAACACCCTGGTCACCCTGGGAGCCATTGGTGAGTGCTGCAGCCCTTTGGCACAGCTCTGCCAGCATAGTTCCTGTCCTGGTTCACCTGGTCGGGACTCTGGGTGCCTGCGCCTGGACACGGCTTGGAGCCAGAGTGTGGAGGAGGCTGGAGCTTGTGCATCCTAGAGGAAGGCGCCCTTGTTCTGCTGGTGGTGCCCCACGCTGAAATAACACCATGTGGTCTCTGGGAAGGGATGTGTTAGCATACAGCAGCAAGGTCTGCTCAGCAGATAGTGCAGCAGAAGTGAGTGACCCCACTTCTGACTCAGTTGTGTGTCTTCCCTCTCGAAGCACTTCTGGTTTTCTTCCCTGAGCATAAGGCTTGGGATGTGCCCCTTCCTAATGGGGGGAAAAACCCAGAGCACTGAAATGGAGTCTGGTTTGTGTCTGCCCCAGAGGTCTGGGGCAGAGCATAACCTCCACTAGATGCAAGGCTTGGGAAACGGGTGTTGGAGTGTCCTGCCTGAGTGTGTGTCTGTGTTGACAAAATTCCAGCCACGTGGTCTTTAAACTCCTTCTCTGTTTTTCAGGTGAGGGTTTCCACAACTACCACCACACCTTCCCGTTTGACTACTCAGCCAGCGAGCTGGGTCTGAAGTTCAACCCCACCACCTGGTTCATTGACTTCATGTTTTGGCTGGGGTTGGTCACTGACCGCAAGCAGGCTCCGAAAGAGATGATCCAGGCTCGCAAGGAGAGGACTGGCGACGGCAGTGCCTGAGGAGTGACGCTTTGCTGTGCCAGCGCTGCTGTCCGCGTGGCTGGCCGGGTGTGTGCGCGCAGCCCCGTGCCTGTGGTGGATTTACCTCTGGGTAAAATCATTCTTTTGTTTCAGCTGGGCTGAATTAGTTCCCCAGGAACTGACTCAGCCACAGCTGTTTTTTTGGTTTTTTTTTTAACTTTCCTTATTAGCTGTCTTATGTCCAAACTTAAGACTATTAAGTGTAAAAATGTTATATATTATTTAATATTGCAGTTAAGCGGGAGAGAGATTTGATTTTAGTCACTGTAGTTCATGTCTGAGATTTGTTGTAATTTGCTTGTTCATGGTCAATGTTGGCAGGTTGAAGGAACTAACTGTCCTTTCCAAGTGCAGTTAGGGGAGATTTTTGTTCCTACTGCTAATCCAGTAAGGTTTTGAGGTGCATCTTTTGGGGGATGGGGCAGGGCCCAGTGTGCTGTATCAGCTGCATACTCATGGAAAGGACAGTAACACCACTGATGAAAAACAGTATATCCAAGGGGAAAAATCACCCTCAATTTAGTTAGATGTTAGTTTGGAAACCTGCTTTCTTCTTTTTGTTAGCCCTGTTAGCCAGCCCAGTGCACTGCTGTCTTTGCTAAATATGAAAACCATTTATTGCTGAGCAGGCTTCTGTGTTGAAGATTAGTCTCTATACAGGCCAAAATACCAACTGATGCTATATTGAGATGGTTCCTTTGTTGTCATATACACATTGTAATTGTAATTGTATAGAGCTCAACCATGTCTTAAGCCAAATAAAGCTTCGGTTTCAATGTTTGGAGACCTAAGTCATATTCTAATCAGTCATGGCCATCAATGCATGCATATTTTAGCTCCTTTTGCACAAGAGGCCTCTTAATTTCTTTTTCTGCCTTTGACTAGTGGGTCCTAGGAAACTGACCTTTATCTAAGTCAGAGCCTGTACTAATATTTCAGCTGCATGCAACATCCATTGGTTTCTGAGCAAAATATAAAGACAGTTATGTAGCTTCTGAATTTTAACAGTTGCCTTGCTTAACCAAAAAAATAAAAAAATAAAAAATTAAAAAAAAAAAAAAAAAAGGAAAAAATTCTTAAAAAAAAAAAAAAAAGGCATGTGGATTTAACGGGACATATAGCCCTTTGTGTTAGATGTTAGCCAGTGCAGGAGAGAGGCTTTGTACTGTCAGCACTGGAGCACTTTTGAAGATAGAGGGCATGATTTTCATTTATAGAGCAGGTCACTGCCTTGCTCCTCAGAGAGGGAATGCCTGTTTCCCAGCCACACAGCCCCACACCCTGGGCAAGGCAGGGATCTCAAGATAACTGAGATTCAGGCCCAGATATTTTCAGGAAAGATGCAAAAGTGGGGAAAAAATAAAATGGGTTTTTTTTGTTCTGTTTCTTGTTTTTCAAATGATGCCATATAATATAAAAGAGTTGTCTTTATTCTGTCTTTCATCCAGCAGGTGTTTTAAAAGTGTTATTTTGCCATTAATGATGTGTAAACTCTTGAGTGATTTACAATAAACAGTTATGAGTTAGCCTGGCCACTGTGTTTAATTTTGAAACATGTCCCAAAGCAAAGGTCTTTGTTTCATCACACATCAGAATTACAGCAGTGTTTTGCTTGGCATTTCCAGCTACGCATTTGGTGCAGCTCAAAATACCTCCCCCTCAGCATTTCTGAATGTCAGGGGAAGAGGAGCCTGTCAAATGGAAAGGCACCAAGGGATTTGATTACTTTGGGCTTCCTGGCCAAGCTGATAGAGGGGGAAAAGAAAGTGGAAGCTGACATGAACTTGAAAGGAGGCCATGGCAAGTTCTTGCATGTGAAAATCCCACTTTAATAGAAAAATACCAGCCCAGTGTGACTGCAGGACAATGCTTCGGCCAAAAATATTAAATACTTTACTTAGACTTTGCTGTAAATTCTCTTTCTTTTCTGCTGAGATGAGCCTGAAGACCCGGGTGTGCCTGAAGATGTGTTTTGATGTGCATTCATCCAGAGTCAGAGCCATTTGACAGACACAGGAATTACACATGAATAGATGTCTCCCCACCCCCTGCTGCAGTGCCTGCAGGATGGTGTGGAAACGAGCTCCTGGAGCTGGGAGGCTCCTGACCTCCTGGTTAGAAAGATAGAGCTGTTCCTTCTATGGCAAAAATCATAAGGAACCTGCCTTCAAAGTGATGTGTGTAATGGGTTTGGACTTGGGGTTCGAGTGTAGGAGTGAAGCCTGGAAGATGTGCAAATGCCTGATCTCACCAGTGCTCTCATCCTTTCCTTTGTGCAATTTCCTGACTGCAGAACTACCAAGAATGCACCAAGATACACAGATTCCTGTTGATCTTTATCATTTTTCTTTTGTACTGCTATTGCTTGGACTTCCTTACAGTCATTCCTGTCAAGTGCCTGGGGTAAGGAAAATAAGTGGCCTTGCTAAGAGGCACACGTTGTTCTGAACCTCTCTGAATACCTGAAATTACAATAAGGTAATATTCCCCTCATCTTCCCCCAGGTATGAGACTTCAAAAGCAGTAGCAGTTCTAGAATGTATCTGGAATCTGAAAACTAAAATTGAAGCCGTTGTCAAGTTACCTGCTTTTGAAAAACTGAAAATAACTAAAGAAACATTGTTCAGAAAAGAAAAAGCTCCTCCATCAAATGTTTTATCTGGAAGCTTATACTACCTGAATCCCTCTTTTCATAGATTAAATTCTCCATGTGGTAGAGTTGATAAAAAAAGTGTCAGCCTTTACAGGAAAACTTAATTTTCTGAAGAGAGTACTTCAAATTTTGGTAAAAAAATGAATATTTCTGTGCATTTCCTTTTTTGCTTGTGTGTTTGTTTTGAACTTTTTGCTGATTTGTTTTGATTTTTTGATTTTTTTTTTTTTTTTTACAGTTTGGCCATGTTCTTTAATGTGGTTTTCTCTTCCTCAAGAAGATATAGGGTCTTTGGGAGGCAGGAAGGGCCACTGCCATTTCTCAGGGTGATGGATTCATCCACTGTTGAATGAAGTGATGTGGGGAAGTTGTGGAGCCTTGATAGGGTGGTACTAGGGCATGAGCTGCACTTATTTCTGTGGACTGTGGGACTTCTGCTGATTTGGTAGTTGAGGACCAGGCTACAGCTTTCTGAGCAATGCAGAAGTGTTGAGGGACTGCTGGTGGATTGGTGGCTGACTGTAGGTTGGACTTAACCAATGACTGTCTTCAGAGACCTGATGGTCTGGCACTGCCTGACCTTGTCTTGTCTCCAACTCTGTCCTTGGCCCACTGACCCATCTGGAATGACACCACATAGCAGTGGGAACAGGTATTTATACTGTTGCCCTGAGTGTTCCAGGCTCTCAGCTTTGGCTCACAGCAGGCACTGGATGGGTTTTCCCTCTTTTCCCAGAACTGGTGGGGCCCTTACAAAATGCACTGTTGGCTCTGGAGCTGTGTGCTCCTTCCAAGTGGAGCAGGTCAGCTGCTTTCTGGCATGGGGTGGCTCAAGGGAATGCTAGCCTGCCCTGGGACTTGGCACAATCTCTGGAGGAGGATCTAATCTGTAAATTACAGCAGAGAGGAGGATTTAATCTCCAAGTTACAGCACATAATTGGTTAGGCAAACATTGATGAAACCCGCCCCCTGTCAGGGCTGCGCACAAACACAGCAGTCAAGGTGTGAGATGAGGCCAAGGCTGTGGTGGCTGACTGCAGAGGAACTTCCAGGCTCCATCTGACCTCAACCCTGCTGCAGCTGGGCTGGGCTGCACTGGGTAATCCCTGGAGCAGGACAAGCAAAACCTGCTGGCATTGAAGTTACGCCTTGAGAAAGACACTGCAGGGAGAGGGTGAGTGCTGGTGCTGAAGAAATGCTTCAGGGTTTGCATTCTTGGTGTATGAGGGGTGGATTTCTACTCTGCCCACTTCCTCCAGAGGCTCTGCCATTCCCTGGTAAGCCCCGGGAATGTCTGCAGCCTGCTGCAGATGGAAGAGCGAGGCAACTGCTGTCCCCGGCTGGCAGCCAGAACACAGCTTTCTAGAAATAAGCCCAGCAGATGGGAAATGTGGCCTGACTGCAGCTATCACATTCAGCTGCTGGGTGGGAGGCTCCTAGAAAAAAAAATGATCTTCAAAAAGGTCTCCTGTGGCCATGTGAGCCTGAGAATCCATGCAAGGCTGGAAGTGTGGTGGCTGACCGATGGGCTCTGGTTAGACAATGTTTGGAGTATTTGCAGCTGGGAGGCCTCTCATTTTGGAGGGAGGTTGATGATAGATCCTTTTCCCAGACTGTGGTCCCAAAGGCATGGCCAGGCTAGACTTGTACTACCTTGATATTTTTGCCCCGAGGCTGTTTTGTAGCTCTGCCCTTTAAGTGGAAAGGGTGTGTACAGGGTGTTCACCATGTTCTAGGTGTTTATAGGAATCAAGGTACAATTTCCAGTAAAATCCTATTTTAAAAGAAGAATGGAAAGCAAAACTGAAAGCAGAGCCCAGTGGGAAAGGAGGGCATGTAGTAATGTGCCCATGGGCCCTTGCTCCCACAGTGGCTCTGGCACAGTTGTGCCTGGCCTGGGAATGGAAACCTCTGGCAAAACCCTCTACCCAGCAGCACCAGCTCCACTAAACAGGTGAGAACAGGGGAAAAAAATTCTCCTGCGGTGCCCCTGCAAGGGCAAAATTGTCCACTGAATGGTTTGGAGGCTTTTGCTGTTTAAATCACCCCTTGTACATGATGTGCATTGCTTTTAGTGAGTTCATCTCCTGCCGCCCCACTCCCCAAAGAGTTAAACCCTGATTTAGGATTTTTCTGAGAAAATGATGAAAGAATTCCCACCCTGGATTTCAGACAAGTGACTCCAGGAGCTGTGCCACTGCCTCTCCCCTTCCTGCACCAGCCATGGCCAAGCTAGGGTTAAAGCAAAAAGGGCAAGGAGCAAAGGTATGGCCCCAGTGCAGGTAAAGCCCTGCCCCACATAAGCATTTTTAAAGATAAATCTACTGCCCAAGAGAAGCCGTTGAACAGCAAAGCCTGCCTGCAGAACAATATAATAAAATCCCCTTTTGCAGGACTTGGAAAATGATTGGAGGAAAGGCTCTAATGAGCAGCACAGATAAGAAATGTAGGTGAAATGGTGCTTACCACATCTGCACAGCACGCCTAACCTTTGTATTCACTGTGGCTACTAAATTTTCCTGACTGACACAATTCCATTAGCATTTTATAAAATGCATGATAATAGGAAATAATTGTTTAACCCAATCTCATTATTCTTAAAAAAAAAAAAAAAAAAAAAAAAAAAGTCTTTTTTTTTCCACAGCATTTTCTGTGTTTCATGTAGGACTGTCCTCCTGCCAGGCCAGAATACACACACTGAGGCCAGGGTGCACCAGTGTGCAGCTCTCATCTGCACACATTGGTACTGCAAGGTTTCTTCCTGAGAGTTCACACCCTGACTACAAGTCCTCTTTATCCCCATATGTTCGCTATCACAACAATATTTTTTTTCTTTACTTCTCTTTTTTATGGAAAAAAAATTGTAATTTTGTTTCCATTTTCTTCATTTCCTTTCCTAACATTCAAGTGGTATCGCTTTGCTGCAGTTAGATGGAATGGGTCTCTTCAATTTGCTGCTCCATTCCCTGATCTAGGTGGATTTTTCTTGGTCAGGATCATGTGGGTGAACTGGAAAGAGCTTCACCTCGTAGGGTTGGGATGTGGGGATGTTTCTTAGGGTGAGAGAGTGCACCTTGCAGCTCACTGCCTCTCCAGCCACCTTGAGCACCTTGTCAAAGCCAAGCCACGGGTGGGCTTGCTTAGGTGGCATGTGTTTACCAGCAGGGCATTTGGAGATATGAAGTCTATCACAATATTTGAAAATCTTGGTAAAGGAACAGATGGATTTGATAGGAGATGATCTGGCTAATGAAATGAGGGTTAACGCTTCAACTGAGAAACAGTTTTAACTGTTTTTAACAGGTTTTAATTGTATTAAATACACGCCTCAGGGTGTGGAGCAGCTCCAATGACTGCTGCTGAGTGATCCCTAGGCCCATTTTCCCTGCTGCTCTTCTTTCTGGGTGAGCAACCTTTCTTGCCAGGCCTCATTCCACCTTTGGAGCAGAAAGGAGCAGAACAGGAGAAAAAGGTGGCAAACATAGTTTCAGAAGACTCAAAAGCAATTTCTCCTCAAAGCAATTCCCTTTCCCATTTTCCTCATCTTTGTGTACCTTTTCTTCCCAAAAACCCCAGTCCAGGATAACCACAGCCAGTCCTCATTGGTAGTTTCACCATGGGAAGGATGGCAACTAGAGGGTCATGAGGTTGCATTGCTTTGCAGGATGAGGGTCGTGAGAGAGTACCTGCTCCTCCCATGGTGTCCCTGAAGAAATCATGGTAGGAAATATCTCCAAGGACCCACATAACATCACCCCTTGATGGCTGATGCCTCTCTAGATCTCTCTTGCTTCCTGCACTGGGTGGGCTCCAACACATGCTTGCTGTCCCCAGGCTGTGCCCTTCTTTCAAGCTGTGATTTTTAAAAATTGTAATAGGTTTTTGGTGGGCCTGTCAGCATCATGCGTTTTCCAGCACTCAAAGGGACACCATCTGTTCAAAAAGGAGCTGTGAACAAAATGTCTCAGACACTCTGAGTTTACCAAAAATGAAATTGCCTTAAAATCCCATATGGTGCATTGTTTCCCTTCCAGCACTGGCTGACAGCAGAGGTGAAGTGACTAAGGCAGTTTCTGATTAGTTTCTGCATTTTCCTTCCTGGCCAAAATTGTTGGGGCTAAGCACTGTCACTTCTCACCTTGACAGAAGGTTTTCTTCAGCCTCAGCTGCTGAAAGCCAGAGGGTACTGGGATTCAAAGACCTCCCCGCTATTACTTTTAAAGTGAGCTTCCTTGTCTCTTGCTGTCACAAGAAGCCTTGCAGGGAGGGATGTGGCTAATGCTGTGCTAATGCCTCAAGCATATTTTTTTCCAGGCACCCAATTTTGGAGCCTGTCTTGGTGACATGGAGGCAATGGCAGCTCCTTGCCAGAGAAAAGCCATGCCTGGAAGTCACTTATGGCTCCTAAGTGTGGCAGTGCCAAGGGGCAGTGTCAGGTGCATGCAGAGGGGAAACCTGGCCAAAAGTTCTGGATTTTGTAGGGTTGCAAAAAAGCAAATGCTGCAAGGAAAAATTTATTAGTCTAGGACAATCTAAGATTTGAAATACCAAAGCAGGAAGAATGTTATTTCAACTCTAAAAATAGCCCCCTCAGCCTTTAAAACACTGAGAAGCATACACGGTACGTGCCTTTCTGTGGGAGCATCTGTCCTCTCCCCTGATGATGCAGCCACTTTGGTAAGGGCTCAGGGCTGTGCAGTGCTTCTCTGAGGATCACTCTTCAGTCCCTGGGGATCAGAGACATGAAATCTCTTTACAGTGTTCCATGAGGACCAAAGCTGCAGGGTGAAGGAGTGTTGCTTGCTAGAAGGGTAGCCTACGAAATACTAATAAACTGCTGATGTATAACTCAGCTCAGTTCTGGGGGCTGACATGGATTTAGGCATCTGTCTGTTTTGTGTTGGTTCATAAGTGATGGCACCAGGACAAAATTTTGACTAAGTGCTACCTAATTTGGATTTTTAGGAAAATAAACAAGACAGTCGCTAAATAACATCAGTCATCCTGACAGAGAGAGATGGGAGGAAGAGGAAAAAGAAGTGGTAACATTCACGTTGCATTAATCCCGTGAAGATCAGACAGTGAAGCAACCCCTTCCACCCCAGGAAACAATCCCAAATGGTTATCACCGCCAAGCTGTTTTGCTGGGAATGTTTCTTCTCAAAATTCCAACCACAGAGATACTTTACCGAGATCACAAGGCCCACCACCCAGTAGGAAAGGGAAAAGGGGTGAAAGAGGCTCTTCCTGAGGTCTCTTGGTACTGAGCGGCTGCTTCCTTGAAGCCTTTCAAAACAGCCATCCAGATGGACAGCACTTCCCGGGAGGGCTGCAAGGATGCGGGGTTTGTGTGGCGAGCCCCCGCGGAGCCTCCGGGAGCTTGGAGCAGAAGGCGCAGCAGGAGCCGCAGGCTGGCTGGGTGCTCCTGGCTCTGGGAAGGGCGGCCAGGGCAGAGGGCAGGACAGGGACCTTTCCGCACGGCCGCACCGGGGACGGCCCGCGGGCAGCGGCACCGCGCCGTGCTGCGGCCGCTCTCCGGGCGCGGTGCTGGCCGCGCCCGAGGGATGCCCTGAACCGCCGCGGGGGCCCTGGCCGCGTCCCTGCATCCCAAACCTGGCGGTCAGAGCAGCACACGGGCTCCACTTCCACCGGCCCCGCGGCGCTCCCGGGCCCCCGGTGGCCGCGGCGGCTGCGGACCCGCCCGTCCGGGGCGGGGCTCGGCGGGGCGGGAGCTCGGACCCAGCCCGGCCGCGCTCGCCGCCGCCGCTGGAGCAGGAGCAGGAGCCGCCCGCAGGTGCGCAGGTAGGAGCCGATCCCGGGAGCCGCGGCCCGGAGCGCCAGACACCCCGTTCCGTCTCGCTGCCGCCCCGCCCTGTCGCGGATCGTCGCCCCCGCCCCGGCCGTGGTCCGGGTGCCCGCGGCGGCCGGGGAGCCCCGGGGAGCCCCCGCGGCAGGGCCGGGGCCGCGGGGCGCCGCAGCGGCCTGCGGCAGGAGCCGGGACCCGCGCCGCCTGTCCTGGGGCGTCCTGTGCCACGGCAGGTAGACACGGGCCGGGGCAGGGGATTACAGCCGCTTCACCAAAGGCCCGAAGGAGCCAGCTGGGGAAGAGCTCTCCCAGGTCATGATTTCGGCATCTCTCTCACCCGAGAAGCCCTGTGGGGAATCCAGCCCTTCGGCGCTGAGGGATGTGGAGGTGACAGAACTCGGCAGGGTCCTCGGCCAGGTTGCTGCATAGGGGTCTGTGAACAAGCTCACCTGGGTTGAGGTTGTGGAGTGGGACAGGTCCTGCCTTCCCCAGATCCTGTCAGGATGTCCAGTCAGGACGTGCAGGCTGCGTCCGGTTGAATTCCCTGGAGGGAATTTAAGGTGTCGAGAAAGGCCGTTCAGCTGTGCCGTGGTGCCTCAGGGAAGGAAGGGCGAGATCCTCTCTCTGAGTGATAGAAAGATGCTGGGTGCTGATGTCTCAGGGTGCTTGGGATCTCAGTCTTAGCTTCTAGTTAGGGCATCATGCTTGTGCCAGACCTTTGAT
The DNA here is from genome assembly GCA_032173965.1 of Sitta carolinensis. Classification (NCBI taxonomy): domain Eukaryota; kingdom Metazoa; phylum Chordata; class Aves; order Passeriformes; family Sittidae; genus Sitta; species Sitta carolinensis. Next base: position 4,923,319 of record CM063285.1, read on the forward strand.
TCAGAGCCCTTAAGCTATAAAGGTTTAAAGATTGCAGAAATGATGAGTTAACCTTTCTGCCTTTTCTTTCTTTTTTTTTTTTTTTTTTTTTTTTTTTTTTTTTTTTTTTTGGTTCCTTTTCAAGCAAAACTACTTGTGAAAGTGACCCTAAGGGTTGTCTGATCAACATCCACACAGTCCTCATGCCATGGAAATGTACACATGCATGGTTAATTAGGAATAGCAGTTCAATATGGAGGAGGACAGTGTGTGAAAGGTGTATCCCGACACTGACTGCCTGTTGTGTCTTGCTCAAACAGATGACAGGACCTAAAAGAAGGGGACTTGATTCTTGCCCACTTTCTGCCTTTGGATAATGGGATGAGACAGCAGACTCCTATTCTCCTATTTGCTTGACAAATGTCTTGCTCCTGATTTCACTGCTGATACTATTAAAAGTCAAATTGTTTTCTTGTGGTTATCCATGTCCAGCTGTCAGCATTTTCTAAACCTGGGTGCTGAAAGTGCAGTTGTTTCATTTCTCCTTTTAAGATTCTTTGTGCTGCAGTGTTTGCTTTTCAGATGCAGAGCAGAGATGTGTGCTTGTAAGATCACCAGTATTTTCAACTGTGTTTTTTTTTTCTTGGAAGAAATGTCATGTCCATGGTTTTCTCTCTTCCCCCAGCCATCTCCAGGCAGCCTGAGATTGCAAGATTGCGGTTTGGCCCGACAGAGAGACTTAAGGTCCCAATCCTGCAGTCCAGGCTGAAGTAATGAGCTGTGATTGCAGGCTAAGTGAGAGCAAAGAAAGGTCTGTGAGAAAGAGAAAGCTGATCCTAGACAATATGTTGTGAAGTGATAGGGAGTGGCGGCAGGTGAGGAGGCTGCTGCTGCTGCAGTAGAATGCTTGGACCAGGACTCTCTGAGTGCACACTCCTCTGTGTGCCATCTTAGCAAGCAAATCGCTGGCCCTGTTGTCTCAAATGGGAATAATTGTGGGGTTTTGCTGTCTCAAGCAGACTTACAAAAGTCTGTCCTTGCATTAAGTCCCTGCAGATTGCAGAATAGGTCATCCGAGGTTCAGGGATGAGGGCAGGATGAGAGTGAAAAGGAACAAAAACACATTGGGAACAGGTGGAGAGAGAAGGGCACAGTGTATGGGAGGAGAGGTAAAGACTGATGAAGCTTCAATAGCCATGAAAGGGACTGTTGAAACAGCTATAGGTTACCTCACATGGGGTTCATTGCATGTTTTTAATGCTGAGGTTGCTGCTGGATGGTCCTGCCTGCCGGGGAGAGGTCTGGGCTGCCTCTCCAATTGGTATCAAAGTGAAGGAAGCAAAAGCCTGGAGGATGTGGGCTGATCTGCTGCAACGGTGGGGAGAGTGTCCAGCATCCTCCCTGCAGTTTCCTGAGCTGGGGCAGGTCCAGGTACTTAGGGAGAGAACTTCTGCTCTTGCTGTAGTATTTCCTGCTTCCCGCGAGGAACCGCTGTTATTAATAGAGGTGACTGCCTAAACCAGAAGTGCCAGTGGCCCTTTCATTTTGGCACCACAGGAATGCAAGAGTAGGCTTTGCCTGTCAAGACACTGAGGATGTCCACAGCTTTGTCAGAGAGAGCCTCCCCAGTGTGGTCTTGTCCCAGCTGGATGCTCTTAGAGGTGATTTAATGTGGTCTCCTACAGGAAAATCTGTCTCTGAAAATATTTCAATAGACTTCAAGTGATAATCCCTCTGGATGCCATGTAGAGGCTGATCACACAGGCTTGGCCCCTGTTTAAGAGCTGGCAGCTGTTCCCTGCTCCCCTCTGTCCACTGTGTTTGCTTGAAGGGAAACTCTGTATGGCACCTTCCTCCTGTAGCTCACCCAAACACCCTACAAACAGCAATTTATGGTTGTAGCAGCTTGGGACACTGGTAAACAAAGGAAATTATTTCCTGCAAATGCTGGCAATGAAGTGGTGAACACCACAGAAATGCCTGTCTGTGGTTGCTTACCTCCTACTTTGCCTCTCAGGGCAGGTGATTTCCACAGGTCTCAACAGAGTCAAGAGACAATCCCTGTGCCAGAGAGGGCCACTTTAGTGGGATGACAAAAGTCAAGGCATGGGTACTGCACGTCCATTCCTTGTAGCTCTCCCTCTGGCCCATCACCTCGTTGCTGCTCCTGTGGGACTTTGGTGGTTAATATGTGAAAAGAGGACCTCGTCCTGTGGAGGAGGAGTAAGTCCTCAGACTGAGGAGGTTGATAAAGGAAACCTGTCCTGAGAAACAGTGTGTTCTGCCACAGCCCCTAATAGCTCAAAGGCCTTAGATATTTTCCCCACTACCAGTTGCATTTGCCAAAGGAAACGCTGCTCTGGGGACAGTGTACATCTCTCCAAAAGTGTAGAGCTGCAAAGCGCAGTGGAGAAAGGAACTTATGCTTCCAGAAGGTGAATAGAAGAGGGGTAAAAGGAATAAGAGAGATGAAAGACAGAGTAAACAGGTGGGAGAAGCCCTGCTTACACCCAGTGAAAAGCTCTGTAGCTTGAGTGTCTGTTTTCTGTTTGGTGGGGAAAAAACAATGGCAGGGTAGAAAAAGCAGGGGGACCTGAAATTTTTCTGGCCTGGCAGGGCATGTACTCTCATCCATAAACTACAGGAGAAGGAGACAATATCATCAGGAATAACGTTCTGCCAAGTTTGTTCCCCTGGGCTTAGTCTGTTTTTCCTTACCTTCAAAGCTATTTGTAAGTTAACGCTTGAAGTTTCACCTCCCTGTTAAGTGTTCTTTGCCACTCCCAACACTTCCATTGTTTTCCTGATAATGGGACAAACCTTTTGGGCAGACTTCCTTCCCCCTTCTGATGTAATGTATGTCTTGGCTTTGCTTGCTCCTGCACTTTGGAAATGGTTGAAGACATTTGTGATTTTGGGAACTGAGGAGCAAATACAACACCTCTGTCAGTTTACTAATACCCTGTCAAGACCCGTGTATGTTATGGGAGGAGAAACACCCAATCTGCTTGTTGCTGCTCCATTAGATTGTGATCATTAGAATGGGGTGATTGAGGAAGAGGACAATCACTGTGCCTGTCTGCACAGTGCCTCTGACTTTCTGGGCTTTGCCATAATATCAGCCTGCATTTCTGTATTGCTTGCAGAGCAAGGAGGTGGTTTCAGAGACTCCTCACAGCACAGCTGAAGCAGGGAGAGCTTAGCTGGGTTTTTTGGTGGTTTTTTTTTTTTTTGTTGTTTGTTTGTTTGTTTGGTTTTTTTTTAGGAGATAGATAACCCTCCTCATTTTCCAGCAACTCTTTACTTTGGGCGTTAGCTGGGACTTTGTGGTAAGTGCCCTTCTCACAAGCATCCCAACCCAAAGGATTCTTAGGGGGAAGATAGGCCCTTGTGGTTTTGGTGATGGTGTGAGACTGTGGGTTTGGTCTGTGTTGAGACTCTGCTAGAGATTTCCCTTGTGTCTCAGAAGTCTGGTGAAAGTGGCCCCAGTCTTGAGCATCTCTGTGTTAAGGAAACTTTCCTGTCTGACCACCCAGAAGCCACTCTGTCAGTCACATTCCCACGAGGCTGTCACTGCTGGGACCTTTCACAGTGGGTGGTTCCATTAAGCAGATGTGTGACTTGCTTGATTCCCCACACCCCCACATTTACAGTCAGACAGGTTTTCCTCACTGGCTGGACCTCAGGATTCCCATAGCGGAGTCCCAGAGGCCTGGACCCTTTAAGTGATTTAATCATGGATGTGTTTTAAAAAAAGACAAGATGTGGCACTCGGTGCTGTGATCTAGTTGGGGTGTTAGGGCATGGGTTGGACTTGATGATCTTGAAGGTCTCTTCCAACCTTGTGATTCTGTGTGATTCTGTAACACCATAACAGCTGGAATTGATGCATTCAGGGGGACTCCCTGCACTAAAGAATCCTTGGCCTTTTATACCCTCACAGTCTGTGCCCATTCCAAAAGTGATATTTAGTCTGGGGCATTCTCACTTCTTATTTGGGTTCTACAGAGTCTCTGGATGACCAGCCATCCTTGGCTGGTGCCATAAGTCTCCATGCCCTTTGCAAGGCAAAGGGTAGATGCCAGGTCATGGCCCCTTGCATGTGACTCCAGCCACCACCACAGCCTGCAGCTCCCACTGCAGCTGCTCACCAAGCTACTACTTGGATTCCTCAACATCTGCACATCTGCCCTGGGAGGTGGGCAGGCCAGCACACACTGGGAGCACTCACTGGGAGCTGGTTGACACCTGACTTGTGCAGTGCCTGAGGTCAGGAGGAGCTGGCATGGCTGTATCTTTCAGTGAGTGCTCCCTAGCACAATGGGATCCCAGGGAAAGAGAAACACACAGCATGTGCAAAATGCAATTCTCTTCAGCTCACCCTGGCTGTTCCAGTGGTTTCACTGCCTGCTGCCCCAGCTCCTTCTGTCTGAACTGGATGTTACCTTCTGCCTTACCCTCTCCCTCTCTCTGCTTCCTTTACCTCTTTGCAGGCTGAGGGCCACGACTGCCCAAGCCCAAGCTCATTATATGAGTGGGACCTCATGGAAGTCAGTGTGATCTGGCATAGTTCCGTGGGTCAAAGCCTGCAGAACACCCCTTTAGTCCTGTGGTGGCAAATCGTATTAATTTTTCTTTTCTAGCACCCAGGAGCGTGGTCTGGAAGCAGGGTGTGCCTGGTTCGTGCAGCGCCAAATGCAAGACAGGCAGACTCGGCCCACAAGAGTTGGAAGTCGGTGTCTCTGGCTGTAACACAGCAGCTCAGCACTGGTTGCTAAATGGCCTGTAAGTACTTACACCCATGTGTTACTGAGGGTGAAGGTTGTGAGCAGCAAGAAGCAGAAAACCAAGGGCACTTCTTGAAGTACGGTGGGGTGCACTGGCCTCAGGATCCAGCATGCTGCCAGGAGTATCTCTGGGTCAGACGCTGTGGATATCAATATGTCCTTTTCTGCCCCTGTTTTTTTTTGGTGATTAGAAAGTTTAATTCCTTTGTTGCACTTGGCCCGTCTCTGATAGGTTTATGTTGGTCAGAGCATTTTATTAGCACACTGAATGCAGTCACAGTGTGTGAAATGAGACAAGAAACATGTACTGATGTTGCCGTGGGTGGAAACATTGCCTCTCAACATTGTTGCAGGATTACTGAAGCGTCTCTCCTGCTTCTCCATGCACAACCCAGAGACGTCTTTACCTTTCCCATTCCTCTTGTATAAATGAAATGAAAATGGCATTTCTGAACATCCGTGAGATGATAGGTGGGTACCTGAAGCAAGCAGAACATCCTACCCTGCTGACAGAGGGGATCTCTTCTTTTCTTGTTACCCCACCATTTTGTTATGTGTTTACAAGCCTCTGTCACATCTTATCTCTCTCATTGTGTGCTCACACTGGAAACCTTGAGATAAACCTGAAAATGCCCCACTTTGTTATGTTGGCATTTGTGACTTGTGGGTGGCAGGTTATATAATGTGCTGGTTTGTATCCACTCAGTTACAGTGATTAGCTATCGAGTGACTGTGGTTATTTTTGCTTTTAAAAGCAACAGAGAACTATAGTGGGCTCCCCCAAAAGACACAATGTGTTTGTTCCCCTTTGATTGTTGCTGACTGGCAGCAATTCTTTGACTTGCTTTGTGTTTTGAACAGTGTCCTTCTTCTTGCAGTGCTCCTGGCTTTGTACCTATTCTCTGGAATAACCCAATGGCCTAGTGCTGTGAAATGCAGGAGTGTTTCTCTGGCTTATTATGCATTTCAAATGCATCTGCATGCTTCAGTCTTAAAAAAGATGTATGACTGTTTATATAATTTTGTCCTTCCTTACATTCATGTTCAATGGTGAAAGCAACTTCAGGAGGAGCATGTAACTTTTCTTGGCAGATGAAATTAACATGTCCACATTAAATGAACCTTGAGCAAGGCAGCAGTATATGTTTGGTGAGCTGCCTGCTGTAATTGAAGTTTGTACATTAGAGGAATGGAAGCTTAATTGGTTGAGGGTGTATAGCAGGGCAATGGTAAAAAAAGCAGAGCAAGCAGCTGACAGTCTCAGCAGATTTAGACATAAAAATGGAACTGGAGATGAGTAAGCTTGCATTGAGAGAAATTCTCAAGACACACACTGGGGCAGTGCTAATGTGAAACTCTTCACATTACTCTGCACCCTTACTCATTAGCTGGCAGCAGGAGCACACCTCGACAGGGGTTTTGCAGTGCTGCTGTGAGAGTGTGTGTCAAGAGGAACTGGAAAACCATATGTGAGCTTTTGAGAAGGGGGGCTGGGTCAGCTGTGATACTGAAAATGTTTTTGTTAGTTTTGTGAATCCATTGCACCAAGAGGGCTTTCTGTCTCTGAAGGCCTTCCTGTGCAAGCCTTAGCATTGGAAGACAAATGGGTATGGGAAATTACCAACTGCCTACTGGATACAGTGTGTTTATTTGGGAGAACATGGGCTGGCAGAGATTGCTGTTGTTGCCGGATGGAGTTGACTGCTCAGATTTGGCATCACTGGACATGGCAGCAATGCAGAGCAGAGCTGTGGAGAGGGAGTTTGGCTTTATGTCATCCCTGTGGAGCAATTAACTGTCAAAGAGTTTGTTTCTACATTTCCCATAGAGAATTTTTCCTGTCATTCTTGTCATTATACTTTTGCTAAACTGGTGGGTGCTGCAGGAGAGGCTGATGTTTGGGTTCCTTGTTCTCTTGTTCCTGTCTGCTTTTATAGGTGCTGGTCTTAGTGTGCATGGAGGTCTCCCAGCTTGAAAATACAAACACTGGGGACATCCCTGAAGAGGACAAGGCTAACCCAAAGGCAGCTGCTGAGAATGATGTCTGCTGAACACTAGTGCAAAGCTAGGCAGGTTTGGCACATGCTTAGGGTTTCTCCTTTGGAAGAAGTTGGGATTACATGTAATTTTGTTCCTGGCACCTGAATAACACAGCAGGTGATAAATGAGAAATGTGCAGGAGCTGAGCCGTGATGAGAGGATGTTTTAAACATGACAGGATGTTTTTAAACCATCCTCTGCCCGCTTGGGGATGCTGAAACACATCCAAGCATGTGTGGGCTGTGCCAATGGCCAGCATTAAAAGGTGTCGCTGTTTGGGGACATGGGGGAAAGGGACCCTTTTTGCCTGCTTTTGGTATTTCATCTGTCAGACATGGGTGGCTTCCTTCTTTTTATCTGGCTGAAATGAGGGTCTCTGAACTATGGAGCCAGCTTCCCATCAGGACACTGTGCTCTGCACTGATCGTTCATTTAATATGCAATGATTTCAGATGTCATTTGCTGTTAGTGCCTGATGGAAGAGGACTCAGTGTGGCACAGTGTATATTAAACAGAGGGCTATTTTCTGAGGAGGTGAGTCTGTAGCCATGTTGCTCTGACTCTGAGGAGGCTGGACACTAGTCTTGGCCTTGCTCCATTTTAGAGCTCAGCACAAAATAATACTTATCTAGACAGTATTTTCACATTTCCTCACTTCATTCTGGTGTGGAGTCCATGTCTCTGTGTGCTGCCTCGCTGCTCTGCCTGGGGGAAAAGCCCTTGCCACCTCCCTCTCTGCACGACTGGCAATGCTGAAATAGCTTGTGCAGGCTGCTGTTTCCATGCTGGGAGGTGGAGGAGCTGCAGCAACCCACTAATGAGGACAGGTGTTATGGCTACTGTTTGCTTTTATTGTGTAATGAAACTTCTGTACCTTTCCAAGCGCAAAGGGTGGATAATAAGATGTGCCATCCCCTGACATGAAAGAATTGTGGCTCAGTCCACCAGCCACCAGAGACAAGAGGAGAGCCGAGCACAGCAGTAATTCCCTTGCAGAGCAGACAAGGGCTGGAGGAGGAGGTGATGTTACCTGCCTGCTCCCTTCAGCCAAGGGAGGAGGGGGGAATATGGCTGCAGTTATGTCTCCTTTGTGTGGGGCGTGGCACGTGGGCACTGTGCTGCCAGAGGCTGTCAGGGACATGGTCCTGTGGCATGTGGGCAGCTGCCACCTGGAAGTGGTCCTTGAGATTGCTGTCACGGGTCTCCCAGTACCACAGCACCATTCAACACCAGCTAAGGAATGCTGCTGCAGTGCTGCTGAGCAGCAGGAAGAAAAGGCAAGGGCAGCACTTCATGGAATAGCTGCAGGCACGGCAGAGGGAGCTGTGTGGGTTACAGAGAAATGTGAAATGCTGTGTCTCTTGTGCTGGAAGAGAGGAATAGAAGTGAGATGGGAAATCTAGCCCCCCTCGTTGATAATTTCTTCTGATCTGTTCACTGTGCTAGAGATCTGTATGCACACTGGAGCTGCCTGTCTTTTAAATCAGCATACTTAATACTTGCATCATTTCATGCTCCTTGTCTGCAGCTCTTTGCTCCCAGGTCTGCTTTTCTGTCTTTAAAGGTTTGGAATTCAGCCTTACTCCGGGCTGGCTGTACAAACAGCACCAAATCATGGCCTCATGGCTTTGTGCAAGTGTGATGTGACTCTGGGCACTGCCAGGGTGTTGTTTTGTACCCCTGCTAGGCCCTTTGCAGGGAAAACAAGATAGCTGACCTGTAGAGGTGAGAATGAGAATGCCATGCCTTCTACAGGGTGTGGGGAGCCTCACTCAAGCTCTTTAGCCTCTGTCCCAGTGAGGCAGGTTAGGAATTGGTGTCTGGGGCCCTGAGCTGTCCAGCCAGGTGTGTCCTTTGCAGCTTGGGGTGCCTTAGGGAAACAGTGACCTTGGGGCTGCTGTGAGATGGTGAGGGTGCTGACTCTCTTCTGGGTCTTCACAGCAGGGAGTAGACCATGGCTCTGTGCTGCAGATGTAGGAAGGCCAGGGGAGTTGAGAGGAGGATGACAATATGGGTACTTTCTTCTCTGGGGCAAAGGGAAGGATCATGGCTTTAAGGACCTGGACGAGGTAATTGAGCTGCAAATGCAAGCAGGCTCGAGTGAGAGGCTGTCATCTCTAAGCTGTCCTGGCACCCCAGGATGTCTCACTATGCCATGTGAGTGCTGGTGATCCCAGGGAATACCTGCCCTGCAGCAGGGATGGGGACAGAGCACAAGGGCACAGATGCTGCTGCCCTGGTGAAAGTAAAGCAGGTGCTGGAGCTGTAAGCCTGGTGTTTTTCCCCTCTTTTGGCTGTGCTGGTGCCTGGAGGAACATTTATGGAGGAGGACAGAGCATGAGAAAATACTTGATCCATTATCAAAGGACTCACACAGAGACGTAGAACTCTTGTGACCGCAGCACAGCAGCGTTTCTGAATTGCACATATTACAGGAACAGCCCCGGCATTCCAGGTGCTCATCCAGCATGATCTTGCCTGGAGGACGATTGCCTCCTCGGGAGGCGGTGTCCGCAGCATCCTTACGCCGCATGCAGGATTGCACAGTGCCTGCATGTTAAGAGCTGATGCTGTTTGCAGCGCCTCATCCCGACTCCTGACAGCGCGCTAGGAGCCGGCACTGGGGCTCGGCTCCGCTCTACGTGTGGCCAGACTCTATTTTTAGCTGCTTGCTGTGGCCAGGATGGGAGCTGGCCGTGTGCTTTGTGGAGGTGATGACAGCACGGGCATCCCTCTCTCTCCATGCTGCAGGCTTTGCTGAGGCAGCATGTGTGGAATTAGTAATGATCCTGGGTAGGAGCCTGCCTTGCCTTGTGCGTGGGGGAAGTAGTAGAGAATCAGAGCTGCAGGTCTTGTGGTCACCTGGCACAAAATCCTTAAGAGAAATACTTTGAAAACAGCTCCAATTCTGTGGGTGTGGTTGAAAAGTCTCCTGCTCCACGGCTCTGGTGCCTTGGTTTTTACAGTCTGCATGGAGGATGCTGCCTGTGTGCAGCAGCTTAACCCTTTGTGCCTGTAGAGACAGCAGGACGGGTTTGCAGTGGCCATGAGGAGCTTGGTGCCTTGGCATCTGCTGTGGGGGGTGCCCTTCTTGCTCTGAGAAGGGGGGAGCTAAGGAGCGTGGGTGCCTCAGCCCTCTGTTTTTACTTTCTTCTTTGTTTCTAGCAGGTATGGATGGGAAGAAATGCAGCGTGTGGATGTTTTTACCTCTTGTCTTTACCCTGTTTACATCAGCTGGATTATGGATTGTGTAAGTTATCTCCTGCTGGTTATCTGGGAGGCTGCTTCTCATTAAGGATAGTCTTTTAGGGATGCTCTGCCCTTGATCTACTGTGGGGCTGAGAAGGCACATGATAGGGGCAGGGGCCAGTCTGTGCCAGTTCATGGCTTGAAGTATCACATTTTTATCCCTGAGTTTCTGTGTTCCCCAGGCCAAGTTGCTGACCTCGCTTTCTTCCTGGTATGTGTTACTGGGAGCTGCCTGAAAGGAGACAGCCAAAAATGTAAAAATTCTCTTTAATCACATTTTCTTTGAATGACTCAGCAGAGCTCTTGCAGAAACACTTAAGCCCTGCTTTGGGGTAGAAATTAAAAATCTGCAGCATCCAGCCCCACATGGAAAATCTAGCAGCAGCTTAATTACTGACATTTTACTTTCTCCCTAATGCTTCTTACCAAAATGCATGCAAGACATGAACTTTCCTGAGCTGGGCTTTTTCCAAGCATGCAGGCAGATGACTGCAGCATGAATTTGGGAGTGATAAATGTGTGATCAGCAGCTATGCTCAGGCTGAGAAGCAGTTTTGTTGTAGGATGTGGCTTTGGCCATGGTCAATGGATGCTATTTTTCATCTGCAGGGGCAGCTTAAGCCTTTGGTTTGACCTCTATTGCTTGTCGTTTTTCTTGTCCCATCCCCTCTCTATTAAAACAGCTTTTGTAGATGGAGTACCATAGTAAACCTGATGAATCAAAATTACTCAAGCTAAAAATGAACATTCTCCTGGCTGGTTATTTTTAAGGCAGCTCAGTTCAGTGACCCTGTTAGTCTACTCAATCGTGCAAACTAGATGCAACACAAAGGAGGGCACGTGGACTGAAAACTGTCTGCTTGAGCAGAGAGAATCACAGGCTCCTCCAGCAGATCCTGACAGTGGGCATTGAAACACTTAATGTGTTGTTTGAGTGGTATTTAGCATGGAAGCTAGGATGAGCTTTTACACTATTTCCTTTTTTTTTTTTTTTTCCTTATTCTTAACAGGTACTTTATAGCAGTGGAAGATAACAAAATTCTCCCACTAAGTGTACCAGATAGGTAAGAGCTGTTTGTGGGCTTTATATTCAATCGTTTGTTTCTTTGAAATAACGAAACAGTTACAGCAAAATGGGAAAGAAAACCTTGAATCTTTATTCCTGTTCCTGTGTCTCTTAGGAAACCTGGTCCCAAAAGACCACCTTACATAAGGTAAATGAATTATTTTCTTCCAAATACTGCTCTTGTTAATGGTTGCTATTTATGTGTCTTTGCTATCCTAGAGTTACAATGATACACTTTCTATTTTCAAGTATTGCAGGTGATGCACCTCCTGCAAGCTGTGTGTTTAGTCAAGTCTTGAACATGGCAGCATTTCTAGGTAGGAACCACAACTGGAGTTTCTTTCTGTTTGTTTCAAGAGTCACTGAAACATAAGTCATATCCTGTATGTATGCTTCTTGAATGTGATGATGTGAAACCTTTTGAACTGTCATTTCATTGCTGCTTCTTCCCATTGCAAAGAAAGAAATGTAACAGGGGAAATACAACCTCCGGACCGCAAATGTGTCGTGGGAGGTGTGATGGTAGGTGACTGTTTTGGCCTTGGTGATCATGAAATAGTTGAGTTTAGAACTTTTGCTGTAATGAAAAAAAAAGGAATTTAGGGAATCAAAACAGAATTGATCCCCTGAATTTCAAGAAAGCAAACTTTAGGTTCTTCAGGGTGGTGCTTAGCGGTATACGTCAGGAATCTGCTTTTGAGAGCTTAGGTGTCCATGAGTGCTGGTTAGTCTTTAATAACCACCTTTTAGAAGCACAGGAGCAGGCAATCTGGCTGTGTGGGATTGTGCTCAAAGAGTGGGGCAGAAGACCAGCTTGGCTTAAGAGGAAAAAGCCATTATATGGTCTCTGGAAGAGAGGTTAGGCTTTGCAAGAAGATTGCAGAGCTGTGGTTTGTATATTCAGGGAGAAGACAGGAAAGGCCAAAGCTCAATTTGATTTAAAACTGGCCAGAGTTGTTTCAGACAAGAAGAGTGTTTTTAAGTACATCAATGGCAAAAGGAGGCCTAAAGAAGATGTTGGACAGGTACTTGTTAAAGGCTGTAACATGACTAATAGGGATGAAGAAGAAGTGGAGGCATTCAATGCTTTTTCTGCCTCAGTCTGTAATAAAATGCTGATAGACCTTGAGCTGTGCAGTTCTCTGAGTTGAAGGACTACAAGTGTAAGGAGCAGTGACTGTGAGCACTGGAATTGTCAGGGACCAGATGTATCAGCTGGATGCTCACAAGTCCTTTTGTCCTGGATGGGATTCGTCCCAGAATACTGAAGGAGGTAGTGGATGTTAGGGCAGGACTCTCTATCATCTACCAAATGTCTTGGGATTCTGGGGAGGGCCCTGCTGACTGGAAGCCAGCTGATGTTATTCCAATCTACAAGAAGGGCATGAAGAAGCACCCAGAGACCTATAGACCTGTTGGTCTAACCTCTGTTCCTGGAAAAATTATGGACAAGATGATACGGATGCGTTTAATGAGCAATGCAATCACAAGGCACAGTTAGCATGGGCTCACAAAGGGAAAGTCCTCTTAAACAAATTCAGCGTCCTTCCATGATAAGGCCACACACCTGGTGGATGAAGGGAAGGTGTTGGTTGTAGCATTTCTCGATTTTAATAAGACTTTTGACACTGTCCCTCACAGCTACCTTCTGGAGAAGTTGTCCACCTGTGAGATCAGCAGGTTCACAGTGCACTGGGTGAAGAACTGGCTGAAGGTCAGGACTCACAGGGCTGTAGAGAAGCTACATCTGGCTGCCATCCAGCCACTAGTGGTGCCCCTCAGGGCTCACTTCTAGGGCCACTACTGTTCAATATTTTTATCAATGATCTGAATGAATGATGTGAAGGCACCATTAACAAGTTTGCTGGTGATCCCAAACTGAGAGATGCTGTTGACTTTCCAGAGAAACTAGGTGCTTTCCAAAGGGATCTAGATAGCTGGAACATCAGGCAGTGATTAATGGGATGAAAATTAAACATGTCTAAATGCTGTATCCTGCACCTGGGATGGAGTAATGCTGGACTCAAGTATAAATGGGAAGAGGATGTAGAAAGGGAGGTGTGGATTTCTTCCTCCTCAGATCCAGTGACAGGACATGTGGGAATGGTTCATAGCTGCTCCAGGAGGAGTTTAGACTGAACATTAGTAAGCATTTCTTTACTGAGAGAGTGGTCAAACTGGAATAGGATTCCTAGTGAGATGGTTGATGCCCGAAGCCTGTCACTGTTTAGGAAGCCTCTGGACAATGCCCTTAATAACATGCTTTAACTTTTGGTCAGCTCTGAATTGGCCAGGCAGCTGAATTTGATGATTGTTGTAGGTCCCTTCTAACAGAAATGGTCTGTTCTGTTGTAATCTCTCGTTTATGGATGAATTCAATCTTTCCTCTGCTGTATTTGTGTACTTCTGAGAGCTGCTTTTAGTTTGTCTCTGACCACCTTAGTTATGTCGAAGCTAAAGGAGAGGAAAACTACAGAAACATGCTAGAGATGTAGGAATTACTGAAATTGAAAATACCAATGTTTTGCATGGAATGCTTTTAATCCCCTATCAGGTTTTAGAAAAAGATCACATAATTTCAGGAGTCTGTATTGTAGAAATAGAAATTAGAAAGTTCCTGTACGTGAGCTTGAGTAGTCACACGTGGCTGTCTCAAACAATTGCATGGGGATGAAAAATAGAAATCCTCTTTTTGGGTGGGAACAAAATTCTCATTTTTAAGGATTTGGAGTGGATTGATTAACTAGAGCAATTGTGAGAGTAAATTCAAATATCTTTTGCAGTTTGGGTAAAAGTGGGTATTTTTCACTTACAGTGCTCTTATTTTCCTAAACCATGTTTTTGATATTATACCAGTGGTTTTGTGGAAAATGCAGATCTAATTTGCTAGGGCAAGCTATTTACAACAATATGAGCTGCATGCTATCAATTTGAGCATGAGCATAAGAAGGTGTTTGACAGCAGGCAAATTTCCCTGTTCAACTAAATTGATTTTTAGTGGTCTGGCTTGAATCACATCTGAAGGCCAACTGATTGCCTGACTTTCTGTGTTGTTCCACACACCATTTACTAGGGAGGGCAAGAATACACAATTTGAGTATCTTCTGGGATTATACCATATCATATGATGTATGATATATCATATCTATCATGTATTGTATACCACAGTGCTTGGGGGAATTGTTAGCTTGAAAGGAATGTTATTCCATTCTTCATGGAAAATTAATGCAACAAAGTTTGGCTCTTTTTTATGGCAACAGAACTTGTTCCAGAGGAGAAGAGGCAGCGGGCACTATGGCAAACCCCACAGAAATATGTATGTGCCATTCATATGCTTTTTAATACAAGTGGGGTTTGACATACCTCCTCCAAGAGAGCTCAGGGCTCGTGAGTGTAGTGAAGCAATGCAAGTCCAGGTGCCACTAAGTGGCACACCACTATAGTGTGCATATGATAGACTGTGTGCTGGGAGCTTCACAGGCAAGCAGAAAGGTGCTCTTTCCCCCAGAAAATTTACAGACAAGGCGTAGTGAGAAAAGGAAGCCTGGAGCTTGCTGTAGCTGGATTACAAGAGAAGTGCTTCCTGTGCTTAGTCTTGTCCCTGATGAAGTGGGAGGGGGCCGTGCAGAAGCAGAAAGCTTGCTGGTCTGAAGGTAGCGAGAGGAGGAGGGGGCTGTGAGCCCCCAGGCAGGTGTTTGCTGCAGCAGGTTCTACCTACTGATGCCCCTTGCCTTGTGTTTCCTTCCCAGCGCTTGTTGTGGCTGTGCTGCGCTTCATTCAGCTGAAGCCAAAGGTGCTCACCCCTTGGCTGAACATCAGCGGCTTGGTGGCACTGTGCTTGGCCTCTTTTGGGATGACCCTACTCGGCAACTTTCAGGTACTGCTCTGCAGGCTTGGACTGCTCTGTCTGTGGTGTGAGTTCCCTGCTTTTCTAGGGGATCTGCTTGGGTCTTTGAATGACCCGTGATGTGAGCCTGGGAAAAGCATGTGCCCCATTCCTCCCTTTACCTGCTCTGCCACCTCTATCTGCCACTTGTATGCAGAGATGAAGGGCCACAATCACTTTTCACGTGTCTCCAGCAGGATTTGCACCTGCGTGCTTAGACCTGTCCTGCTGAGAGCCACAGCAGGAGCCTCCTGAATCTCTTGAGCCCTGGGAGTTGACACAGATGGCCCTGGGTAAAAGGGTTGAGTGGGAAGTTTGCGGACACATCTGTGCAAACATACACAAATGCCCATACAAATTTAGCAGACAGCTCAGTTTCCTTCTTTTAAAACATACGTTGTTTTAAATCCACTTCCTGTTGATCCTCAGGCCTGCTAGGAGAGGCACACAGCAGAGGAGTGCCAGGACTTCTCCAGATGTGATGGGTGTCTGGGTGAGGGCCCTCCCATTCTCCTCCTGTCCTGCAATGTTATAGGAACAAACATCTGCCACATCTGTAGGGATGGGTGTCCCCTGTGATCACGACTGTGTCTGTCAGGGCATTAGAGTCAGTGGGGCTTGGGTTTGACTCTGAGGCTCTGCCTCTTACTGGGATTCAAGTAATGACCCCAATAAAGGCAGAAATTGAGAAAGGTCAGTGCATGCTGGCTGCTTCCCTGGCTTTGCATGCCAGGGACCCAATACAGAAATGGTACTTGTTTTGTGAAGGATGAGGAGGATCTCTTTGGATTGCACAGTTATTGAAGGAACTTGGTGTCCTTTACAGTTGACTTTTTTTGCTTTTTGAATGAGGTGTGAGATAATTTGACTTTTATGAACTTGGTCTCCCTAACTCCATGGCACAAGCCCAAAACCCAGGGTCTTGTTTTTTACAAGAGCTATCCAGCTAGGAATTATGAAGCCTTCGTAACAGCTTTGTCTACCTCTGAGAAGAGTATTTCTAGTACAGGACAGGCACTAGGAAATAGTTTTGACCTCTCCTTCCCTTTTTCACTCTTCAGAGCAAATGATTGTAATTTAACAGTAGATGCTTTGAATCATGCCTGGCTATAAATTCTGTTTATTTTCTGATATCTGATTCTAGCTATCAGTTACCTTGTTAGTTACCTGTATCCTTTCTTAGATCTTTTGCCAAACATGAAAATGTGTGGTAATGAGACCTTAGTTTATGCCTCTCCCTGCCTGAATTCTGAGCTGAATGTGGCATTAAATCATATTTCTGGAAAATTATACATTGGGTGTTTTAGAGGGACATTATAGCTGTGAGTCCCTTGCAGTGCTGACTATCTTGGGAAAGGCAGCTCAATCCCATTTTTGCCTGAGTGATTATTTGGACCTACTCTTGAAAGAAATTCAGGGTAGAGAGGAGGAGAGATATCTATGGAGGCACAGCAACTAGATTGTTATCCTGTAGATTGTGTCTTTGATAGGTATTTGTTAAATCATCAAACAGGAATTAAGGCTGCAGGGAGAAGTTACAGACTGGTGGTTTCTTTTCTAGAAAAGCCTCAGAGGCAGAGAGAAATCAGAAATTGTTTAGCTTAAGTCCACGCTGGACTTTTTGAATGGATTTGCAGCCTCAGCTGATCTTTTTGCAGATTCTTGCTAGTTGAACCTGACTGTCATTTTGCCTTGCAGTGTTGCACAGTCAGGGCCCTGTGAGACAGGGCAGCCCAAGGAACAGGTAAGCACTGGCACTCCAGAGAGGTTGGGTTCATGTTGCCTCAGACGCCAGCGGCCAAGGATGGGCAGAAGAGGAAATTTGGTGGGAGAAACTTGCCAAACCAGGAGCATGCTTTTGTGTTTTCGATTGTGCTAGCTCAAGGGGGTGTCAGGGTCCTGCTCCCTGCAGCTGGCACTGAAGGTGCACAATTTGCATCCATTGCAGGGAGCTATAAAAGACGCACAGTGGGTTGTCCTTGCCTGCCCTGGCCATCGCTTCAAGCCAAGGAAGAATTTATTTCTGAGCTCTGCATTTGTGAGTCTTGTCAGGGAGCTGTGGAGACAGCCCCCAAGCAACTGCATTTTCTACGGTGCTCTTGGGCTTTGGGCAGAAAATCTACTTGACTGTGACAGCTGTCAACTCACCTTGGTTATGTTACACCTTGCACCTCTGCCAGAAGAAATGACACAGCATCTCTGTATCACACCCCTGTGATCCCCTCTTTCCCCTACCCCACCTCAGCAGCAATCCAGTTAGCTATCAGATAATTCCTGCTGTGGAATTACTGTTTTAGGCAATCATTGTTTTATTTGTTCCTAGCTTTCCAATGATGAAGAGATCCACAACGTGGGCACATCGTTGACCTTTGGCTTCGGGACACTGGCATGCTGGATCCAATCTGCCCTTACCCTCAAGATCAACCTGAAGAATGAGGGGCGGAAAGCTGGGATTCCACGAGTGGCTCTCTCAGCCAGCATTACCCTCTGCGTGGTGCTCTGTATCCTTTTGTCTTGCTCCCCGGGAAGCCAGGCATTGTGTATGTTCTGCAGCAGCTCTTCTCACACCTGTCCTAGGATCTCAAAACATTTTGGAATGCTACTCAGTCTATCTTCATGGCACAAGCCTGTTTCAGTGCCATACCATGTAGACTGATGCTTCCAGATTTAACAGAAAGGGATAATTTTGCAGGTGATCTAAATAGAAGGAGATACTTCACAGTGTGGGTTGAAAGGTGTTCCCATGTGGTGGGTGCAGTGATCTGATCCAGTTCCCACTGGGAAGCTCCTGGCAAGCAGGGGCCCACAGCCAGGTCACCACTTGCTGGCTCTGTCCCTGGCTAGCTGGATGCTAAAGCAAATCACTGACTTCTCTGCACACGAGTCTTCCCCTCTGTAAATGTTTATCACCCTGATCTAGGATCAGGAAACCCTGGTCTGTATAGGAGAGCTGCTGTGCTCCATGGGCATCATTGGCCACCTGACATCCCTATCATCTCTGGCATCACATTCACACTCTCCTCATGATGGCTGGATGGGTTGTCTCATCCAGGTGACTTTGTTCAGACTTTTTTCCCTGTTGGCTTACAAACTGGTTGGTTTCTCTGCTCCCACTTGTTCTCCTTGAATTTCCTCTTCCAGATTTCATCCTTATGGCCCAGGGCATTCACATGCATGCTTCCAGGATCCAGTGGGGCCTAGTGATGTGCTTCCTGTGCTACTTTGGCACCTTTGCAGTGGAGTTCAGGCATTACAGATTTGAGATAATTTGTTCTGAGTACCAGGAAAACTTTCTAAGCTTTTCTGAAAGCTTATCAGAAGCCTCTGAGTACCAGACAGATCAGGTGTAGCCTGTCCTCTGGTTGGGGGGAGGGGGAAGGTGTGGTCTCATGGGTGAAACATGACCTCATTTACACTTCTTTTGAGTTTGTTTTCATGTGCAATCATGATGATATTGCCAAAGGGCTAGGAGGGTGGCAGTCTCACTAAGAGCCAAACAAACAGAGGTGTCTGCTGGAAGAGGAGGGGATCTATCTCAGCGGCAGCATGAGAAAGCACAAGCTGCTTAGTTTGTGCCACCGGTGAGTCTTTCTGAGCGGTGTTGTAACAGTGGTGTTCAAAACATTCAGCAGCCTGTCCTTGAGATGGCCCTCTGAGACTGGTCCTGCTCTGCTCATCCTGCAGAGAAAGAGGTGAAGGAAGCAGACTTCTTCAAACAGTAAGAGCCTTCAGGAGTCACCAGTTCCCAAGTCACCAGACTGTGTCTTCCGTGTGTTTCTTGGGTTGTTTTCTTTGTTCCAACTGGGGGAACTTGGTAGGATGAGCAAGAGCAGCTGTTTCTTCAGAACCTGGAATCAGACACGGAAGACCCCAATGGACTGGGGTCTGTTTTTATGGCAAGCAGGCAGGTGTTTCTTCCAGCCTGGAAAGCAGCCGACGGTAAATCTGGGTTTGAGAGGAACTGTGCTGTGATCAGGAAGTCATACTTAGCTGATGCTGCCTCGTAGCTAGACAGATCATCCCCAGGCCAGAGGGGGTGATGCAGTGGGATGCTTTGCTTGGCTTCCTGGTGGGGACTGGTAGGAGTGAGGTGCTGAATTAAGATGAGAATGTCTGTGTGCTCTGAAGATGACCCAGAAAAGGCTGTTTTTTCCGTGTGTAGTGCTTCCACCACATATGTGTATAGTATTTCAAAAGCTTTTTTTTTTTTTTTTTTTTTTTTTTTTTTTTTTTTTTTTTTTATGTTCACTGAGGGGGAAAACTGTGTTAGAGCCATCAGGCTCGTCTGCCACAAGAACAGTACCAGTGCTTCTGGGCAAAGGGTTTGGTTTTGCTCCTTGTGCCAAATGTCAGACATGCTGGTTTGGGCTCTGGGCCCCTCAGTGTGGCCAGTTCTCCTGAGTGGGGCCTGCCACAGGCTTAAATGGGCTTCCAGGTGCCAGGAGGGAGTTCTGCCCTGGAGGCTGGGTGACCTGCATGAGGGCTGGAGAAGGGAACAGCAAAACTAGAAGGGCTTGTCCCTCCCTAACGGAAGGTTCTCAAAGAGAAGATGTGTTTTCAGAGGAGCTTCAAAGCCCATTTCAAAACCTGATTTTGGGAAGGCTGCTGTACTGGCTGGGCAGGGGAGTGATGGGAGTTGATTCTCATGAACATGGCTATTTTCCTCCAAAAATCAGGCTCAGCTTAGGTTTACATCTTGTCTAAACAGCAGGAAAACAAGCAGAAATTAAAATGGTAGGAAAAGGCACTTGAAGGGGAACTCATGATGCTCTGTGGTATTTCTGACAGAGAGGGAAAAGGCAAAAGGGCATTCAGCCTTCTGCAAAGGTCACAGGCCTCTGCTGAGAGGAGAAACAGTTGAGACAAACTGTTAAGTAGAAAGCTTTCAGCCAGCCCTTTATTTTTTGTGTACCAAAATTTATTCTCAGACAGCTGTTACAAATCCAGAGCATTTTTGGCCAACAGAGGGTAGTTGTAGATTGCTGAAGGCTTCCTTCTTGTAGCAGTGTCATTAGCGGAAAGCTTTCCTGGAAGGATGTGCTGAGAGTGGCCAAGGACACAGCAGTTGGAGGTGCCAGCTCCCTTGAGGGTCACCGTGGGAGCTCCTCCTGGGCAAGGACAGGAGGGGACAGTCTAGCAAACATGCAGGTGGGGATCCTCATACTGGCACACACTCAATCCATATGGAGCACAAAACAGCAATTTGTTGTAAGGGTGTTTTACTGTAAATAGTCCACTGTTTTTTTCCCTAATTAATTAATACTTTCAGTTTATTGTTTTAGCTTTTGTAATTTTATCGAAGGAAAAACATTGGTTATTTTTTTCCTTTTGCTCCTTTTTCTATATGCAATACAAACTGAACTTCAGGTTTTTAGTGATAATTCTGTACATTTCTTAGAGTATTTCTAACAGCACATTTCAGTACAACTGAACGACAACTGATATACACTGAAACATGACCACTAAATAAAGTGCTTTTATGGAGAAAGTGAGCTTTATTTTTGTCCCTACCCGAAGCATAGCTTTCTGATGGCAAAGGCGAAACAAAAGGTGAGTATTTATTTACAGTGTAATGATTAACATTATCACTTAAGGAAGCCCAGGGACCATTCAGCCATGCAGATACACTTATTGTAACAGTACTAATTAGCAGGCTCTTTTTAGGAGCAGGATCACACCCACTGCACAGCCCAGAAAGGCATCTGGACTCGTTGCTCCACAGCCTGACCTGCTACTATGAAGTTTTTAGAAGGGCCATGCTGGCACAATGTGGTTTCTTCCCCAAGTGCCTGTCTCTTCCTTGTTCTTTACCCATCAGCCTCCCTCAACAGGGACAGCTGTAGGGGTAGATCAGAGCTCAGGAAGGCAGTATGCACATACTATATTCTGGCTGGCCTCTGTGAGGGCAAGACACCCGTGCATGAAGTGCCAGCAGCAGGGAAGGGGGAAAGTGGGATTTCAGACAGCAGTTTCAGACTGCCTCTGACTCCACTACTGCCAAGCATAACCTACCTGTGGCTCTCACTCCTGCATCGAGCCACAACTGAAATCCTAAAATGATCAGGGAGGTAGTACAGCTTCCTTGGCAGGACAAGGCTGCTGCCTTAAAGAAAGGACTAGGGAAGGTGAAAGCAGGAACACAGTGTTCACAGGTTTAGAAATAAAACAATAAAATTTTTCTTTTAGGTGCTGGGATCACTGGTGCTAAGACAGGAAGGCTAAACACTGTAATGGAGTGAACACAATGAAAGCAAAGTTGTGTTTTTATTTACTACATTAGGAAAAGCTCCATGACCATTTGATCTACATTGGCACAATTTAGGTAAGGTGAAAAGGTCAGGGGTTTAATTGTCATTAAATGCAGCAGGATGTCTGCCCTCAGGAGCAGTTTGTCAAGGTTTGCTCACAGCTGACCAGTGCTATGAATGTGTGACTGGACGATGTTGGCTGGAGGAGCTCCATGGGTCAGTGCTGAGATACTTCAGAAATGCTGTCAAGCTGACTTTGAGGTTCAGCCAATTGTATCCCATAGCCCAGCACCATGATCCAGCAGAGAAGTGTGTCCAAAATTTAATGTTTAAAGCTGTATTTATATATACTTGACTTCATTCTGGGTAGGCTGGCTGTGGAGCTCTAAGCAGTTTCCATATGCAAGCTGCACTGTTCTGAACCTAGAACTGCTGCAGACATGGCCAAGATACACACTGTTCCTTGTCTAAAGAGCTTGCCTGCAGCAAGGGCTGGCTTTTTCTGTGGCAGCCCAAACATACTGTATTATAGCCTACAATTGGCATTTTCCTTTAGGAATCCTAACTGTGAATGTTTTTTACTTAGCCAGAAATCCTGTCTGCAGGGAGAAGCTCACATATCCTGCCATGGTCCCCAGTGCTCCCTCTGGAACTAAGGGACATAAACCTTGTTTGCAGACTGCTTCTAAAAATGACAGAGCTCACTGTGGGGCATCTCAGCACTGGATTTCAGTGGATGAGGCTGAAGGAAGCATTCCCTTAGCTAACTGCTAGCCAGGAAAGGGGAGGAACAGCAGGGCTCATGGGTGCTGCTCCCTGCCCTGTTCCCAGCTCCAGCTGGCAGCAGACCTCTGTCCTACTGCACAAGGGACCCCACACCATATTATATTCTCCATCCATACCTGCCTGCACGAGGCCCAAGACATAATGTGGATTTGGTTTGAAATTCTGATTATGGACAAAATTACCTAACATTTCACAAGGACAATTAGGTGAAGCACAGTCTTTTGTGCGTGCACTGCTTTCCCTAAGTGGAGGAAGGCAAGAAAAGTTCGGTGAAAGATGAGATGAGGCTGTAATAGGATTTCTCATCATCCGTCAGTCCTGCGTTGCCTGGTCTGATCACCACAGCCACGTGAGTGTCCGCCTCCTCGGCCGCATTGGCTTCTGAAACAAACAGTGGGGAGAGTGGAGGTGAGAGTTGCTTACTGACCTCTTCACATTAGGGTTCTTAAGGCTTGAGGATGCCCCAAAACACCTGAGTGCTTTCAAAGGCTGAGACTGAGAAAGCAGAGTTTGCATGAGGCAGGGCTCTGGAGAGGAACCAGCTCCTAGCAGAGCTGCTGTGGATGGCTGTAGCTGCAGGAATGGACAGGAGCTGGCTGCCTCACCATCCCCTCCCTGCCCCTCTGCCAGCTGATGGCTGTCCAAGGCACTTTGCAGGCAGCACACACCATCAGCTCGATTCCTGTCATGAGGCTGTGGTCAGCCTATGGCATTTGTGAGTCAACCCCCCCTCTCCCCCCAGTCACTTCTCACAAGCTTCTTTTTGCTCCCTGAGTGCAAAAGGCCACTGGAAGATGATCCAGGGAAAAGGAGGTAACTACAAGCTCCCACCAGCTCTGCTGCCAAGGCTGGGGAGGAGGTAAGGACTAACTCTGGGGGACTGAGCTGGCTTAGACTGAGACCCAATGCCATTTCTGCCAGAAAGATGTTTCCAGCAAAAGCAGGAAATTAAATTAGCTTCTTAAGCCTGGCTTTCCAGAGGTCAAGTCTTGGCGACCTGAAGCAATGTTTTCCTGCTGCTGAACACAACCTAACCATGAGTGGCACAAAGAACCAGCCACGTAGCAACACAGCAAACACCATCATTTCCCTTGAGCACTGGCCAAACCACTGACCCTGTTTGTAAATGGGGCATGCTTCAGCTCTTCTACAGCATTCTCTCCTTCCTGGCTGGTGCAAAGGCAGGTTTTCTACTTGACCTATTTTCCCTCATTGCAGTGCTGCACACGGGCATCCCACTGCTGTGTGCAAGCCCGAGTGTGTAAAGGAGGATGGTGGCAGCTAGAGGGAAGGTGCTGAAGCATTTCTGGGGTGCTTGTGAGAAGTCAGCAGCACATTCTGAAGAGCACCTGCCTCCCCCGCACAGGTGAGAGCCAGTAGGACTGGCAGGTCACGTACCTCGAGGGACATCTGTCAGGAAGAGGATGTTGTTGGTGGCGCACCCAATACTGGCAGCAATCCTCCTGTAGCTCTCACTTTCTACCTTGGGGCCTATTTTGGTATCAAAGTGGCCATCAAAGAGCTGAAAGAGAGAGAGAAGCACAGGCCATTGCTGAGTGCCACCTGAAGTGCAGGGATATCCCTTGTTCCCTCCCCTTCTGCCACAGTAACGAGGGGTTGGTGCAGCCATGCTCTCATAGTCAACTGCTCGAGCTGAATTCCCACGGATCAAACCCACTGCCTAACCTTTCTGTCACAGAATTCATACACAAAGTATTACAGCAAGGGAGGTTGTGAGGGGAGTGCTCTGCAGGGGGAGAAGCTGTAAGGAAGGTGGTAAGGTTATCTACCTCTAGGATATCACCTTCTGTAGAGTATCCAAATAGAAGCTTCTGGGCTTCGACGCTGCCTGAAGAGTAGATATAGACCTTCATCCCTGCTTCCCGCCACTTCCGGATGGCTGGAACAACATCCTCAAAGATTCTGGAGCAAAACAGGGCAGCAGGTAAGGGCAAACCCAGAGGCACCTGGAGGGACATCATTAGCCAGGCACTGTGACAATTAGTTTTGTCCCGTTAGTTTGCAAGGGGACTTTGTTTTCAATCTGCTCAGGGCTCCTGGAACCAGGGAGTCTCTTTCAGCAGTAGGTGATGCAGAGCTGGGCAAGGAGATTTGAGTGATCTCACTTCTTGAATGCAGCCAAGCAGGCAGCTTTCACCACAGTTTTTGGGTCACTGTAAGACAATCTAACTTTGCTTTTAAAAACAAAACCAACCAGGATATCTGTCTCTCTTGACTCATTTTTGGGTTTTGTTACTTTCTCCAGTGGATGTTTACATTTTTCTGTGAACTCATTTTCTTCTTCCTCATTCCTCATTTGACAAAACACTTTGTGAATTTATGGGCTTGTTTTACTTACTTAGAGACCTAAAATGCATAGTTTAACCAAGTATCTCTTAAATAAGATCAGGCTTAATTTCAGTTGTCCCTACTTATGCACTCCTGCGTTGTGGCTAAAACATAAAGAGGAACCTGAAGACAAAAGTAAGTGGAAAGGCAGGAAACACAGGAAAAATACAAAGCAGGAGGAAACAACTGAAAGGGTCTGACCCTTCAACCCTGGCTTGTTTGTACTTGTTCCAAAATATGAGTGCAATTTGGGGATAAAGATGGAGAACTGTAAGAAGCTCATACTTGTGCCTTAGACTCTTGGTTTATCAAGAAATCTCTCAAGTATTGGTTTATCTGCTGAGCTAGTGATGCTACTTGTAAGTGGGGCTGTTCCCAGGAATAGCTTTCCCAGCTATTCTGCTTTTATGAAAGAGGGCCCCCATACCTGTCCCCCTGGGATGGGGCACACAGCTACTCACACAATTACTCACTCTCCTTTGACGTGCCCGGTGGCATAGGCTGCCCTCCACATGTGGCCCTGCAGCTGCTTCAGTGCCGTGGTCTTCCTGTCCAGGGACATCTGCCAGTGCACGTTGTCTACAACCGCCTGGATGACGCGCTCCAGCTCCTCCTCCCCGCTGCCGCTCTCCACAGGGATCGGCACGGCCCCGTCCAGGCTGGAGTCCTCCTGAGCCTGGACAGTGGCATCAAAGCATGGGGTTAACAATGCCAAGGTTGTGAGTTCCATCCCTGCACATCACTAAAAAGCTGGGCTTGATCCTTGCGGGTCCCCTGCAACTCAGGATATTCTGTGATTCTGTGCAATCATCCATGACAAAAAGCAGGAAGGGAAGAGGTGGAGCACTTTCAACACTGCTAGTGTAGGGAAATTGATCTAACACCTGCATCCATGTGCCGCTGTGCAGGACACTGCTTGAACTGCTCTTCACACAAAGGGTTACAATATCGTTTGAATGCTTTTCTCAGTGGAAAACTGAGACTTCAGTTGTGTTTAGAAATACTTGCTTGGATTGTACTTTCCAAACCAAACAATTAGAATTACTGTAGGTGTATTGTAAATACTCTAATGAGAACTATGCTTATTTAAGTATTTAATTACAGTAATTAAGGCAAAGAAGCAAATGTATCTGTTGGCTTCAGCCACAAATCTCAAATTGATGTTGTGTTCCTGTACACAACATTAGCATTCACTGCCCTGGGTGGAACAAATGCTCTGCCATCTCCCTGTGCTGCTTCCCAAAAGAGGTTTGGATTAAAAAAGAGAAGGGCACAGTGCAGCCAAAAAGCTGGAAAATCTTGGCTCAACAGCTGCCCATGGGCTGTGAAGACCAAGGTGAGCTGAGGGAAGCACAACCCAGGCTTTGGATGGGAGAGAATCCAACCATCGAGGCAACTGGCTTCCATGGATGATGGGGACAAATGTGGGGTAACCAGGAGAGTCTGAGTGACCTGAAGCCTCAGGCATGCTATGAAAATGCAGAGAGTAACTCTGTTACTTCACCTGTTTCCTCAGAAGGCCGACATCCCGCTGGCACTCCTCCTCCTCCCAGTGAGCACGAAGATACTCCTTCACGTTGTCTTTGATGTAAGGGAACAAGGTCTCCTGGCAGAAAAACAGGATGCTGCTTTAACCTGGCAGAGGTAAGGCTGACTGGCTTTTAAATGAACTGTTTGCACATGCTGCCATGTACAGTTATTTTTCCAAATTTAAGCTTCCCCTACAGTGCTGCAGCTGGTGAAACTTCCTACCAGGGTGTCTGCCTGGTCACAGGACTGAGCCAGCCTCAGGGTAGGATCAGAGTAGGTGAATTTTTTTACCCAAATGTTTACATAGCTGAAAGTTATAAAGCCTGCAATGGAATACTAGGAAATAACTTTTTCCTGGGCTTGCCAAAAAGCGTGTCAAATGGCACACATGATCCCACATTCCCACTAGCTGAGGAGTACAAGGCTGACAATGTAGGTTCTCTGAACAGATAAGTTATGCTACTGTATTTTTGATGGGGCACTTGTCCTAGCAAAGGTCATTCTGAAAACACATCTCAACCTCTCACCAAAGCTAGAGGACCTTTTAAAATGAAAAGCCTTGTCTGGTGACACTGAACTCCACAGGACAGTCTTGCAAATGAAATTAAATGGGGTTTGGGAAAAGTGCCATGGGAAAATTACAATCTTCACAGAGATCCCAAGGGCAACCAGAAATAATTACAAATTGCTCTAATTAGTGGTGTTTCACGAGTCAGAAGCCACAAGCTGCCACTGTGCAGGTCCGGGTGCAGGAAAAGCCTCAGGTCAAGACGGGCAGGGAAGTCCTTCCTTTGGATAGAGAACTGAGCTTTTCTTAGTTGGGAAAAAACTAACCTGAACTCACCTCTCCTCAAAAATTGGCCTGTAGTTTCTTTTTCCTTCTATGTCATCTTTAGCTTGTTAGTGAATTAAGAAAGCAGTGGTCCTGAGAGTGTGATGTGGTGGCAGAACTGCAGGATTTTCTATTGCTCTAATATTGTATTTTCCATGTTGTATATTTTAAAAACAATGCAAATTGCCTAAAGAATTACCACAAACTTGTCTAGGGAAATCAAAAGCCTTGTAATGCCCCCAGTTACTCTCTCATTTCCTTTACTTTCAAACTATCTTTTAAATCATAAAGGAAATTAAAGAGAATCCACTGAGAAATACAGCTGACCTGCTGGCTTGGTTTAACCTCCTTTACAACTCAGGTATCAAAACGACACAATTGTTTTTCAAAAGCAGTATTTCATACTGCTGTGCTGGCTCAGAAAAACTTCCAAACAGACTCTGAAAGACCAGTGGATTCTGCGATTTGGGTGTTTTTAAAAGAGAAAAAGTCTTGGTCCACTGGCAAATGCATCAGTCTGTGAACTAAGTGGGGACACCCACGTGACAGCTGGAATAGTGGATGGCTAGAGGGACAAATGGTTTATGGATGTCAAGAGTGATCCCAAACAATGATGTACTAAGTTTAATAGGCCATGAGTCTGTGTGGAAGAAAGATTCCAAATACTCTATTTCCTGGTATCTTTCCTTAATCCACCCATCAAATGACTCATTCTATTTTCTTACTTTGCAGATTCAGTAATTCTAACATTAGAGAAAGGATTAAATAAATTCATTCAATATTGAAGAATAAAGTGGCCACTAAACCATCAGTGGACCTTTCAAAGGCAAATAGAGGTTAACTGAAAAACAAAACTAAATAACTTGTTCCAAGCATTTTCAGGATTTTCATCAAACTGAATTTTTATTGAGAACAAAAACTCATTTGGCCTCCCTGCAACAGAAGGACTTTGGATGGAAACCCAGTCTCAGGTGCATGGCATGCTTGCACAACTGCAAAACAGCTTTGAGGTGGACAGAAAACAACTTAGCTGCTCTGTTAGATGTTTAGTAAGAAACCTCAGCTGTCCAAACTGTTGGAATTGGAAGATATTGAGGGAGGGAGGCAGCTGTAATGCCATCTAGGCCTGAAGTTTCTTCAAGAGCACTGAAAGAACATGGACAGGAAAGATGTAGGTCATGCTGTTCATCTGTTAAACTGTGTTAGCAGAAGCCTCTAGAAAGCCTGGCAGGAGCCTTCACCTGCCATGTGGGACACAAAGTACCTCTGTAAGCCACTGGCTGCAAAGACCTACCAAAAGCTACAATGTCTCCTGGAGAAATCCCCTTAATTAACGGCAGGAGCAGGGATACCTCCTTTCGCTGTTCTAGCAAGCCGCTCCCTCCCGCGAACCAAAGCCTCCCGGAGAAGAGGGACCCGCGGCTATTACAATTTGCGGTTCTCCAAGCGCCCATGACTCGCAGACTCCCCAGTCCCTTCGGTCCTGCACCTAAACCAGCATTTCCATTAGTCTTAGGCTTTTTCCGAGGCAAGGGAAGCCACTCGTGCATTCGCTGCCGCTACAGTACCCGTAGCGTCCGGGGCGTACCCCCGCGCTGCCTTCCCGCAGGCGGGACGCGCTCCTCCAGCACACCGGGGGCATTCGGCCGTACCAGCCTCCCGGGGGGAAAAGGCAGCGGATAATCCCGAGCATTACCGAGGACTGCAAATTGTAAATTACTGAAATTAAGCCCAAGAAGCGTCGTACTTCAAAGAGATCGCACTGAAGGCTCCCTGTAGACCCGGGTGCGGTGCTGCAGCTCCAGCCAATCAAAGGAACATCGATGCTCGAGGGCTTTTCCCGGATGAGGCTGCGAGCACTCTGCCTTATATCCATGAAAAAAAGCCCTGACCTGCCCGAATCTCAGCGGTAGTGACCTGCTCCTCAGCCCACCAAAGGGGCGGCCGATCGCAGGACAAGGCGTATTTTCTCGTGAGCATTACTCGGAAAACCGCAGAAAATGGGTCACGGCTTTCGCTCCTGCCGGCACCTCGGCCTGCCAGGGCCGGGAGGTCCCGGTACGAACGGCGGTGCTACGGGAGCCCCCCGCGACGCCAGGGCTGGGGGGTCACGACAGGAGCGGCGATGCTACCGAAGCCCCCCGCGGTGCCGGCTGCCGCCGGGTCTCACCTGGACGAAGGCGATGGGGGTGGTGGTGCCCTCGATGTCCAGCAGGATGGCGCGCACCTCCGCCGGCACCGGCAGCACGCCCATGGCGGCGGCGGCACGTGGGGCGCACCGGGGACGCGCGGCGGCGGCGGGGAGCGCCGCGCCGGCTGTGCCCGCCCACGGAGCGCCCGCCCCGCCCCGCCCCGCCGCCGGCGGATCGGGGTTTCTCGGTTAGGCGTTACAACCCACCGCCGCCGGCCCGTTCAGCCCCAGCGCCCGCCCGTCCCGGTACGCGGTGCGGCGGTGCCCCTGCCCGTGCCCGCCCGGAGCAGCGGCACCGGCCCGGCCCGGCCCGGCCCAGCCCGCGCGATGGCGGCCGCAGGGCGGCTGCTGCAGCCCCGCCGCGAGCCGCCGGGGGCGCTGCGGCGCCGGGCGGGAGGGCGGCGCTGATTGGCTGCCGGCGCGGGTATATAAAAGAGGCGCAGGCGGTGCCCGGATCTCTTCCGCCGCCATTTTCTGCCGGGCGCAGGTCTCCGCTGTCTCCGCCGCTCGCACGAGCACCCCCGCCGCCCTCGCCCCGCCATGGAGGACTCGACCGAGATGAGCGGCGGCCAGGAGGAGTTCGCCGAGGGCTCCAAGATCAACGCGAGCAAGAACCAGCAGGACGACGGGTAAGGCCGGGGACGTGGTGGTGGGGGAGGCGTGGGGAAGTCGCGCGTCCATCTGCGCCGCCCGCCCTGCGGCTCGGGGGGGGCGGCTCGGTGGCTGGGGGGAGCGCGGCCTTCCCTCCCGCGCCATGGCCGCGCCCGCCTTTGTGTCCCGGGCGCTGACCCAGTTTCCGCGGGGCGGGGACACGGGGTGGAGGGGGGGCGATCGGCGCCGTGACGTCACCGGCAGCCTATGGGGGCGCGGGGGGGGGGGCTCCCCCGTCGCTCCCTCAGCCGTATCCGTACGCGTTTCCTGCCCTCCAGGAAAATGTTCATCGGAGGCCTCAGCTGGGACACCAGCAAGAAGGACCTGACGGAGTATCTCTCGCGGTTTGGCGAGGTCGTGGATTGCACAATCAAAACAGACCCGGTCACTGGAAGGTCGAGGGGGTTTGGGTTCGTGCTCTTCAAGGATGCTGCCAGCGTGGAGAAGGTGGGCGCTTTTCCTGCGGACCGATGGCGGGAAGCCAGCCGTCGTAGCTGTAGCAGTCTGAGAATGTGTTCCTTCGTCTGCTTTTTAGGTGTTGGAACTGAAGGAACACAAACTGGATGGGAAGTTAATAGATCCTAAAAGGGCAAAAGCACTGAAAGGGAAGGAGCCGCCCAAAAAAGTGTTTGTTGGTGGACTGAGTCCAGATACATCTGAAGAACAGATTAAGGAGTACTTTGGTGCTTTTGGCGAGGTATGGTATATTGGGGTCTAAGAACATCTCTGGTTCTCAAGTGTGGTCTTGCATCTCGCTTAAGAAAGAATTTGTGAGGAGGGAGTTGGCCAAAACTAGAGATAGTTGAATCTATATATTAATGATTTAATAGAATTGCAATGGTAGATTCTGCACTGCAAGATGGTTCTGGTGGCATAAAAAGTTGCTTACAGATTTCATGCATTGTTCATATTCATTTTCATTTCAGATCGAAAACATTGAACTTCCCATGGACACAAAGACAAATGAAAGGAGGGGCTTCTGTTTTATCACATACACAGATGAAGAGCCAGTAAAGAAGTTACTAGAGAGCAGATACCACCAGATTGGTTCAGGCAAGGTGGGAAAACTCTTGTTCTTAGCTTTTGAAATCTATCTCCGTAGGCTTCTGTTAAAGAAGCTTGCAAAATGCTCTTGGTATTCTTAATAAGTTAAAGAATTTCTGTCCTTGCAGTGTGAGATCAAAGTAGCACAGCCCAAAGAGGTGTACAGGCAGCAGCAACAGCAGCAGAAAGGAGGGAAAAGCAATTCTTCTGGTGGACGTGGAGGAGGAAGGGGCCGTGGACGGGGTGAGTGTTTTCAGTGGTTCTGTTGATGCCAGTACTTACCAAACACTCAGGTGTTTGTAGGTGTTCCAGGTTGCAGGCTGTGTGCAGATCTCATGTTTAAATCAAATGTGTGAAGTAGCCTGGTAGTAAGTGGTGTTTTGGTGGTTATGGTTCCTTGTTGAAGCTGAGGCATCTCTTCCTCTGTTTCCATTCCAGTGGTGAAGGGGCAAGGGGGATGTAGGGTGCTTTTTTATAACCTTAGTGGACAGTGTAGCCAGTACAGATACACTTTCACAGAATAACTAGGTTGGAAGCAACCTCCAGGGTCACCAAGTTCAACCCATGCCCTAACATCTCAACTAGACCACCAAGTGCATCCAGTCTTTTTTTAAATACATCTAGGGATGGTGACTCCACCACCTCCCCAGGCAAAGCATTCCAATTCTTTATCACTCTTTTCGTGATAAACTTCCTCCTAATACCCAGCCTGTGTTTCCCTTGGGGCAGCTTGAGACTGAAAGGGATACATTTAATTGGGTCCATGGGTGAGTAACCAGGAGCTGTTTGCTAAGGAGTAGCAAACTCCTTTATTGTCACTTTGCTGTGCCTTCAAACAGATCAGAAGGAGTCAGCTGTTAGGTTACAGGTTAATGCATCTCAGTTTTAGAGGTCAAGCAGTCACAACTCACACCACACAGTAAGGCTCGTCCTGTGGTGTCACTTGGTGCTCAAGCAATTACTGAATTACTGATTATTCTTGTATCCAAAAAGTCACATGAGGGGGCACAGGAGAGGAGTGAAATATGTTTTGAAACTTACATTTGTTGTGCTTGGTTTCAGGTCAGGGACAAAACTGGAACCAAGGATTTAATAACTATTATGATCAAGGCTATGGGAATTACAATAGTGCTTACAGTGATCAGAGCTACAGTGGCTATGGAGGCTACGACTACTCTGGGTACAACTATCCCAACTATGGATATGGGCCGGGATACACAGACTATAGTGGTAAGTAGTTTTGCCCTTATTCCCGATAACAGGTGCATGCATCCCCTCCCTGGAATATTGCTCTTACTCAGCCAATGGCTCTAAAGATGAGAACTCTTGGTGTGCTGCTGTGTGTGAAGTCTCCTTCTGAGGCTGGATGTTAACTCTTGTGGGTTCTGTTTTTTTCCCCACGTTACCTCCAGGCCAACAAAGCACATATGGGAAGGCGTCCCGTGGCGGCGGCAACCACCAAAACAACTACCAGCCGTACTAAAGCAGTACCTAGTACTTGACAAACAGGTGTGTACATGAGATCAAGCTCCACTCCAACTAGGTCTAATCTAATTTAAAGATCAATAGACAAACGAAGAGTAAAAAACTTGCCTAGCATGACTTTTCCTTTAATTAAGCTTTTGTTAACTTAAAAAATACTTCTTTTTTTAAAACCAGCTTTGCCTACGTGTCTATAGATCTTTAACTTTGTAAAAATGTGACTTTATCTTCTTTAGTACTTCAGAAAAACATAAGAGTTTTTCTGGTTTGCGTTGTGTACCAGGTGGTCTAGAGGAATAATTAAACTTATTAGAAGTATTAACAGGTAAAGTACTGAAATGGGTACAACTTAAGGAAAACAAGAATGTTGTCTTCTAACTCTGACATTATACCTTGTTTGTACCCGCCAGCGGGAACTTCATTGCAGGCCGTGTGTCACCCTGACCACGTCTATCTCTGGGGTCGCACGTTGCAGGCAGAGCGCAAGGCATACACCAGAAAACGCTGTCCTGTGGTATGGTCTCTTCCAACTTCATGTACCAGCGTAAAGATTAAAGTGGAAAACTTCAGACTTTGGCTTCTTTTTTTAATCTTTTTTGGAGATTAAGTGTCTTTAACTTAAATGGTTTTTTACAGGAGTTAAAGTACATAAATGCCTTTACAGCTTAATCATTTGGTCTTCTGTTTAGTGTTGTATTTCAATTGTGGAACCTCATTTTAAATGTGCATTCTTTAAGATTTTAATGCTTGCTTTTTTCTTTTTATAGCTAATAGTGAAATCCGCAAACCAAAACGAACTTTTAAATCTGGATAAACATTAAAGATCATATGCATATGGACTGTCTGAACTAAAGTGACCTGACTTGTGTTGCACATAAGTCGTTTAGTTGTATAAACAAATAATCAGAAAGCCTTTTGGCAGTGTTTCCAGTGGAAAAGAAAGTGATCCAGAGCCTGCTTACACGTCTAAATTGGATGGTTGTTGTTTTGGAGCAGCCTCCTGGATGGGCTGAATGGCAATATTTGGGAAAATACAATACTGATGGGTAACTAAACAATCCTGTTGTGTAACCTTAATAAATATGCATATGATCTTTAACAGTGAAGAAAGGAATATATAGAAGACTTAAAGCAGTTCATGAAAATGGACCTTTTAACAATGCTGTTGTAACTGTCACAGAACTGACATGCCTTTTGTCTTGATTTTTTAGGTAGAGATACTGCAACAAAAAGCCATCTTGCAACGCATCGTGAGTGAATGGAGGGTGGTCTTCGTGAGAGGAAATGACTATTTTGTAAAAGACTTTTAGTGTATGACACAACTGTGTCCAACTGTACATAGCGGCCGACTAGTTTTCTTTTATGGTTTTTACTTTCTTTTTGCCATTCATGTTATGACACAATGTGGACTTGTGTTTATACAAACTTTATTTGTATAATTTCATGTTAAAAGATTCTCTAATAAATGCTTACTTAAGTGAGTGTGTAGTCTTGCTGTCTCCTTAAAGTGGTATAAGTATAGGTTTACTTGTATAGGAGGGCAGGTGCTTCTCTGGAGATCAGGGTTCCTGTGAGAACAGGTCCATACGCCTCATTCTTCCTCCTGATCTGTCCTGAGAGCACCAAAGTGCTTGGAATTAGCATCACTGTGGAAGATGGCAGAGTCCTGCCCTCTGCAGCAACAGAGGACACAGTGGTCTGTGGCACAATGCTGCCAGTTTTGTACAACTCGGGAGGGCTCTGGAACTATAGTACCACCTCTTTAATGCTGATAGTGCTGCTTGGGGAGTTGGAGCTTTTCAAGGTTTTTTCCACCACTTAAAACCTCAAGTATTCTGGAACCTAGCTTAATTACTTTCCTACACCACTTCTATTCTGATTCCAAGCAGGAGAGTACAAATTCTTAAACTTTAGGGTCAGCCATACAACTTTGGTACAAGTTAGGTGCTGTACTGGACTCCTCTCACCTGGATCAGAAAACAGGTTTCCCACCTAGTGCACACTAGCAGGCAACAACTAAAAGCCTGAGTGCCTGATTGCTGGAGAAGGAATGCTGCATTAACTCAGCACGTTACTGGATTACTAGAGTGGTTGGGATGGGTAAAGGAGCATATGCATTTTGTCTGAGGTTAAAGGATTGCAGCAGTCTGAAGATTTGATGTTTCTCAGCACAAACACCTAGTCAAGCATCAAAGTAAACCTTGCTTGTTAAAGCTCACTGATGTCACTGCCTATAAACTAAAGAATCAGCAAGAAGCCACAGCAATGTGAGTTCATCCATTGCATTTGTGAGTGCAGCTGGATCCAGCACTGTCGTCCACAGCACCTGAGGGAGACTTGTGCCACAAGGACGCGGCTTCATTGCTGCAGTGATTTGTTAATACACAAAACCCCGCTAAGAGACAAGTTTTACTTCAATCTGTGATCCTCGCACTCCACTTGGCCCTAGTGAAGTGCAGCTGGAGTAGTGTGTCCAGGTCTGGGTTCCTCAGCACAAGAAAGGCGAGGGGCTCCTAGGGAGGGTCCAGGGAAGGGCCACAAAGGTGATGAGGGGGCTGGAGCATCTCCCTTACAAGGAGAGACTGGGAGCTGGTCTAGAGCTGATCTAGTCTAGAGAAGACCGAACGGGGTCTCAGCAATGCACATAAATATCTCGAAGGCAGGTGCCAAGAGGATGGTGTCAGACACTTTTCAGTGCTGCCCAGTGACGGGACAAGGAGCAACGGCCACAAACTAAAATACAAGTTCCACTTCACCATGAGGAAGGACTTCTTAAGCTGAGGGAGGCAGAGCACTGGAAAAGCTGCCCAGGGAGGTTGTGGAGTCTCTCTGGAGCCATTCCAAACCCACTCCCGACCCGTTCCTGTGTCGGGAACCCCTGCCTTGGGCGGGGGCTTGGACTGGACGACGTCCAGAGGCCGAGCCAGCCCTGTCGGTTCCGTGACTGTCCCTAGCGCCCCCGGCGCTGTGCCAGCGCTCCCTCCGCGCTCCCTCACGGCTCCCCGGGGGCGGTGTCACGTGTCCCGCCCGCCGCGCTCCTTCCGGCCGCCATTTTAGGTTGGGTCGGTGGCGGCGCCATTAAAAACAGGGAGCAAGAGGAGGAGGGATCTGCGGGATCGGCGCGCTCGGCCGGGGCCGCCAGCGGGGCCGGGGCCTCGGCAGGGAGGCGGCGGCACCGGGGTGGCCGGTGCAGGGCGGCGGCGCCATGTCGGATCAGCAATTCGCTCTGGACTCGGCGGCGGTAGCGGCTGGCGCCGGGGACAGCGCGGCGGAGCCGGCGGAGCAGCCTGAGGGGCAGGCGGGGGCGGGGAGCACTGATGGGGGAGGCGGCGGCGGCGGCGGGATCGAGTCGGAGGGAGCCAAGATCGACGCCAGCAAGAACGAGGAGGACGAGGGGTGAGTGGCAGGGGCGGGTTGTGTGCCACAGGCGGGCCCGGCGCCCCCGACCCGGTCCGGCCCGGCCCGGCCGGGCCCCGTTCTCCCGGCCTTGTTTGTTTACCTGGCGTCTCGGCGACGTCACGGGCCGGGCCGGGCGGCGGGGGCGGTGACTGGCCCACCGTGTATAAATGGTGTGGTATAGCTCAAACTACAGACCCCTTTTACTTTTCCTAATGATGCCTTTTCTATGAGTTTAGAGTGTGGTGCGTTTGTGAGGACCATAACTTGGTGTAGCTGAATACTCCGGTTGCAGTCGCAGCGTTGCCCTATGCTGCGAACACTACAGTGTGTTAGCTGAGTGGCTGAGGCGTCAGGCACCGGGACCTCTTGGCGGCCTAAAACATGTCTCTGCTTCTCACGGAACTTGCTGCCGGGAGGATTATGTTGGGTGCTGTCCGAACTTGAGAACTAGGAGTCGAAAAGGCAAGAAGCTGAGTCAGGGGAGGTTCAGGTTATGCATCAGGAAAAGGTTTTCTACCTGGAGGGTGACTGGGCAATGGAACAGGCTCCACAGGGAAGTGGCTACAGCACCAAGTCTTGAGTTCAACAAGCACTTGGAAAATGTTCTCAGGCACATAGTGTGATTCTTGGGATGTCCTATGCAGGGCATGGTCTTGATGGTTCTGATAGGTCCCTCCCTTCCAACTCAGAATGTTCTATTGCTTTGTTTTATGGAGAGTAAAGACAGCTTTTAATATTTATAGGGTCTCTGCATGGGGCAGCGTCCCCTTTGTATTGCAGGTGGAATTTGTGTGTAATAAATTCAGTGACAGGACAGGCTGATGGGCTCTGCTGTCTCTTGTTGGGTCGTGAGAAACTCGAGCTGCAGGTCTGCTTTTGGTCAAGGCAGAAAATAACCTGGCTAAAGGAGCATTAATTACTGTGTCCTGCAGATACCTGCTGCAAAACCTTCCTGAGTGTCTTCCTCCTGCTGTAATAACCGAGGATGTTACTGAGAGAGACGTTAATAATCTGTGATTTTGCACAGAGAGAGAACAGGAACCCTTTTTTGAGTATTTTGCTAGGATTAGCATGGAATTTGCATGTTTGTTTTACTTATTACCCTTGAATACACACCAGTTAAAGGTTTTTCATGGGCAAACTTAGGTTCTTTTGAGGCAACAGAGCCTAGAAAAAGTTGTCTCTAAGCGGTGCAGTGACGTTGGGCAGTGATTACCTGTATCACACATTGTCTTGTAGTCTAGTTCAGTCTTTTTGACCTGCCAGTTCTTGATGCTGTACAGGAAACAAAGTGTTTTGACGTTGGTGCTAAAGGGAAAAAGCGTATCTGTGATACCTTGTTTAGCTAAGTCTGAGGTTTGAAAGCTTTCCCGGGGCACGTCTGGTAACTTATTTTGGGAAACTGTATGTGCTGATGTGGCTTAGACCAGCCAGACTGTGGGCTAGGAAATGCATGTATTCTATAAGCTTTTGGCAGCGCTGTGACGCTGCTCCTGAACTGTTGTGCTTATGTTTGTGGTGTAGCCTTGACCTGAGCTCAGTTTTGCCTTGGAGTAGTGGTTTACGTAGGGGCAGACTGAAGCTGCTGTCGTTTGCTGCTCTGCAGACTGGACTGTGCATTTACTGCGTGGAGAGATGAAAAACCTTCAGAGGCAGCTGGTTTCAAACTCATGTTCTTGGTCTGTTTGTCCGTAGGGATACAAAGCAGGTCCCTTTCTTAATACTGAGACAGGTGGTTTGTATTGGAAGTATCAGTTCAGTAGTCACTGCTAGAGCATCGCTACCCACCGTGTGTCAGAAACGCGATGCTGCATCCTCTGTGTCTTCTGTCTGTCTGCTTAAAAAACCCTCCACAGAACAGCAAACAGGCCAGGGACCTTAATGATGGGTGAGCAAAGGGCAGAAAGCTCCTTTGATTTACTGTCTTTACTGGTATGAGGCTGCTGGCTCACCAGGGTGGACCGTTTCTTCTGTAAAGGCAGTAAGAAGTAACAGCTGATAGTACAGACTGTTGGTACTTCGTTGAAGAGAGCTCTGCAATTGGAAAAGTGGATAAAGGGATGGGGAATTGGTGTTCCTTCTTTACAGATTTGGAGACTTATTATGTAAACATCTGAAGCTCCTGAACTCCTCATCTGTATGGATGTTTGTCAGAAACTGAACGCTCTTGTTAATTTTGTGAGATCACAGCTAATTCAACAGAGGTGGCTCACAGGAGCAGCTTTTTGATTTGAGAGCGTTTGAGTTGTGGAGGTACAATGCTCTTTTACATGATTGGTAGGAATATTTGTGCGTGGGAAGTGGAAGGGTTGGAAACATGATACAGTGGTTTTTCAGGTTTTCTGATAACTGTGTCTGATTGTGAAATAAGTTGGGAGAGTGAAAATGGGCAAAGCTTTGTAGAAAGCACTTTTATAGATCATAATGGATCATATTTTTTGGTTAGAGCTCACAGTAAAATCTTCTTTATCAGTATTAGAAGGGATAGTCTCAAATCAAATCCTCTTTTGAATGGGTTCCTAAGCCCTGTGCCTAATAACCTGGAATGTTTCATTTGTGTTTCATTCATCACTGGCTTTATTTTTCATCTCTTAATTTTTTTTTTAATGCCTTTCTAACATGGTGGGATGGCAATGACTTGATTCTAAGCTTCCAGTGTGCTTTTGAAAATACAGATTATGAATTATGTGCTGTACATATTTGCCCAGCAACACTGGTGCTGTACAAGTATTGGAAAGACATTCTCTTGATGATAATGGTTAATACCAGGTGTTTATATAAAGTTTTTATAAAGAAAGAGAACTTCTGACCATCCAATACTTCGCTTTTTCTTAACTGCTTTCTGGGGAAATGAACTTGACTAAACTTTATTTATTTTAGTTTATTAATTTGGACATATGTCTAGACTAGTAGATAAATGCTTCTGTTTTAACCACACTCCCTTACAAGTCTAATCTGCCTTTGTGTGTTTTATCAGCAGTTGTGTGGAGCCTCCAGAGATAACTGAATGGAGTTAAACCTGTGGTGGGGATGTAAAGAAGTAGTAAAATATCTTTTTGTCACTACTAGTGGTTTCTTGGGACAGCAGAGTAAGCAGCTGCAGGAGAAGACGGTGAAAAACGTTTGTGTATGTGGAAGTCTTTATCTGTCCTGGCCAGAATCATTTAAGCCAGTTGTCAAAAAGTGCAGGCCTGTGTGTGTGGTAATGTGACTGATAAAATCCTGCCAGTTCCATGTATTAGGTGATTGGGTTCATAAAGTTTGGCAGTGCAGGATTTTGGGTAACACACATTTACAGGTTGACCAACTTGTCTTAACAGGAAGATGTTCATTGGTGGCCTTAGCTGGGACACAACGAAGAAGGATCTGAAGGACTACTTCTCTAAGTTTGGTGAAGTTGTAGACTGCACTCTGAAGTTGGACCCCATCACTGGGAGATCGAGAGGCTTCGGCTTTGTACTCTTCAAAGAATCGGAGAGCGTGGATAAGGTGGGATTAGCATAATGAGGCATGTTCAAATTCAGGTATCAGAGATCAGATATATATATATCTCACTAGGATGACTGGAGGCGTTGTTTGTACACCTTCTGGTAAAGATGATTCAGGGGTGCAGTGTGTTTAATGTCACCATTGAAAATGCTTTCTTTTATGAATTGTCTTACTTATGATGCTGTGTCCAGGACCAGCAGTGAATCCTGAGGTATGGATTTGGGAACTCACAGTTTCTGCAAGCCATTGGACTTGGGCACTTGACAAACACAGTGTATAAATGTCTGCTGCCTGCTGCTGTGAAAGCAGCATTTGCAAAGAACTTCTAGTCTTTGCATTCCAAAGCTGTAACTTGAACCCCTAGAGTACAGCCAGTAGCTTTGATACATTTGGGCTCCATCCAAGCAAAAATTAGCTGTTACCTTTTCTAAAATGCTGGAATACTGGAATACAGCACACAGAAAAGTTTTCATCTTCATGACCTTTGCGATATCTAAAGTACAGATTTTTTACTTCATAAGATTTGAGAATGAGAAG
The DNA here is from genome assembly GCA_032173965.1 of Sitta carolinensis. Classification (NCBI taxonomy): domain Eukaryota; kingdom Metazoa; phylum Chordata; class Aves; order Passeriformes; family Sittidae; genus Sitta; species Sitta carolinensis. Next base: position 4,962,864 of record CM063285.1, read on the forward strand.
AGTATTTTTTGAGAAATGTTATATTCTTGCTTCTGCTGGATAATAGGTGATTCTAGTTGACAGAACTGTCTGTATGAGTGGATAGTGATCAAGAATCACAGAACTCTTTGTGCAACAAATTATTGGTGTGATCCAGGTATTGAAATTGAAGCAAATTTGGCCTTATTCAAAACATCAGTGGAACATTTAGCTTTAACTGTGTAAGACTGTGTTTTAATTTTCCTCAGGTCATGGACCAGAAAGAACACAAGCTGAATGGAAAGGTCATTGATCCAAAAAGAGCTAAAGCAATGAAAACAAAAGAACCTGTTAAAAAGATTTTTGTAGGGGGCTTATCTCCAGACACACCTGAGGAGAAAATACGGGAATATTTTGGAGCTTTTGGTGAGGTATGTAGTGAAACAAACTGCTTTTACTTGTGGAACTTGTTCTGTCTTCACAAACTTATTAATAAAAAGCATCCCCCACATGCAGCCTGCACAGATGCTAATGTAAGCCTATTGGCCATTGTAGTTCCATGTGTGTTAGTGGTCAGAATTTTAATGTTCTAATTACAGGCTCTGAGTTGCACAGCCTGATTTGATGGAAGGGGGAGCTGGGATAAGTCAGAGAGGGAGGCAGTGTTTTGAGCAGGGTGCTTTGATCAGTTGAATGAGATGCTCTTCAGCCCCCTAAGCTCACCTCCTGTAGCACAGATTGAGACAGTTTTGCTAAATTCTGTGCAACCTGTGTCTGTCTTTCTGTCCTCAGTTTTCTGTGGTGCAGATGAGCTAAGCAGCGCTTAAGTTTTTAAAAGCTGAACTTGCTTTTCAAGCAAGTTCTTCTATGAACTTGCTACAGCTACTGCTCCCCTGTTGGTTATCAGATGGTGCCAGCTTCAGGTCATAACTCTGTTCAGGGAATTTGGTTGATAAGTATGTGCCCTCTTAAGCTTCCAGACAATTCACTCTGGACTAGAGACTTCAACTGCTGTTTGCCTAGGAAGTCTTGTTTGCCACAGGTACAGAGAATTTTGATCCTATATTTGTAGTCAGGTCATGTCATATTCAAGTCAACATAATTTCAGTTAACAGTTGTGACCTGTTAGAAGGGTTTTGCAATGACATGAATGGCAGGATAAAAGGTAAAATCACTCTCTTCCACCAGGTCGAATCCATAGAGCTCCCCATGGACAACAAAACTAACAAGAGGCGTGGATTTTGCTTCATTACTTTCAAGGAGGAGGAACCCGTAAAGAAAATAATGGAAAAGAAGTACCACAATGTTGGGCTTAGTAAAGTAGGTGTTTCTTTTCCTAGAGAAACTGAACTGTGACAATACAGGGAATTACATTATCAGTTGCATCTGTTTGGGGATAATAGTCTGCACATACCTGTAAGCATTATTTTTCACCTGCAGACAGTGAGCCTGTGAAGTATTTATATAAGTGGCTGTTACCTTAATTTCTGAGTTGAGGGGTTTTCAGGTGAGGTTTTGCCCTGCACCTTCGTGGGAAAAGGGCTGGGCCCCAGCACACTTTTCATCGTGCAGCTCCCACATTCTCCAGCAGTGTGGGTGGAGTGCTGTGTCACTGATCTGCTCTATCAGGCAGCACCAGGTTTTCCTGGTAGCTGGATCTTTGTATGTGTGTGTACTTGTTAGAATTAAATGTCAGTGTGTCTTAGAGAGCTTCTAAAACTGAAATGAAATGGGAAGTTAGGCTTCCCTGGTGGAAGTTGCATTTTTTTCAGAAACCTGGTTGAATTTCAACTTAGTAGCATATACTCAAATTGTAGCTGGACTGATACTTGCACAAA